>OX371223.1:182156361-182756361 GCA_947310385.1 Nephrotoma appendiculata | reverse complement strand
GACAACCCTAGTGTTGCAATCTGGCAACTGACAGCTCTATCGTAAAGTTTGACATTTTTGAGATTATACGTACTCAGAACGTTTTGACGACATCTCGGCGAAAAAATGGAATTAAATCGTGAACATTTTCGTGCGATTATTTTTTACAACTTTCGACGTGGATTAAGGCAGCAAGAGTGCATGGATGAAGTTAATTCAATTTTTGGCGATGAAGCTCCATCAAGGACCAGTGTTTATCGATGGTATGGTGAATTCAATCGAGGTCGTAGTTCACTCCAAGACGAATTTCGTGAAGGTCGTCCAGAATCAGTTGTTGTTCCGGAAACCATTGATGCTGTGCGAACTGATATTGCAAGATCATCATGTGACCTATCGTGAAATTGAGACAACCTTAGGCATTAGTGGGATCAGCATACATTCAATATTGCATAAACATTTGAATATCAAAAAAATTTATTCGCGTTGAATCCCACACAATTTGTCAATCGCTCAAAAAAAGGCTCGTGTCGATTGGTCGAAAGAAAAGCTCAAAAAATACGATCGCGGTGCTTCAAAACACGTCTATGACATAGTGACAGGTCATGAATCGTGGATTTACGCGTATGAGCCCGAAAGAAAACAGCAGTCGACTGTATGGGTGTTTCAAGATGAGCCGAATCCAACAAAAGTTGTTCGCGCACGAAGCACTTGCAAGCAAATGATCGCCTGTTTTTTCGAAAAAAATGGACATGTCGCAACCGTACCACTAGAACAACGCAGAACAGTCAATTCTGAGTGGTACACAACCATTTGTTTGCCAGTTGTCTTCCAAGAAATCAGGAAAACCAACTGCCGAAGACGGATCACTCGTCACCACGACAATGGGAGCTCTCACACATCGGCTCAAACAACTGCATTTTTGAGTACTCAAAACATCGATTTGATGAGTCATCCGCCGTATAGTCCTGACTTGTCACCAAATGACTTCTTTTTATTCCCGTACGTAAAAAACAAACTGAGAGGTCGATGTTTTTCGACACCTGAAGAAGCGGTTGCTGCGTTCAGAATGTATGTTTTGGAGATACCTCAATCAGAGTGGAAAAAGTGCTTCAACAATTGGTTCGAACGCATGCAAAAGTGTATAGATCTTCATGGGGAATATTTTAAAAAACAATAAAGCGATTTTCGATGATTAATATTTGTTTTTGTTCTCTAATCCCGAAATATAAAAGGCAGCCCTCGTAGTCGGTTGCTGAATTCTAAATGGAATCTGCAATGATGTTTGTGTCTCACCTATTATAAAAATTAATGTTGAAACGGGTTCTTTCTGTGTATTTAAAAGTGTTATATCTGTAGCCAAATACCTCAATGTAATTTAAAGCCGTTCCCGGGAGATATAAAATTTAAAAAATAAAAATGTCTCTCAAGACAAAGAATAACGCATATTTTGTCGCGGAACATCCAAACGATGAGTGCGGTGCTGACCGCGTTTTAATAAAACACCGGCGTCGTCGTATACTCGACGTCGGTTTGGTGTTAATCCAAAATGCAATAGAACGACATCGAGACTTTTGTAAATTATCATCGAATGACTCCTGCCTTGCATTCAAGTGGGACCTTGCATTCAACGACTGAATGTAGGTAATAGATCCATCAATGCTGGCCAACGTCTATCATTAACACCTCGGTAAATATTGTAACAATTGTTATTTAAGATATGTATGAAATCTATATTAATTTGAAACTAAATATTTAATATTTTCAGTTATCACTCTAGTGGCGATAGTATAGTTTCCAGAGTACCAGGCCAGAGTACCACGTTACATATAATCAGAGAAACTTGTACACAGTTGTGGAATGTATTGAAGAGAATGGTGTTTCCAAAAAATGCATGTACGATGTGGAAGGATATAGCGAAGGAATTCCAGAAGCAGTGGAATTTTTTTTTTTACTTTGGTTTTTCAATTGTAATAGTGTTATTGTGATTATTCCGTATATTGGTCTATTTTCGTTAATACAAAAAGTTAGTTGTGAAACATGGAAAATGTGAAAGAATTGAATTTCGTACGCTACGCAGTAATTTGCTAGTAGTACAACTCATGGTATTGTTTTATATACATGAGCGGTTATTCAAAATCGAATTTATTAAAGAAATTGAATTTGCATAAAGCAGTGCATATTATAAAACTATAAAATAATATTTTATTTTGAATAATGTGAGTAAAACACATTAGGATTATATTTGTACAATTTCATCAATAACACTGCTTGAATCGTAAACTTGTTTTTTGTGACAAGCTGGGTAACCAGGGGTAAACCTAATTCGAGTACGCTGAGTTCAATGGTGCTTGTCCCATTTCAAAGTTAGTCCCCATTTTTGAGATATCGCTTTCGACATGTTTTGGCTCTCAGTCAAAAATTTCTCAAAATATACATTATATTCACGTTGATATCTCCTGAACCATTAAGATTTTCGTTTTGCTCTCTTGAGCAAAGTTGTTGTGCAAGCCAATACAAACACCTTTGCCGGACATATCAAGGCCGAAAAACGACATCTACATTCACATTTTTGTGTTATTTTTTATTTTTGCTTTTCATTTCGACGAAAAACACGTTTTTTATCATTTCTAGTCCATTTATTGAATTTAAATCGATCGAATAAACATCTCGTCGACAAATATATATGCAATAGAAACTATTTAAAAGAAAATTAAATTGATTCAGTTGATTTTATTGTGATTTTTCTCAATTTTTTCCTAAAAAATTAAGATTTTTCGTAACTTTTAATTTTAATTTTCTGATTCGTTTGTGTCGTCTTCGGGTTCTTCTTCCACTTGCAAATTACAACAAATGTCACCCAAGAGTGCATCTCGGTTTTTGCCGCTGTACTAATGTTCGAGCCTTGCCGTCATTGGTGAAAACGCTCGCCGTGCTCATCGGATTCGGCTGGTGATTGTTCGGCGAATTTTTCCACATGACAATGCAAAAAATGTATTTTCAATGACATTCTAACGTTTATATTATGAAAAGCGGTCAGCATATTATCAATATATCTGCGCCAATCATTTGATCGATTAATTGCGAGAACATTCTTAATAACGTCTTTTACACATTTCCATGCCACAAGCTCTCGTTCACTGAGAGCATTTTCAAATGCATCATCTTTCATCAGACGACGAATATCTGGTCCATTAAGTATTCCTGTAATAAAAAACAAGATGCGAGATGAAATTTAATTTCATCAAAACTTAGATTTCAATAGATTCAAACATCAACCTTCTTTTATTTACATTCCACTTAACCGTGGAAAAATGCGATGCAATTTGACGAACGCATTTCCATCTGGATTCAACGCTTTTATAAAATTTTAACTACTTCAAGCTCTATATGAAGTGGTGGTAGAAATATTTTTTTAATTGGGATAAGTGGAGCCTCAACGATGCTGTCGTATCGCAATCTAATGTTCTCACGTAAAGCCCAGTTCCGTTCATTGTATTGGTTGCCTTTAAAACGTGTATGTGTATCCCATAAGCACATAAAACACATGTTTTTAGTGTAACTCAATTCCAAACCACTTAAAAGAGCTATCACTTTTAAATCTGCACAAACTTTCCATTGATGGTCATTGTATTTAATCAAATCAATGATTTTTTTCATTGGTGCATAGGTTTCCTTTATGTTTGTGCTGAGTGCAATTGGAATGGAATTCTTTGAGTTGGTAACGTGAAGGAGAACTGCCTTCAAGCCGCTTTTAGAGGAATCGATAAATAATCGCCAATCTTCGGGATTATATGCATTATGGATACCAAACCTCGGATATCAGTGCAAAAAGCGAGTGAATTATTCTTAATTGATTTGAAAAAATTCGTAAAATGACGGTGAAGATTTATTGCTCCATATATCCGAACATTTAGAACCAAAATGTTCACTTGTTTTAAATCCTTTGACAAAAGAATGGCTTGCCGCTGCGATAGTTTCAGGCGTCGTACCATAATATCCAAACGATTTTGTGAGATTTCAATGTGTTTGCATGGCGCAGTGATATTTGATGGTTGATATATTGATGCAGATGTTTTTCCAGTTTCACCTGATTCAAATGTTGTTGGTAAATATTCATCAGTTGGGTTTGATCTTTCCGGAACAGGTATTTCATCTGAATGCGACAGCGGTAGTTGAGTATTTGTCGTTGCAGTGTATGTCAAAGAACCAATTTTGTTTCTGTTTGTACCGAGAATATAATTCATGCACCCATAACATTGAACTGGAACATGTCCTTGTGGATCGATCCATATCATCGGGACACCAAATGGCATTGCTGCCCCAGTATTTTGCCATCTATGCAGATGGAAAATGCATGTTGTACAAACAAAAGACGGCGTCCAATTTACACCACTAATAACTTTTTATGGAAAGTATAGTCGATATAAATCAGCATCACTTATTTTGCGGCGGTTGCTCATAATTGTAAATTTTCCACACTCATAACAAAAGCACTTGAATTTAAAACACTTATCCATATTATTTATTTCACCAGATTTCACAAGCCGATTTTCACTTTATTTTTTGTGTTCTTTTGTCACCTTATATATTTAGATGAAGAACTTTTTATTTTTAATTTTATATTACAGTTTTTAGTTCTTACTTATTTTGCCAATTTTTTAACTTTTTTAGAAATATCGATTTCGAGAATAATCTCTTCTTCGGTTTATTTTTGGCTACTGTTACATAATTTATTTTGAAGCTCTTTATATACTGTAACTAGGCGCTGCTGTTTCGTTCCTCCTTTGTTTTTAAGTTTTGGATAATAGTCCGTACATTTTTTTGGTTTTTGTGTTGATTTTGTCGCTAAGTAAATTGTGGGTGTTTTTGTTTTTATATATTTTCAGAGTGAATTTTGGCCGTAATTTGACTCATGACTCATTTCGTATACGTACAGTATACAAGTGTCTCATGACTCATGAGTCGAATTGAACACTTGTATAATTTCAGTCCTTTTTTGTTCTGTGCAAAATGGTTACATTTTTATTGAATTTAGTGTACCTATGATTTTCAGTTTTTATGTACTTGTGATGTGTTCTTTGTAACTTATCTGAAATGAGCGTCCTGTTTGGCCTAAGTATGCCGACTTCCAGTTGTATTTCGCCTTACCTGTGTACCTATGTTTCTCGAAACGGCAAGATAGGAGCCGGAGTCTTCTGTGCGAAGCTTTTGCCAAAACTGACAAGACCCTGCCTTTTTTGGGAACATACGAGAAGGCTGGGTCTACAGACAAATTACTTTGTAGAAATTGCATGGACGAAAAAGAAGAAGACATTTTAGATAACTTCCTATGCTCGTGTCCGGCACTATCATACAGAAGGTATAGGTATTTTGGCATGTGCGTACAGTATGACCAGCCTTTTAGATCTCGCTAACTGTGGATTGTGAGATATTTTGCGCTACGTACGTAGCTCCGAATGGGTTTGAATACGGGTAAAGGGGAAATAGATTCCTGTGGTATCACAACGGGCCACTATTCGTCTAAGTGTGCGGAAGCAGCCACTCCAACCTAACCTTGGCCTAAGTAAAAAAAAACGTTTATGGTGGATGTGGTTTTTTGGTCTTGATATGTTCGGCAAAGTTGTTGGTCTTGACTTGCGCAAAAACTTTACTCAAGAAAGCATAACGAAAATCTTAATGGTTCATGAGCTATAAACGTGAATATGATGTATATTTTGACAGATATTTGACTCGGAGCCAAAACATGTCGAAAGCGATATCTCAAAAATGGGGACTAACTTTGAAATGGGACTAGCACCATTGAATTCAGCGTACTCGAATTTGGTTTACCCCCTGGTTGCCCAGCTTGTCACATTTTTCAACTAGCACAGTGTAATTAGTTGTATGTATTTTAATTTCAGATGGAAATTTCAAGGCCAGTTGGAGCTGCACCTACTAGCTGCAGGCAATTAGAAACTTAAATTTTTTGGGAAAAAAGCACAATTTGTGGCTGGCAAGAATACGCTACAAAAATAAATAAATTTATTATTTATTTATTTATGTAGCGTATTAATGTTTTAGTATTCTTTAAGAATGATTTAAAATTAATCAAGTATTCCAAGAAAAGCCCAAAATATTTGTTGCTATATTATTCAAAATTGGCGTTCGAAACGGTTAAAATAGAAGATGTGTGCTGGGTCCAAACTTATTATTTGTTGTCAGTAGACATCGTCATTGATAGTTTCACCTGACTCTAGCAGTTCATAATATACCACACATTGAAGATCCCACCAGATACAGAGCATAATCTTTTTGCAATGAATATCTCGCTTTGGTTGCGATGGAACAGCTTCACCATGCTCCACCCAACATTTTTTGCACTTGGGATTCTCATAATAAATCCATTTTTCATCTCCACTAACTATTCGTTTCTTTGTTGCCTTTAAAGCAGTATGGTATTAATCGAGGCTTCCTTCTTTTAATTCCTGTGGCTAATTCCAGTTGCTAGGTTTTGAACCATTTCGATTATTTATAAACATTTTGGAACAGTTGATCAATGAACATTTAATGTTACAACCAATTCTGATTGAATTTGAGAAGAATCTTAAGCCAATAACGTTTCTTCAAGCTTTTTTTTGTAATGCCAAAAACATAATTTTTGAATCATCGAAACTAGTTTTTGCAACAAGAAGCATTCTCTGTAAATTTTCACAAGCAAACGATAAGTTTCAGCTTCACTTTTCTTTGCAATAAAATAACGTAATAAAATTTCCTGCAAATGATGTTTATTGGGAATAAAATTCGACATTTTCGAGGAGTTAAAAATACTAGTTGTTTACACTTCGCCCAAATGGCGCATACTGCTTTTGACAGCTGACATCAAGTACTGTAAAATATCAGTTTTGCCATAGAGCAAAATATACATAAGAGGACTCATGTAGAGTTTCCGAGGTTAATCTATTTTACTTTTGGCAACCTGTAAAAGCCTAACAAGAACAATAAACTATAAAATAACTATGCCGATATGTTTATAAGATACGTATGTATGGATTAAATATAGAAAAAAATTAAATTTGTGTATATAAATATATTAAAACTATAAAATAAGATTAACCTCGGAAAAACCTACTTATAAAATTTGCACTACTTGATTTCTCTTATATATTTATTGCTCGATGGTATTGCCCATTTATAGTACTCGTAAGCAGTACTAGTAACGACGCCTATTTTGAAAGTGCGGAGTCATATTCACATACCCAATACATAAATGCATTAATTAGTACTTAATATTTCTGAACAGTTTTTTTTATTAAACAAACTATTGTCAATTTAATAGATTTTAAATAAAGTTAAATAGTTACATACTAAATTCTACATAAAATTTGATTTTTTACAAAAGAGACATCCACAATAATTGAGAATGTGAATCGCCAGCACGAACGTAATATGTTGGTTTCATAATCTGATTTTTGAGAGAAAACTTAGTTTTTTATTCAAGCATTACTTTACTTTAACAATATTTTATTTTAAAATTCTTTCTGCTAAAATGAATAATTTCGCGAAATTGCGAAACCAGTTACTGTCTTCGTGTCAGCTTACATATAACAATGAAAGTTAGTCCCGTGCCGTTTATAACTAAATTTATAAACTCCACGCTATAGTTCGTAGGTGGTCAATTAATGAATTATCTTTCCCGTATCACAAGTTTAACACATACTCAAATTATCACTGTTCTATACTACCACACAGGGCCTCAAAAACATATGTATGTAGGTAGAAAAATTAATTATTAATTTTATTATTCATGTTTTCTCGTCCATAACCAATTAAGATAAGAAAATCGATTTATGATAATTATTTAACTCTCTATCATAATCGATTTCAACAAAAGTAAATTTCTATTTTCAAAATACCGTTTGACGTCAACATTAAATTTTTGTAATTAAAATAATTTTGTATTTCTTTCTTTACAATCGACTAAAAAATTTATTGGAAATTAATTTAACGTTTTACCAGATTTATTGTCTTTATGAGAAATACTGTTTACTTGATCGATTATTAATCGAACGTGTTTATGAAAGTGATTACCATATCCGCCTCACATTTAATTCAACGCCATAGTGTCGATAGAGGTGTTCAACAACTTTATTTTCAATTTGAGAGGGAAATATCGTACATTATTTTCATATTCTGTAATTCAAACTAATTTATATGTTAATATACTGTTTGATTTATCGGTATATTTCATAGTTTATTGGTATATTTCAAACGGGCAGTCGTGTGGGGTATTACAATAAAATTTATAGTTTATGTATTCATATGAATATAGTGTGTATATATACTGTACGTTGTTTTAATTTTATAATAAACATGTAATAAAATAAATGCAGTAATATAGTATTGTATCGGGTTAATTAAAAAATAGAAATATTATTGTTGTAACATTAAAAGTTTTCAAGGATATGAAAACTAATTTTATAAACTAAAATCATTGACGAAAATAATGTTAAAAATATGTCTAAATACGAATAAAACATATGATCCAAATTTGACGGAGGTCAATACACCCACTTTGCATATGGTTGTGGCCTCGCTTGATATCAAATAATAAAAAACTGTTTGTGTTATCCTAATTATATCAATAGTATCTAAACAAGATTAAAAATAGTCAAATTATGTGTGGCTTCTGATTAGTGAATAACAACTCCAATTCTATAAGCACCCAGCGGTTAGTTTTCTTATTTCTTTTAAATAACAAATACAATTTATTTTTATAAAACAAGTTAACTACTAAAACTATGAATAAAATAGAAACATTGATTATTTTTATTTCTGTCAAAAGTTAACCACAATGCTCCAACTACTGGCCAGGTATAATTTTTGTGGCCCCGTTCAGCTTGAGCGTATTTAATAAAATTTGTAAACTAGAAACAACCAGAAAATGTATTTTCGCTTTTATGGGATGTAACACCAGTGAAGTAAAAGAAAAAATAATTTTCGCTTGACACAAAATTTGTTGATAGAGCGACGAATAAATTTTAATCAATCAATTGTATTCGCTAAAAACCTTTCGATGCTATATTTGATTGGTATTGCTTAGCAACAAAGTTCAAAAATATGACAAAATTTAATTTTTGTTTCATTTTCTTGATTGCAGATTCAAAGTGTATTTCAACACCTATCCAGTGGTACCTTTTTTGTACTTATACACAAGTTTTTTGTGAATTTCTTATCATAAAAAATAGTGGTAAAAATCGAATTAAAACATGAAAATCAGCAAAAAAAAATCTTATTAAAAAAAGGATTCTTTCCCCTAGCCCACGAATGACAGCTTTCATTCGATGTTTCATTGATTTCACCAAAGTTTTCACCAAATCATGAGTATTATAGCACCTGGAGACTCGTTGGATCTCTGGCTCAAACTCTTTTTTTCAGTTCATCCCATAAATGTTCGATAGGATTGAGGTCCGGGATTTGAGCTGGCCACTTCACAACAGGCACATCCACTTCTCGAAGGTACTGTTAAACTATACCGGCCCTAAGCAATCTCGCATTATCCTGCATGAGCAGGAAGTTTGAATACAAGAGGCCTTCGCCTCGAGTGACATGCCGCCTCAGAACATGCATGATCCACCGCCATACGAGACACGTTCTTCAATGCAACATTGTGTTAATCGCACACCTGATCTTATGTATACTCTTCCTCGCACATCGTTGCCGTGTAAACACATCCTGCACTCACTGTTCTCCATTATTATTCTGTCCAATCCAAATGCCCTCGAGTGAACTAAGGGCGAGCTCGTCGATGGGATGGGATCAATTTCGGTCCGTATGCTGGTCTGTGTGCAGTTACATAACCTTTTCGATGTCGTCATGGCTTCAAGGGATGTCCAAATAAAGACAAACCTGCCAGCTGCGCAAGCTGCAAGGAAATGCAAAAATCAAATGACCACCAAGTAGATCGCGTTTCATGTAACGCTTACAAAAGTGCTGTGCAACGCCAAAGATTTTCACAACAGGAGAATCCCAAGACTGAAATTAGCATTCATAGTGTCGGCAGGGGCATGATGAGGCTAACTCAGGTTTGTGATAGCCACTGCACATGTGTTGAAATATCATCGGAAGCTGGTTCTTTCTACCTACTTTCAATATACGCCCAATATAGTGAACCTATCGAGTACCATCTGTGCAAAATCGAAACGATCCTAGGCTCTTTGTCGGGTCAACAAAAAAAGGTAATGATCGTCGCAGACTTCAATGCCAGAAGTAAAATGTGGCATGACGTTTAACCGATGAAAACAGAAGAAAAGTAGAGGACTTCGTGTCAAGAAATGACCTTTACATAATGAACTTGCAGGGACACCAACGACGTTCTCGTCTAATGGGAACTCCAACATTGACTTAACAATCAATAGTCAACGGAGCCTTGCCGGGCTCGATAGTTGGGTGGTGTGTAAGAGAAAATTGGACATCTAGTGACCATAGAGTCATCACGTTTGAGCTATCAAACGCGCCACAGAGTGGTCCTCTTGCAAGTAGCAAAACTCCGAGATTTGCCATAAAGATAGCTGATTGGGGTCTATTTGCTAGACACCTGGTCGGCTCTTGGGACAGTGTAGAAGCACTTCCTGAAATTAACTCGATTGACGAAATTGATGATCGTGTGGAGCTGATCACAACGCAGTTAACCAGTGTCTGCAACAACTCAATTCCAAAGAAAAGAGTGGCAAAGGGACGAAATAGTTGGTGAAACTCTAATCTAAGGAAACTTAGATCCTCAATGAGCTCAGAAGAGCATACCAGAAGGAAAGGAACCAAACAGCAAAAGAGTTAAAATTGTCTCTCTTTAGAGCGGCAAGGAATAAATACTTCCATGAAGTATGTATAGCTAAGCAAAGTAGTTTCCAAAGGTACGTCACGGAACATGGCAACAATGACCCATGGGGACTTGTATACAAATTTGCCGCCGGCAAAGCAAGACCACCTGAAGTCTTAAACACCATCAGGAAGACAAATGGAGTCATCACTGATACGTGGCATGACACACGCTTGGAGTTACTAAACTCGCTTCTGTCGGACGAAACACCTGACGTTACTGGGCCTCAAGCAGAAATGCGCGAGATCGCCACCAACAACAGTTGGATATCTGATGCTGAAGACCCCCCATTTACTTGAGAGAAGGTCAATAGTGCCCTTACTTGCTTTAAGCGTAACAAGTCTCCTGGACTTGACAACTTGAACGCTGAAATAATCCAACTGGCTTGGCCCATAATAGGGACTTACATAGTAATATTATTAAACAGCTGCCTAAAATTTGGCTACTTCCCGAGGCTACTTCCCGAAGGTGTGGAAAAAGGGTGAAATGATTATAATCAGGAAACCTGGGGATAGAGATCCACTTTCTCCGAAGTCTTATAGACCAATCATGCTGCTACCTGTCATAGGGAAACTCTTAGAAAGGCTACTAGCGGTTCGTATATCTCCAAGAATCGAACAGAGCGGACTGTTCTCGGACAAACAATTCGGCTTCCGACGTAGCATGTCTACTGAGAACGCGTTAGTCCGCCTAACAAACACTGTCAAAACCCAAAGTTCAAAATATGTTATGGTTATTTTCTTGGATATAGCTGGAGCATTTGATAACTTAACGTGGCCTAGTGTCATTGCAAGTTTATCAGTTTACAATCTACCTGAAAACATCATGAATGTGTTTAAGAGTTCCTTCAGCAACCGAACCGCATAAATTAGAGACAAATATGGTTCAGTAACAAAACAAGTTACAAAAGGATGCCCTCAGGGCTCAATCCTAGGCCCTTACTCTGGAATATCGTGTTTAATACGAGTATGATGAATAACCTGGACGAAATAGCATTCGCAGATGACAAAGTCATTCTGGTGCACGGTAACTCGAGGCTTGAATAATATGATATGGTGCGAAACAAGTAAAATGTCACTATCTGCAGAAAAAACAGTGATGCTGCCGCTAAAAGGCAAATTTGACTTTAGTCGACCACCAACAATATCCCTAAACGGTCGAAACATGAAAATGGTCAAGTGCGTTAGATATCTAGGAGTTGACCTAGATGAACAAATGGGCGTAACATCTCACGTTCTTAGAGTCTGTCAAAACGCTAAGAAACTATTCCACTCATTGGCGACAGTGTCAAGAGAGGGATGGGGACTGAATCACCAAACACTTGTAATAATATACAAAGGTGTGGCGGAGGCGCTTTTCACGTATGCCGCAGCTGGTTGGTATGACAGGTTAAACTTTCACCACATCAGATCACTAGAAAGTGCTCAGAGGAATATACTGCTAGGAGTAACAAAGGCCTACCGAACGGTATCTAAGGACGCTGTTGTGGTTCTGGCGGGTGTGCTCCTGGTGGATATTCTAATCAAAAAGCGAGCGCTCATGTATCACCTAAGAAGAAGCGCCATGAATAAAACAGGTGACCATATACATGTCGCAGATAGTGAACAAATTCAATATAGCAACAAAAATGAAATCAAGCAAATGGCGATTGACCTTTGGCAAATAAGATGGAATGAATCAGCAAATGGAAGGCTACATTTGCATTCATTCCAGACGTAAAAGATCGTCTAAAAATGAAACTACAACTAACAAGCTTGATTAGTCAAGTCATCTCTGGGCATGGTAAGTTTAAGGCCTAACTCCAGAGATTTAAAATAATAAACCATTGTCGATGTCTATGCGGTTCGGAAGTAGAAGATGTAAACCACCTACTTTTCGGATGTAACGAGGTGACGGTCAAGTCATTAAAGCAAAAGTGGCTTGGTAACTCAAACATACATGAATTACCACTGCCAAAATTACTAGGTGCCGAAGTTCTCCCACAGTTTCGGGCATATTGTGCCAAACTGATCAACGTCTTAAAAGAACGTAACAGTGCGCTAGAGTAGACCGGTTAACCGGACGGTACATGTCTCCAAGCGACTAGGGATGGTAACGATACAATTTTTGAATTGTAACGGCTAAACTGTACCTAGCACTATTATCAGCGAACTTGCTAATTTATTAACAATGCAAATATTGCAAAATGAGGCTTGTGACCTGATATATATTTAAAAATTCTTAGTTTAAGATTATACCTAGGTATAAGAATTAATGTAAATTTTACGGGAATGTTGACTACGACTGATAATTGAATTGTCCATCGACTGACTTCGGCTTCACGAACTTCTTGGAGCCGGTGTCCCAGTTGAACCGCATTCAAACGATGATTTCGCAACGAAATCATCATTAGAAAGTAGTCATCATGCTGTGTTGTAGCACGAGGTTGGCCAAATCCTTATCGCAGTCTGTAGCCGCCAGTTTCATGATTTCTTTGCCACAATCGATGAGTTGCCGAGCCACATCACTTTGGTTCTGCCTCGCATCAATTAGTGCAATCAGTTATATAACACAACCTCTGCAGCTCGATTCTGCTTTTTCCTATAGGAAAAGGAATTAGGAAAAATATTTTCATAGTGTTTTGGTCACAAATTTTTTTTTTCTGGCATACTATGGTAAAAAGTTAGTGTACATTTTTTCAAAAACAAAATTAAATTGGAAATATTTTTCCTTTCCAATTTCGATACGGAAAAAATATTTCCTAAATTATAAAATGTTAGATCAAACATGATTTCTCAGTAGGCCAGAAAATAATATTTTTGACAAAAATACTATGAAAATATTTTTCCTAATTCCTTTTCTTATAGGAAAAACCAGAATCGAGCTGCTGGTGTGGTAACAATTTTTTTGTTCCGGATAAAAGCGTTATCGATAGAAGACCATTCTGGCTAAGCGTTGATATGAGAATGATGACAATTCCCTTAAAACGTACAACTTTTTACCTGCCATATGTTTCGCAAACGTTCGTTGTTATTATCCTGGTTTTGAACGGACAATACACACACTTTAACTTGACATACTTTGATTGAAAAAAACATTTCGATTCGCGAGAAAAATTTAAAAAAAAGAAATAAATGCAATTGTGCGACTTTTTTGCTCCCAAGTGTATTTTGAGTTTCGTACCATATTGAGGCCGTAGTTTGCTTTCTGCGCTCGGTTTTATTCGTACAATATTTGTACAATTTACAATAATTTTTTGACAGCTAATTTTGAGGTAACAGCTCATTCTAACGGGGTGTACAAGTTTTCTGCGCGACTATGTTTTTCTTCACCTTAAGAATTTAGCCTTATATTAAGGTTTTTCATTTCGATTTTTTAGTTGATCTTTATTACCATAGGGCAAGTATTTTGTGTTCCACCTTAATGAATCTATCACTATTGTTTAACAGCTCCAGTCAGTTAATTTCGGTCATTTGAATATAACTAGCTAGTTTTAAATTAATTTAAAATATAGATAAAAAAATAAAAATCCTTCAATATAAAAAAAAAATCACTAAAGTCAAGGCTAGAGTGAAGTTTTAACATATCGCTGATAGTAATTTA
Source organism: Nephrotoma appendiculata (assembly GCA_947310385.1). NCBI lineage: Eukaryota > Metazoa > Arthropoda > Insecta > Diptera > Tipulidae > Nephrotoma > Nephrotoma appendiculata. The sequence goes on along the minus strand of OX371223.1, from coordinate 182,741,945 downwards.
TTCACAGTTGTGTTGTGGCTGATAGTTAGAAGTAAAACAACATTTTTAGCCAAATGACTAATTATAATAATTATTAATAAAAACTCTAATTTGTTTGATTACCGCATTTTAATACTTTGTAACAGCTAAAACTCATTCTACAGTTATTAATGAAAATTCATTCTAATCTCATCAACCCCTTAATTAATGAGGAAATTTGTTCTAAATCTATATGTAAATTCATTCTTTAGCCAACAAAAAAATGTCTTCTATAACCCACAAGGAAATTGATTCCACGTGAATTCTGTTCTATGAAACGTAAGAAAATTCATTTTATATCAACAAGGAAACAACGTGATTTATACACGGCACTCCGTGGGTCCTTAAACAAAAAATCGGTTGAGATTCGCAAAGGTCTATGTATAGGAAATCCATGTACTAATAGTCGAGACTTGCACTTTCAAGTCCACTATTCGTATATACTTTCTCAAGAAATTCCGTGTGGAATAAATTTAAGGTTAGGCCAACATTTTAAAAACCAGACCAAAGCAGTTTATACTTATATTTGTAATAAAATATGCTTTGCGCATGCTTGACGAAATAAAACAGTAGTCAAGGTGCAGGTGTGACCACCAGACTTTATGGTCTTCTGGTTCACGAATTGCGGGTATTTGCCAGTCCACACATAATGAGGAATCTGCATATTAAAGGGTTTTCCCTTAATGGTTTTGCTTTCGTGTTATTTTAAATTTTACAAATTTCATTTTAAAATATAAATTCACTCAAACTTTTAGAGTTTTATATGTTTTTTATAGGGGTACGTATGGCGTACTGTATATATTTAATGATTTAACAGAATAAATTAATAGGACTTTAGAAATTCGTTGGTGTCTTCTATACCTGTTTTACGAAACAGCAATCTATATTAGAACGGCTATAGAACGGCTGAACCGATTTGGCTCAATCTTTTCTGTTGTGTTCGCAATTGCCAGGAGATGGTTCTTACGAAAGAAAATTTTGAAAAAATTCACCGGAAAAGTCTAAAAACCCGAAAAATCGAATAAAAAACCATTTTCATATGAATTTTGTGTGTATATTTTTTATGAGACTGCAGTGGTTAAAGCTTCGGCGCTTGGGGTGGGAGGTACTGGATTCGAATCCCACCGATCGAAGGCTACATCCAAACTGCTACTTTGTTTTTTATCCAATCTATTTATTTTATCTATTTATTTTCTCTATCTATTTATCTAAATAAAAATCAATTGCCGTGCGTTAGTCTCGCAAAAACTCGAGAACGACACGACCAATTTGAATGATTCTTTTTGTGCATTGTCCGTCTCAATACAGTGGTGGCTTAGAAAAAAAGAAAATTTGGAAAAACTCAAAGGAAAATCCGTAAACTCGAAAAAAATCGGAACCCGAAAGAAAACCGAAAAATCAATAATAAATCGGAAAATCGAGAATTGCGTTTTGTAGAGGAATTTTGTATGGAAATACATTTAACACCACCGATGAAAATTGTATTTCGACAATGATCATACATTTAAATAGCCACTCCGAATTTTTTCATTAGATGGCGTTGGTTGCGGACTACTATAAATATAAGCTGTGTAGCATTTTGGCAATCTTATCTTCTATATATATAAAAACAAGTGCATTCAGTTCCCCGTTCTTTTGGCGTTGGCTATGACGATTAACAAATCACAAAGTCAATTTGCAAAAAACAACTAAATTTTCGATAGATGTCTAAGTTTGAATTGACCTTTTATTCACTTTTCAATACATTATGCCGCCTTTATGGTTGCGTTCGTTCGTTCTTTCTGACAATTTTTTCCACCAATCATATTGCTCAAAAATGACGATTCTGGATTTTTGTACAAAAGATGATTGGTCGAACTCAATCGTCTAACTCAAAAGTCTATTGAGAATTGAGTTGAGTTGTTTGATTTTTCTCTCATCAAAATCAATTTTCGTGAAGGTCAAAATTGTTTGCTCCAAAGTAATTTGGGGCGAGACAAAGTTCGCCGGGTCAGCTAGTATTTTATAATATTGGAAAAAAAGTGTTGATATTCAATTTGTTTCTATAGTAGTTACCCGAAAACCGGTATTGAAATAACATATTCACTGATAAATCAAAATTTTGGATTCCCTACTCTAGTGCGAAAACCCCTATTCACCCAAAAATAACATTTCCTCTTCCGCAATATTTAATAGAAGACACATCCTGTGACGACTATCGTGACAACTTATATTAAATATCGAAAAAATTTTACGATAACTTCGAAAAAATTGTATATCTGAATATTTAAGCGGAAATTACTATTTTTGAAGAAAACTGTGCTTTACCAAAATTTGACCTGCAGAACCAGAAGTACCATTGAAGCGTTTTTGTTTTTATTGAAATATTCTTAAAAAGTCGAGGATTTAGGAAAAAAAATAATGATATGACACTGAAGAATTGTAAATAAAATTTGCAACAAAACTGGTACGTACATAATAATGTTTCTAAAATTTTAGTGGAAATTATGATTTTTGAGAAAAACTGTTTTCTCAAAACTTTTTCGGCCACTCTGCTGCTCAAAAATATAAAATATATATTTGCGGTAGCGGAAGTAACAGCTTCCATAGAAACTGAACTATTTACGAAAAATCGAATTCACGAAAGAACCGATTACAACTAATTTGCAATAAAAATGGGTTGTAACTTTTATTAGCGGAAATGATAATTTTAGAAAAAATACGATGACAATAGCTTCAATATAACAAACTGCGAAACATGTACAAACTGAGACAACACACAACCAATTTGGCGGGTATCGACTAACCGGAAGATGGTATTGGTTCCTTGTTACCATAGCTATGGGGATCAAAAAACCATTTGACTACGAAAGACAGTAGATGTCTAATTGTTGTTGTATTGAATTATGACATGTGTTAGTATCTTGAGAATCACAAAATTCTTTATTTTTTGTTCACTCGCCTTAATAGTAAGTAGACAGTAATAGAAACAAAAATAATTATTTCAATATGTGTCCATATTCATCATTATCGATTATTTCACGTAATCGATTATTTCGTAAAAATTTGTTTTAGGAGATTCTTTTTGATATCAATTCATTTTTGTGTGACGGACAATACTTTATGTAGCCACAAAAAAATTTCAATCATTTTTCGATTAATTTATAATTCCGTTTCAAAAATTGCCACTCACCACTGTCACCGTAGAATAATAGAAAATAAAATAAGATAGTTAGATTAAATAGATTATCTATTAACGATAGTTAAATAACTAACTGATTAGGTTTCACAATCCCAGTACTACACAACCTTAAGTTAAATGTAAAAGCATGTAAGTCTCGACAATTTTTTAAACTACTTTTGGTGCATTCATGAAATTGCATCTAGGCTTTTAAACCTGTTTAGTTTTTTGTTAGAAATTTTGATAAAAGTATACTTTCGAAAAGATTCCAAATTAAATTAGCGTAGTTTTTCATTTGATTTTGGAAGAAAAATGTTTGTTTTGTGAGTTGTAAGGAAAATTTTGATTGGGAAGGTTATTCAAATAAATACGTAACCGATAACTAGAAGAAAAAAAATTTAAATAAATTAAACTAAAAATTGGAACATTACATGACATATTTTATTAATTTTTTTATTCATGTTGCGTGATATGTAAATGGTTAAGTTCAGTTTAGTGAAATTTAAGGTTACAGAAGTGTTCCTAGGTATTATTGTTGCCTTCAAACTAATGTTCACCCACCCGTTTTACACCTCAAATTAGGATGGTAACACTCTGAATATAATTTAAGATTTTTCGAACCGTCATAAACGTGAATTTTGATAAATGAATATTACAAGTTTTTGAAGATAAATAAACCCCCTTGATTTTGAAGAAAACTAACTGCCTAGTTGAAAAAAGGCTGGAATAAATAAAAATAAACATGCAACAGTTGCACCTGGCAACCGGCGAAAATTAAACTGTTTCACATTTTGGGATCTTTAATTTGTACTTATGAAACAATAAAAATTGAAAAATTAAAATAAATTATGATTCCTGCACTTGTAAAATAATTGTCGTTGCAAAAAATAACGGTTCATGATCAACTGGAAATACGGTTTCAATTTCGCCTAGTTTGGACTATCGAACTTTTGAAAAATATTGCAACGCATTCTTTTTACGTAATTTAAAAAATTTGTAAACTCTACATACTATATACCAAAACGTGTTCTTTCCATGAAACGTGCGCACAACAAACCAATTTAGCCAACAAGTGTTCCAATTTTAATCATAAATAATAAAATTAATCAAATATTTGTATCTTCAGCATTCATGTTGTGGTATGTTGTAACACTACAAGTCTGTGTAACATTTCCAGAACTTCGATAAGAAACATTTACTAATAACACGTCATAACAACAGCAAAAAAAACTTCATCACATCGCCTATCGATAAACTCGCTAGTAATTAAATTATAGTGTTGTGTGTTTTTTTAATTAAATCACTTGTAATTAAACCATCATAGATAAGATATACATAAACCATACGACATTCCACAAACAATTGAAGTTATTGTTTCAAATTTCACTTTTATCAAATCGCCTTCGTTTTGTCTTTTACAAATGGATTTTTTTACGCTGATCTATCATTATATAGTTTAGCGCTTGTTGGACTTCGATACGAGTAATTTATGTATTTTATGTTTATTTTATGATTCCTTTGTGCGCTTTACACATTGCTTCGTGGTACGATATGAGAAATGAAATAAAAATTGTTTCGCTTACCAAGCATAGCTATGCTTGTGCTCATACATAATATCAAACATGCAGTACAATATTGTTTGTTGGTGCATTGTGAAATTCAATCTTTAGAATATTGAAAGTGTTTTTTCGTTGTGGATTGGAAAATCAAAAGTAAATCGACGAACTAAAGTCTTAAAAATAACCACTAAAAACCGGTTACATTTTTTAACAGAATGTATATAATTAGGCAGACGATTTGTCAGACAGTCGTGATTTTTCATTGGTAAAATGATATATTTTAAAAAGACACAAGCATAAAACATATAACAACAAATTAAATGGAAACCTGTTTGGATCGTAATTCTCTGGTATCTGTTTTCTTATTTTCTTTATCACCTTATCGCTAACAATACAGTGATAGAAGTTCCATCACTGGTCAAAAAAAGCATGGATATGTTGAAAATTGTATTTTCCATTACTGTACTCGATTCCGCTGCGCACAAAATTGTATCTAACATTGTAAATTTCCCAAAATAATTGATATTATTTTTTCTTATCTGCAGGACTTAGGCAGCTGCTTGGTTGCAAACAAGATATATATTAACAAAGCTTCAACAAATTGTGGATATATAAGTTGTAGGTGATGGATGATAACTGATTATATGTACGACCTTGTTGCATTCAAATTGATTTTAAAGTAACCACGATACTATATAAATGTGAAAATCATTAACAACGTGTTGTTAAATATCAAAAAATTGTATAATTAAGTCATAAACCAGTATTTAGTACCCAAATAATTATAAAGATGATTTAAAATTAAATTCATTTAAATATTCATATCTGACTGTAATTAGACAGACGATTAAAATTATTTCGGTATAAAAAGGCTATTCATGAAGCAATCAAAAACTATTTGTTTCCGACATTTCAGGGTCATACGTTAGCTGTGACTTTATAAGTTGTACCATACATACATATATGTATAAATTTCGTTTTTATAAATTTTAAACTGGAACAAATAGTTATTAGTCAAGTTATTATTATATTCTTGTATGTTAAGATAAGAATGGGAGATTAAAATGTTTTATTTATTCTGTAATTATATGTCAGACACTATGCGTTTCGTAATTTTTGTTTGTTTTCATACTTTGAAGTATGTATATATTGTATGTAATATTTCAACTATAATTTAGAGATCGAGATTGTATTGTTTACTATAAACATAATTATGGGAAGTGTTTAATTTTAAATGTTCTTGTTCACGTAGAAACTGGAAAATTTTTAACAGTGCTTAAAACTAAAATATACAATTATGATTATTAATTACCTTCATCATTAGTTGGTGATTAAAATAATGTAACTGACACATATTTTAATACATAAGAATTAAACTTCTTGTAGTGATTAAGTATTAAAGAGAAAACTATATAGAGTACTTAAAATTGCACATTGCAACAAACCGTATTCTTAAAAATCTCAAATGAGTTAGTTTATTAGTTGTCTAGCTATATTGAGTTGAAGTACTTTCTGAGGGCTAGTGATTTGATTTGTTCAAGGTTGAAATATGTAACATTTTTCAAGACAGAAAACAGAAGAAATGCAAGTTCATACACATATATTTATGTTGCTTGGAATCCATTTCTAATAAATTGCGGTAGAGGAGTTTTAGAGCGTAACTTTATGATATTGTGTTGTTTTTTCTAAAGAAGTATGAATTTTGTTTTTACTTCAATGATGAAAAATGAGTAAGTATAAAAACATGATAAAACTTGTGTTTTTATTTAAATTTGATTTATTTTTAGTAATCAATTTTACAGGATTTCATTAATGTGACCAATATATAAAGGCCAATACAAAGTAACGTGACGACTCCGTCACTCTCTTCCGTCTACTCTCTTCCAACCACAATCGCTGGTGGACATGCAGTTATTCATCGTCACAATGATTTATTATCTATCATCAATTTTTTTTCGCTGGTAAACAACTTACATCACCACTACTATTATAATGAATGACATAGCACATAAAGACTAACATAGCAACGTTTGCAGATGATATAGACAGCAGTCGCTGAGAGCATAGAAGAATCCACAAGCTACTAATACTGTCAGAACCAAAACGAAGAGATGGCGAATAAAACTTAAAGAAACAAAATCTGTTTACGTAAACTTTACCAACGAAAAGGTCAACTAGATACGAAATAATTAGAAAAATTTTCTTCTAGGTCCTAAAATTAAACTAAAAAACATGCAATTCCATCAAAGAACCTGCCCATTTGAGCATCTAAAAGACCAAGTTTACTGGTCCAGTGTTTGCATTACTACACGCGTCGGTTAAATCAACTAACAAAATTTCTGATTCTTCCTTTAGGAGATCTCAATATTTTTGCGGTCCGCAATATATTGCCTAGCGGGAGCTCGCATCTATCGATGGATATAATGAGGAGACTGTCAATTTAGCCCCAATGGTGACAAACCTTTTAAAACTCACTGTTGTATATTTTTTAATTATTTAAGGAGACCTTGTTGTCAAAACTATATACTTTACTCAAAGTTGTTGACATTAAGCCAATCATTAAAATATTGAAAATGGTTCTGGGATATACGAGAATGCCGAAAATTTTGAACCATCTTAAATTCAGTAGAGCTCCACGGATTTTTTTGGAAATCGCCACGTAATAAGTGCTACATTTAAACTGAACTTTAATAACGAAGCAATGGTTGTACGATTAAACTTCCTTTTAAAATTAAGCAATGTTCTGCAAATTAAAAGGAGCATGAAGTTCCACAAGACAACGATAATCTTCACTCAAGACGCCGAACAAACAGGGTAGGGTTGCTACAGATTTTTAAACTATAAAGTAGATACAACTAAACCGCAAAGTTATATATTAGGTTAATTTTCGTGTGCAATTGTAAAAGCTAATCTATTCGCTACGTCAGTGCGGCGTTTAATTAGTTTAATTGATTTTATAAATATTAGCTGCCCTAAATCCAACAATAATGTATTGTGTTTTATGTATATGTATGTACAGGTCTATGTTGCTCATGTTGCTCACGTGACTCAAAAGACTTTCTTGAACTTGGGATGTGAAGTTCTCTCACACGCTGCATCTTCACCAAGGGGTCGATTTTTTCCTAAATTCGACGGACGACGGTGCTTATGTCCTTTCGTCTCAGTTTTTGACATGTCACCAAGCATTTGAGTGGTGAGTTAACATGCTCGCGAAAATTACTGCCATAGCCGTCATAAAAGTTTGTCGTTGTTAACACATTTGCGCAAACAACATTCATTTTTTAAGGAATAACTTGACATATTTTTCAATTCTCACAATACATTCCTTTGCGCGACGAAATATCATTACAATTACAACACTTATCAAATGTGTTCCTGAGTAGCACACACATTAGAAAGCGCGCGGTGTTAAAGAAAACAATTTTTTAACTACACAAATTTTTTGTTTTTTTTTTCAATGCGATGTCGAATAAATGTTTTATTTTCACAGAAACATAGAATTGGAATTTATTTTAAAACAAATTAAATAAATTTATTTTAATTTAAAGCATATTTATTTGCATTTACAAATTTTAAATTATAAATAGAAATGATATCTAAAAATGTCATATCCAAAAAAATTAAACGGCGCACTTACACAAACACACATACCACTACTAACTTGTCGACTTTTGAACAAAATCGACCCCCAGATATGTTCCCGTCAATGCAGCACGTCTTAGTGGAGAAGCAGTTCAAAACGCTGGATGATATGAGTAAATTTGTCGAAGACTTTATCGCGTTGTCGAAGACTTTATCGCGTACTATAAGTTTATTTCGCGACGGCATTCGAATGTTACATGAGAGATGGTGCAAAGTCATAAAAACGATGGACAATATTTCCAAGTTTAAATCCGTTGTCTATTTTTAAGCATTTTTGTTAAAAAATGCTATGTGGTTTCGGTTTGTCGTCTGTCCGCCTGTATCTACGATAACTTGAGAACGGATGGAGATATCAACTTAATTTTTTCACTAAAATTTTAAACAATTCATGGGATAGAGCCCTACTGATTTGGACATTTGTGTAGTTCGGGTGATCGGAGATATGAAGCGCATAACTTAAAAATGGTTGTTTAATTATTTTATTCTTTTCTGTAATTTCAATTCAACATATTATAGAGACATCTATAAATGGATTTTGAAATTATAGAAAGCTCGGGTTTGCAATCGCAGACAATTGAAGTTTTCTACGTTTTATTGTTTTTTGTAATAATATTTAATTAAGAAATCAACGATGCTAAAGAAATTTTTATAAAACTAAATTTTAAATTTGATGTAAGAGAAGCCTGCGGCATCTCCCTTTATTAACTTACTTTACTAACCTACACAACTAAACGGAATGCACATTTTTATAGAAAATTAATAAATTTATGCTCCGCTTTATCTTAAATTTTATAATTAAATACTACACTATGATGGTTGATTTTCAAATATGTGCTTGTTGAATATTTTATTAAAAATATAAAACTAAAATTTAGATGATTTGTTTAATTTTTTATTCATAGTTCAAAAATTTTCTTATAGCAACTCAAAAAGCTTCCCCTCAATTTAAAGCTCTCATTTTGATATTACGGCTCTTTAAAATCATAGATGGCTTTGTTATTTTGTAAAACTATTATGTAAAACTAATTGGTTTTAGTGAAGTGTTAACGATCAATAGCAAAATGAAACAAAAACGTTGCCTGTTCGATAAAATTCAACAACACCGTAAAAGGTGGTGGTAAAAATATAAATCGCTTAATGGATTAAAAAGTTTTATATTGCTTGCTACTGGCGTTTAAAACCGTTTATGCAATGCTCACATAAATATACATTTTAACCAGCAATAAATTAATAGTGTGCCAATTCAAGGTTAGCCCATAAATTGAAAAAAGTAAAAAATACAGCGACAAACATGAATATTTATAAAATGCTCATGTCTGTCTGATCTTACATATCTCGTTGATCGTTTAAAAAATAATTAATCGATTTTTTTGTTTTCAAGAGCACAACAATAATTTACTTAATTAAATCTCACACGGTTGACTTACAAAAATCAATGATTCTGAATCTCAATGGTAAATCGCATGCAGCGAGATCATCAATGAGTCATTCGTTTTTATTTAATAAAATAAAATGTGCAATCACAAGCCATGATAATTTCATCATCATTGGTGATGCGTTGATATCTCTTTCTATAGAAATTATTTTAAAAAAATTGTACATTGCACATTGACATTGCCTTTAGATTTTCACCTTGTGGGTTAGGTTGCAGTTGCACGTAACTTGTTGATTAAGTTTTAGAAAAATCCATAGATATGTACGGCGTGCCATTAGTATTTTATCTTTTCTTTCATCCGTAGAACTCAGAGAGGTCAGTCGGGATAACACAACGGTGTGAAAATGTTGTCACAATCATTATTTCTGTGGTAATCGGTTCAAGGTCACGGCATTAGGTAATTAATATGTACATTGATGTTCTTGCTAAAAATATTGTCATGTATCGATTAATTATTATTGTGAATTTCAGAAAAGGTATTGTGCCGGCTTATAATACACTAACTATTCAATGGATTAGCTAATAAGACTAAAGAAAGACAGAATCCTTTTGTTTAAATTATTTAGCACTAATACTCTTGAAAGTCTATCAACTACATAAAATAGAACGCAATCTGATAAAACCGTTAAAAAATTATGTAACATCTTTGCTTCGCTTTTATTCGTCAGTAAAAATAATTGCAACCACCTAGGCTCTTCTATAGTAATCTAATATTTAATATTAATGGAGAATTTTGTTTTCAATTTTGAAACGATTGTGAATGTCAATTATCACCACAAAAATTTAAAAACTGTTAATTTTTACATCGATTATTGTGGTTTCTTATATGAGAATGTGTAATTCTGGTTTAGCGCAACTTTCTTAAATTAATCGAAAGAGTCAATTAAAAAAAAATCAAATTTAGAAAGTAATCTAATACTGTTTTTAATAAATTTCAATAATTTGTTCTTTGCGGTTCTTTTTAATATTTGATTGTGATTTCAATAAGGTACCTTTGCAGCGAAATTGACTTTTTTAATTAATTAATAATACCGAGATTCGAGGAAACGATACTACCTTACACTAACGGCATTTAGCTTCCTATCATTTCACCACGCAGAAAATCTATCTGGGTCATTTTAAGGCTGTATGCAGTCTGAAATGAGGGTACTACCGTTTTCAAATCAAAATTTCTTATCTAAAGCAAAATTTGCATCAGGGTTTTCATATACAATTTGAAATGATCCCGATTGAAATGATCCTCGATAAAAATACGAATAGGTGATTCTCACCACAGCTGAATTTATGAGTTTCTGGACAAAAAAAAGTTATTTGCGAAAGAGGAAAACCTGTTAAGGATATGATTACGAATTAAAATTTTTCTCTTTTGCTGAAAATGGAATAAAAGATTTTTGAAATTATTAGTAGTAAATAAATTAAAAAAATGAAGGGATGACTAATGTTGTGACAAGCACCATCGACTTTTTTTTTTTACCATGAAAGCATATAATCATCAGTCCAGAATTTACTACACTCGATTTCTAAAACGAAAAATTAAACTTAGCGGATTTTTTGAAAAACTTAAGTATGAAGTTTCATTCCAAATAGTAAATTAGAGAACCAAATTTTGATGAAATAAAGTTTTTTCTTTTATCAAATTATCACTCGTCATTCCGGTAAATTTTAAAAATAATCTAAACAACTTTTTTAAATTGTATTCACAACCTTTTTATTTAATCGTTTAAAAAGCTCCTAGGACCGATTTCGGCCAAAACTTAATTGGTGCTTATGGAAAAACTTAATTATGAAGTTTCATCCCGATCAATCAAACTGTCTGGACCATTTTAGCAGAAAAACAATTTTTTTTTGTCAAAAATCGTCATTTACGCTTACATTTTGGAAAACTGATCTGGGCCGGTACTATTGCAAAATCAATTTAAAATCTTTTAGTTCAATCTTAGTTGCTCGCAAATGATATACTTTTCAAAATATTTGCAAAAATCGAAAAGCTTTTATGGAAGCTGCTGGAACACTTCCGGTGGGTCAAAAATCACTGTCAATATATCTGAGTTGTAGAGAGCGCTCAGACTTTTATTCTACACGGTGCACTTCGGCGATATGGCGAATCGTAAATCTGCGTAAAATAAAGTAATACCTACGTTCAATCGACTGCACAATTCAACTGCTGTTATCTTAAATATCAAACAAGTTAAAGATTTAGGTTTTTCAGTTATGTTTACCGATATGGCACTGAAAAAGTCTAAAATAAATTTGTATGTATTATGATGATGATGTTATGTGTAATGATTTATAAAAATTAAATTCGTAGTATTTTTTAAAGTATGGTCACTGTACTCGACGAGAAGACCAATTCTTCATTGACAAGTTTTAATTCTTTTCAGTTCGAAACCAACTACTATTAAATATTTGAGGAAAAAACTCATGTTAAAAATCATGTTTACCTAATTTAAAAAAAAGGGGAACTACTACTATTTTTTATTCCTGGTAAATTTTTCTAACTGCTATACTTTTCAAAATATTTGCAATAAACGAAACAGCTTCTACTGTGTTTTATATTAAAAAACTTCATTTCCTTATAAATTTAAAAAATGATACAGATCAATTTTATTGCATATTTAATTTAACATCTTTTTGACTTTAATCGATTTTCACAAATACAATAATTTTTAAAACTCGCAAAAAAGTGAAAAACTACTATGGAAGCTGCCACTTTTGGTGGACCAATTTCAAGTTTCCCAAAAAAGCTAAAGTGTAAAGTTTTACCCTAAACCATCTGGGCGGCAGAACGGGCGAAAATTTTCATTATTACTATACTTAATTTTAGCCATATAAAGCTAAACGAAATTAATAATTCAGGAACGTTTCAATACAAAGCCAAAATATGACGAAAATTTGTTGGGTGCTAATATAATTTGCGTGCGGTGCGGCTCGCAAATAATGGTAGTATGTTTCGTTAGTCGGATTTAATAGCTAATTTTAAGCAACGTTAATTTTTTAGGGTTCAAAAATTCCACGAACTTTTTCTGAAAGGCTTTAGTTTTAGATCATCTTTGAATACTTTTCGAACGAATTCACAGTTGATTTGCTGTTCTCAATCTCAATTTGATACCAAATTTTGGTTTTCTACTTTTTGTCTTGCTACTTTTTATTTATTTTAAGCCGCTAAGGTTGAAGCAAGGTTCCTGATATGACCGAATGGTTGAATAGTGAAGTTGCGGATTAGGCCACAAGAAGTATACAACAAATATGCTATCGATATTCTGTCAGATTTTTAAATGTTTCATATCATGAAAAACGAGCTCGATTACCTTCGTACTTAACAAGATCCACGGATTTCAAAATATGCATGCTTGAAAATAGACGACTTCTCTTGATTGGTCACGTTGATTGGTCACATTGATTCAACTTACATCTTGGAAACAAGAACAACATATCAATTCATGTGTCATGCAGAACTTTCCAAACAAAGGACTTGAACACAGTTCTACCAACTATGGAGCAAATAACCCCATTAATAGGTTGTTTAAATCACTCAATATCATCGATGACCTATTTGACTTTAATTTGTCAAAGGATAACTTTAAAATAATTCTGAAGAATTATTTTTAAAATTTTTGAATGTTAAATTAAAATTTGATTTCTAAAGATTGATTTCATCTTTAAAAATATATTCTGTGAGTACATGTACGATTTCTGATTGAACCGAACATTCAGTTTTAAACAAAAATTAAATTATGTAATACAAAAAAATTTAAAATTTTAAAAAAATTTAAACATATAAGTAGCAGCTTCTATGTTCAGTTCTAAAACCCTTCTATTTCGCAAAACTAAAATGAAATTATATAAACATATAATTAAATTATGTAAAATATACCCAATCAAATCTAAACTAAAAATAGATATTCAGTGATAAGATAAACCGAATTCGACTATTTCGATAATGATAAACCAAAAAATAATATAAACACATCCAATTCCGACTATGTGTCATAAACGAGTATAAATTCTTGGAACAAATGATTAACGATAAAACCACTCAAAAATAAAATTATACAAATTTAATCGACCAGGAATTTTGAGTACATACATTCAACGAGCATAATACAACGAGCATATTTCATCAAATCAACAAAATTATCTGAATCATTAATTCGGTTCTGTGTGGTATTATTTTGTGATATTAAACTTATAATAATAACTTGAACGATTAGATATTATAAAAACTAAAAACTTTAAATAAAATAAAACAACAACAAAAAATGGCAAATCTAAAACTCAATTATCAGCTTAAAGTAAGCATAAATAAATAATAAAAAATTCAATAGTTCTTGTGCTAAAATATCAACACACAGTGCTCATGAAATCGCAAAAGTTAGATATACATTTTCAATTCGGTTTGTTTAAATAAAACTAGATTGATCATAGCGATTGCAAATGGCAAATAATGTTGTTGATCGCTATATAAATGAAAATCGAGAGAGAATATTTTAATCGTGATTGAATTATAAATCAGTAAATAAAATTTTCAATCTGCACATTTTAATTTTAATTTAAGTGAAGGTTTCGCTTATATACGGAAAAGGTGAAAGAATGATGGTGCCCTAAATTCAATCATTTGAATTTTAGATGGGGTTTGATATTATTCCCTTCATCACACAAAGAAAACTAAATTTTCAACTATATTCTAGCAAAACCACTACATATTTTTATTTCGTAGGCCTAAAATTATTAAGTTTTCCACGAGAATAAAAGTTCTTTCAATCATTCAAGTACAAATAGCATTTACACAATTAAGTTTGTATTCTTACTGGATCCATCCACATTGGAGCGACCGCCCGACTAAATTGGATCATCTGTAGCACTCTTAACTCCTTAAAAGCAAATACAGTAAGCCAAAAAAAATATTCTCTCTTCGATTTTGAATCTTATAACCTAGGTTAGGTTTCAGTGATTGACACTTACGTCATTTTTTTGGCTCATTGTGATACCACACATTCGCGCCACATCATTAACCCATTCATCTAGTCACACAACTACAGTATACCACCTGCACATTGCATGCTCCATGTCAACCTGTACATTGAAATAAACGGTAGATCGGCTCTGAATTATGCACTCCATCAAAGGGTCTTAGTTGTGTTTATTAACGTCACGGATTGTAATCGATGATGAAAAATTCCATTTGCATCTAGCCTCTGATGGGATTCGAACCCAGTACCTTAACTTAACATGTTATGAAGTTCTCCAACGTAGTACAGTAAAAAATAAAGGGGTATAGTCCCTAGTCAAAAATAATTTATCAGTTAATAACAAAGTCGATAAGAGAATGTACGTATTAAGTAGATCCGCTTTAAAAAAAGAAACCAATGCTACCGGTTTATCAGGTGTAATCGCTAAAGCTTTAATCAGTATTAACAAAGAATGATAAAACTGCACTTAACGAAGTCCAAAGAGGTGTAAAGAAATGTTGCATTCCTGCACAAATTACATTTAATATTATTATACATTATAAATTCTGACACGAAGTAGATTCCAGAACGTCTAACAAAACGCCTATCAAACAATATCAGTTTGAAACGCATACTAGATAACTTGCTAATTATGTATTATTATTCATGGCGTGCCTCTCCGCATGTCTTCGTATGTGCGCCAGAGAAATAAATCAATTAATTATACATTAATTAAAAATTAATCAATTACCTTGGACTTAACATTTTATTTTATTTATTAATTCGCAACGTACTGAAACGTATTTCGCAACGTACTATTGATTTGAATTAATAAATAAAAGTTTGAGTCATGATCTTGAAATAAATTCATATAATGTGAAGTACATAGCATGTTACTTTAAAGTATATTTTGATCGACGAACCATTAGAATGTATCATTTATAATTTAGATGCGTGCGTGGGTGGTTGGTAAAAATGCAATTCATTTTTTATTTAAATTCTAATGAAAAATGATTGAATGAATTAGGTCAATGCTGGAGTTTCGATTTATTTAAATTAATTAAAATTTGTATTTATTTTTATGATTTATCATTTTTTTTATAAATAAAATTGAATTTATTATTATTGAGTTGAATTAAATCGAATACAAATTACGTATTATACATGCAGCTAACTAGTACAAATGACAATTTATTTAGAACAGATAGTTGGAATATATTACATACAATAAGAAAATAGAAAGAAATCATGTTTCGTTCAATATATACAGTGATTTCACTTGTTATGTAAAAAATGTATTCGTATAACACTTGACATGCAATTTAGAACTACATGTTAGCATGCTGCTCGACAGTATAAATCAATAGGATAAACTATTCGACTATAATAGTTCAGTATTTCTGTCTACAGATTTATTTTCGGAATCCATAAAATGTACGAGTTACTAAACATCAAAGCACAAACATTATTCTTATGCCGGTTGCACAGAAAAATGACTAACGGCCGGCTAGTTGGGCGACATATAATTGTTTTATGTGAAATCTGTTTTCGCAATCAGAAATATCTCAACAGTTAACGCATACTTGATTAAATATATTTTATTCCATGGAAATATTTAACGATTAGCTAAAAAGTAATTCAATCAAAATTGGCCATTTAAATATTTATACGCAAGCAAAATTTTTACACGGAATAAAATATATTTAATCAAATTTGCATTGATTTTTCTTTGATTGCGAGAACAGACTTCATATAAAACGTTTAACTAGCGCGCCACTAGCCGTCCGTTAGTTATTTTTCTGTGCAACCGACCATTAATAATTTACATTTTTAAAACTCCAGGGAGTGTGTACTGTGTGGACATGAACTGCTATTCCACCCTTTCCTGTAGACATTATTATTGAAGAGTACCCGTCTTTTATGTTTATTCCCAAACGTTATAATCGATTGCCAAACGTTATAATCGATTCAAACCCATAATTGGGCTTCGATCTTTTCGACAACGAAGTTGTCATCGTCAGCTTATTATTCTTTCTAAAAAGTTTGTTTCAAAAATTGCATTTAGTATAGAATAGACAAAAAAAGAGTTAAAAACGCGATTAAAAGAACTGTTACATCTAGGGTTACCAGACGTACTCTTTAAAGAGTACAAGTACTCTTTTTGATCATCGGCTCTGTTATGCACTTTTTTTTGGTAAATGTAGTATATTATACTCTTTTTATATTTAAAAATGCCAAACCTGCTTTAAATCTTTAAAATACGTTTTTTTTTATAAAAAATTTTCAAAAATTCGAAAATCGTAATTTTTTGACGAACGATTCATATTTTTTGACGAACGATTAATATTGTACAACGCTATTTTAAAAGAAAATAACGAGCACATTCTGACATTTTCATACTTCATTTGTGCTTTGTGCTGCATACGTTAAAAATAATTTTAAGTTTTATGGTTAAAATAAATTTCTAACATTTTAGTGTTTAAATAATTAAAGGTTAGTTTGTACTTTCAATTACGTATTTTGAAATTGATATTATTTTATAAGTATTGAATTGAAAAGGTTTGTGTATTAACAAACAAATAACATGAAAATTTGCTATTTAATAAATAGTATAATAATATGGAATTTTATTTATTTACGGATAGATCCAAAATGTTGTCTCGACGAAAGAATAAATTTAGTGACGAGTTAGAAAAAGGTTTTCCAATGTTTAAAAAAACTAAAATAGATTACGAAGTACTGTACTTGTAAAGTACTACTTGTGAAACTTGCAATTCTGTAGTTTCGATCGCTAACAAAGGAAAATGCGATTTACAACAACATTTAGATTCTTTAAAACACAAGCGCAATATACAAAGTGGTAGTGGATCTAAAAGTCTGACTACTTATTTTGTAAAATCAATTTCCAAATCCGAAGAGAAAATTTTGGCTGCAGAAGCTACGCTGGCTTTTCACACCGTTAAACATCATCAGAGCTATAAATGTTTAGCGATTCAGAGATCACTTCTAAAATTTCAAGCGCACGAACGAAAACTGAAGCGATCGTCAACAACGTGTTGGCTCCTCAAACTATACAACAAATTATAGAAGAAATTAAATTAAATAATGTGGAAAGTATTGGCGTATCTACAGATGGCTCTAATCACGGAGCGATAAAAATGTTTCCTATTTTAATCCAATACTTCACGAAGAATAATGGGATTATTCATAAATTAATTGATGTCAGATCTGTTAAAGACGAAAAATCGGATACAATCACCTATGTTATACTATCTGCGTTGGACAAATTAAATATAGTTGAAAAATGTGTTGCTTTTACTGGTGACAATTGTAACACAAACTTCGGTGGTGTAGACAGAAGAGGAGATAATAATGTATTTAAAAGATTAAAAAATAAACTAGATAAACCAATAATAATTGGAATCGGATGCCCAGCACATATACTGAACAATAATATTCATCATGGAGTCGACGTATCATGGCCTCTAGATATCGAATCGATTATTTTTAAAATTTATAATTACTTTTCAATTTATACTGTCCGTACTGAAGCTCTAAAAGGTTTTTGTAGTTTTGTAGAGCTGGACTATAAAAATTTACTTTTTCACTACAAGACAAGATGGTTATCACTATTTCCCTGCATAAATCGGTTGCTAGAAATATATCCAGCACTTCAGTCATACTTTCTTTCGCAATTCGGTGTACCAGTTATTTTGAAAATGTTTTTTGAGAATCCTCTCAATGAATGCTATTTATGGTTTTTGCATTCGATAATGTGTATATATCACAATCAAATTTTAAAAATGGAAAACGAAAACAACTCGCTTCTAGAAGTTATTTCAATTTTGGATCTTATAATAACTACTCTTAAGGAAAGAAGAGAAGCCAAGTTTTTACCTCTCAAGGTAAAGTTGATATTGAATAAAAATGACGAATGCTCTAATAGATGCGAGTCCATAAAGAGGCAAATGCTTGATGTTTATAAAAACTGCGAGGAATATTTAGCTAAATGGATGCAAAGTTTCGAAGAGTATAAAATATTTTCGTGGATGAATTTAAATGCAATTCCGGATTGGAGTTCGATTGAGGTATGCATAGAATTTCTTAATAAAAAAGGCATTAACATAATCGACAGTAAACTGATAGATCAATTTAGCAATTTAAAATTGTTTATCCAAGATATGGAACAAGATGGTGACGTCGCTCTTTATTAGCTCACGAGAAATGGGTGAGATATTTTAAACAAAGGAATACGGAAACTTCCTCCGAGTTTCTTAAAACTTGCCAATTTTTTTTGCTATTCCGGCACAAAACGCGAATTTAAAAAGAATTTTTAGTCTAATGAATTCCCAGTGGACGGATGAAAGGAATCGATTATTACCGGAGTCGGTAAAAAACCTTTTGCTGACCCAATATAATTTTAATAAATTTGACTGCAAGCAATTTTATGATTACTGCATTGATGACAAAATACTTCTACAATAAATTAGAAGTTCAGAAAAATACCATGCAGTCAATAATGAATAAAATTTATCTGAACACTTATTTTTATCTGAATTTTTAATAAACTGAATGAGAGTTAATTATTATTTTATTGAATTTAATTCAAACCAAATGTAATTTGGGTTATCCAATTCGAGGTTGATAAAGTAGAAATCTGTATACCGACATCTGTCAAAGATAAACAAACGTCAAGTACGCTGTCATTTATTTAGTTGACATTCTGCCATTTAAGAATATGGAGCATTTAACAATCGACCAACGCGTTAAAATTATTAAATCTTATTATAAAAATAGTGATTCTGTCGTATCCACATTTCGCGCTTTACGAGCAGATTATGGTCGTCATAATCATCCTACAAAGCAAACCATATTGAATACAGTGAATAAATTTGAACAAACTGGATCTGTTGTAAGGTCTGTGCATCATCAAAACATTCACAATGCTGAAAATATCGCTTCTGTAGCTGAAAGTGTGGAAGAAGATCCAAATTTGTCAATTCCTCGTCGAGCTCAACATTTAGGCTTATCTTATGGCTCATTATGGCGCATTTTGCATCTGGATTTGCATCTTCATCCGTATAAAGTCCATTTGACACAAGAGCTAAAGCCTGCTGACCAAGGACAACGAAGAACATACGCAAATTGGGTGTTGGAAAAACAGGCCGTCGATGCTGATTTTTCGAACAAAATTTTCTTCAGTGATGAAGCTCATTTTTCGCTTGGTGGATACGTTAATAAGCAAAACTGTAGAATTTGGGGCTCAGAAAATCCACAATTGATTGTAGAGAAGCCATTACACCCGGAAAAAGTCACTGTTTGGTGCGCATTGTGGTCTGGTGGTGTGATTGGGCCGTATTTTTTTGAGAACAACCATGGACGAACCGTTACCGTCAATTCTGAGCGCTATGGCCGCATGTTAACCGATTATTTTTTTACGAAAATCGAAGATTATGATCTTGACGATATGTGGTTCCAGCAGGATGGAGCAACCAGTCACGTAACACGAGCAAATCGAGATCTTTTGCAAGAGAAATTTCCTGGACGTTTGATTTCGCGATTGGCTGATGTCAATTGGCCTCCAAGATCCTGTGATTTAACGCCTTTGGATTTCTTTTTGTGGGGCTACGCGAAAGATCGTGTTTACGCAAACAATCCTCAAACTCTTGACGAATTGAAAACTAATATTCGTAAGGTAATGGCCGAGATACTGCCCGAAATGTGCCGAAAAGTCATTGAAAATTACCTCAAAAGAATCAAGGCCTGTAAGAAGTCCCGTGGAGGACATTTGAATGATATCTTGTTTAACTAAAAATGGCAAGGATCAATCTGTAAAATGAAATAAAAATTACAATACATTCCGAATATTTTGTGTGTTTTTTTTAAGTTTACTTTATCAAGCTTGAATTGGATAACCCTTTATATATAATTACCAAACCCCTTTGGCTAAAGTGCTTAATATGAAATTTTTGTTACTTTGTTTAAAATTATGAATAATATTTGACACTTGAAGAATTGTATAAATTCTGGAAAAGCGGGGGTTTGGGGGCGGCGGCCCCTGTCCTCTAAGGTATACAATTTTTTTAACATTTGTGGCACTATCCGAAGAAGCAAAAAACTCTTTGATCTGTGTCTGCAAGGTTGACGAAGCAATTATTATTAATAAAAAAAAGTAAAATAAAAATTAGTTTGTTAATTCAAAATTTCAATTTTAATTCATCTTCAGGGTTGTGATCCTCGTCAGGAGTTTCATGAAGATTGCCTGGATATTGGATGGCATGAAACATTTTCATGAAAATTGAGTAAACATGATTTTTATAAAACAAAAATTGGAAAAGTTAATTTATCGAGGAAATTGAGATACATTTTCTCGGAAAATTTGGCTTGTACTTTCTAAAAGTTAAAGATACACAATCCTAACGTCAAAAATTTACAAAAAATTAACATCTTACCTTATTTAAAAAAAATAAAAAAAGTGAAAAATTTAGCATCCCTATTTAGCTTCCCTCTCCTAAAAACTGTTGATAAACAATCCTACATTTAAAAATTTCTAAATTTGTACTCTCTACCTGATTTTCTCAATGTTTACGTACAGTAAAAATACACCATTACTATTATTATATGTAGTTTTAAACTTTAATATTTATCACTTTAACCAAAGGGGTTTGGTAACCGGTAAAAGTGAATAATTCTAAAAAATTGTCATATTAACTGACGCAGTATAATAACCGGTAATTATATATAATAACCAATTATACACTTTAACCGTAACATACACAATCAATTGACTTGTTTATTTCCTCCCTAACATCCATATTTGACCATATTTTCATATGATGACCAAGACCGGTCATTTGACTGGCTATGGTAGAAATAGGTATGTATTAAGTGTTGGTATGCTTAGTGTTAAAATGTTTTTCGTTTTGTTGTTGAATTTTGTAACTAGTTCGATATTGTGTTCAAGCTCAAATTTCTGTATTTTTTTTGTGATGTGAGGATCAAATGTAGTTGGAATTCTTTGTGTCGGTGTTGCTTTCATATCGATAATATAACACCAATTATTTTAATGAAAAATAATAATTTTAGAATAAGAGAGCCAAAGTTCATTACTACTAGTATATTATTACTATAAATTAGTGGATTAATGTTTTGTAGACATAAATTGTATCGGCACTTTGCTAAAAATTTTCATTAAACAAATCAACTACAGCATTAATCTCAGTTCGTAAAACATTATCCAAATAAATAAGTTCAAAAAGTTGGTTGGCAGTGGTGCCGTCTCTCAGGAAATTATTAAATGTACGCTCGTAACAAACTTGCAGAATGTATCTTGTATCCTTGTATCCTGTTCGAAATATTCCTTATTTTTAATTTATCGAAATGTATTTTTGTCCTTGTAAACAAGTTATCCTCTAATTTTATTGCATAAATTATCGAACATCAACTCATTATGTAGCGTGTCTAAAAAACCAAATAAGTTTTCCAAAAACAGAGTATAACCAAAAAATTTATAAATTGACAAAAAAAAAACATTTCAAAATGATTCCAAAAATATTGTTTAGTTAATGTCTTAGCATTCTGGTGGCTGTCATCGTTTCTTTATATTCTCCTGCAAATTCGACTGTTTCAAAATAAATCAAAAAGAGCCGTTTGTTCGTACTCGTCACCTTTTTACACCTGCCTCGAATTATTTTTCTCCCCCACTTGTTCGCCTTTGTTTCGATCAACAGCACCAAAACTAAATTATTGTTGGTATTATAGTTTAATTAAAAAAAACTTGGTGGATCAGACCGATAACTAAAAATGAACCTCTGTTATCGTCTCACTCTCACAGGTAACATCCTTAAATCAAAATACATATACTAAAATAAATTTGAGTTTTAATAGAGTGTCACCAAAATTGCAATTTCTGTTGTTGAGAACGACAAAACGAAATATAAATTTTTGGTTTTAGGTTCAAGGAACGAAAAAAACTATTCATTTATTTTGGAAGTTTGTGTTGTGCATTGTTTAACATATTTATTGCGAATTTTCATAAATAATTCATATACTACATTGACATCTTGCGATGAGTACACTTCCTGCGTCCAGAAATTTCAAAGCAGCTTTTAAATGACCGCTCTATGTTTTATTTAGTGTTGGTAGAACACAAATTAATGCAGGGTATCTTGCACGCCAACTTTTATGTCTAAATTGCCAACTACCTAAATATATCAACTGGTATGAATTAACCACCTATTTAGTTAGCCGCTAACTTAAACAAGAAAAAAAAACATTTATGTGGCACGCAGCGTAGTGTCGGTAGAACCCAAATTTAGTCTTAAAATGTCCACAACTTATAAATTAACTCTTCACTCAATGAATAAAGGTGTATTCACTGTAACCGTAATCAAGTTACTACTAAAAGTAGTAACGTGTAGTGTGTTGTCTTAGTTGTCCTGTTTCTGCTGGGTTTACGAACGACTTTCAAGGAAGATATTAAAGCTTCTCCAGCAGAGTTGGTATTTGGGGCAAACGTTCGAATTCCAGCAGAATTTGTTGAAACTCGGAAAGATAATCACGTCGATTATAGAACCCGTGGGAACGAATCGATTGCGGATTGAAAACTGCAAATAAAAAAAACATAAAACAAAATTTTAAATCATAGTATCACAGAAATTCCTATAGATTTTCATACAATTTGTAAAATAAAATTTGTTTTAGATTCGCAACTATTTTATTGCAGTTTTACAGGGAATCATAATAAACGATTTGTATGGAAATCAGTACAAATTTTCTTGGCTACTTTGATTAATTTTTTTTTTTTTATTTAAATTATTACAACTGAATACAATTCATCTAGTAATTTTTCTTTCTTAATTTAGTCACTTGTGAATGAGAAGAGGCCCATTGGCCAGCTCCATTTATAGGTTATTTACTGAAGTAGTCTTTGCTCTGGTGTCCTTAATCCATTAAATCAATTGGTTTCGTTCTCTGCAATCGTCTTACTGCATGTGAAGGGTCCAACATACCACGAAGCTCTTCATTTACGTGTTGATAGATACGTTGTCCATGAATTAGTGCAAATTTTTTTATTTCTTCTTGGACCGTCGGGATATTAAGGTCCCTATGAAGGTCATCATTCCTAATGTACCACGGAGCGTTAACTATACCACGTAGCACTTTGTTTTGAAAAGTTTGTATTATTTTGGTGTTGGTTTTTTTGTACAGCCCCAGAGCTGTATTCCGTAAGTCCATACAGGCTTTAGCACCTGTTGATACAATAGCAATTTATTTTCGGTTGACAATTCCGAATTTTTCCCGAGAAGCCAATACATTTTGCGATATTTGATATTAAACTTATAATATTAGTTTGATTAATTGCAATTGTTTTCAATTTATTTATATGCAATTTCCTATCCGCAATCGATTCGCTCCCGCGGATTCTATAATCAACGTGAATATTCCACAGAATGAATTTCTAGTGAAATTGAAGAAGCATTTCGCGAAATTTAAACCCGAGACTGTTTCAAGGCATAATTCAGGAAAAAATTTTGTAAGTCCAGAACTAAAAAATTGTAAGTATGTTCTTATAAGAACAGATGCATTACGGAAGGCTTTACAACCACCTTACACTGGACCTTATTTAGTAATAAATAGAAGTGACAAATTTTTCGATGTCAATGTTAATAATAAAACTACAAAGATTTCTATTGATCGGATCAAACCTTGTTTTAGTGAGAACTTATAATCAACAGATTCATCTATAATTAAAAGTAACGAACAGGTTAAAGATTCAATAGATCTAATTAATAAGGATAGAAATATTTCAATATCAGACGACGTTATTAAAGGAAATTGCAAAAAGAAAGTAACTTTTGAGTTACCCTTGTCTAATAAGAATAATCAAACCACATGTACAAGGACAGGAAGAGTTGTCAAAACACCTCGTAAATTTAGACAACAAATAATTTTGCAGTGAAGATCTGTATTTATTTTTCAAAACTTTTTTTACTTACTTATGTTGGTTTTGTAACATTTTTTTTTGTTGTTTTTTCCATTTACACATATTTATTTATTTTTGAGGTGACGTGGGCTTTTGATACAGCTCGTGCAAGTATCCCACTGAGGGGGGAGTAGTGTAGTGTATTGTCTTAGTTGTCCTGTTTGTTTAAAGAATGATTAACAAATAAATAGTTTTAATTAGTTTAATTTCATAAATAATTTAGTTTTATATTAACTTTATTGATTTTCTTGCTTGTTGTTATGACAGTTCTGTTATAAGTTGTCAAATTTTATTATCAGAAATTTGAGCAAAATGGTTGCGTACTTTGGCAAATTGAAAGTTGAAAATACCAACTTTGGAATAATTAATTTTTTATAAAATAATTTAGAAACCTTAGTTTAACAAAATTTGCATTATATAAAGGGAATTTTGTTTAGTTTTTTGTCAGTTATAAAGAATTTTTATTCGAGTTATAAAGAATTTTATTATTCAAGTTATAAATTCAGTTAAAATAGACTGTTCTAAGTTTTATGTTAAGTTTAAATTCGCCACATAATTTGTTATTTCTTTTACGAAGTTAAAGATTCTAAAACGACGGCGAAATTTATGTTTAAAAACTTAACTGTCGTGTTTGATTGTAATTTATAAATTTATAAAATAATTAATTATGTGCATTAATAAAGATCATATAAAAATGTATGTGGAGTTTATATTGTCGTAAGCAGTATGTAAGAGAAGGATTTATGTATCAACCCAAAATTAAAATACTGGATGCAGTACTGTTATTTTATTTAAAAAAATAGTCATCGATATAAATACATGTTACATTGGATGAGTGTGTCAATAAGGAAGCAGAACAACTAAAGATATTACATTGGATAAGGAAACGGAACAACTAAAAACGCTTTCCGAATTTAATACTTATTTGTGGAGACTCATTTGTTCAAATAATTATGCTAGCGATGTCACTTTACCAAACAAAATATAATTTAAATTTTCTAGCAAAATTTAATTTTTCAATAATTGTATTTCTTAACAAGTAATCTACACAAACAATTTCGATATAGTGCCTAATCTAAAAGCAACTTTGGTTGTAAATCTAGTTAACTAAAATGCGAAAAATTAAATTGTCTTTATAAAACAACATAGTGACAGACAGATAATGGTTGAATGCAAATCGCCTTATATTCAAAGAGGATATTTGAAAAACAAAATTCCAAAAACCAAAATTGCAAGAAATAAATTTCAAAAATCTAATCTTTAAAATCGAAAATTCCGGAAGACCGATTTCCTGAAAATACGAAAAGAAATCTTATACTGTTATTTTGTATAACTTTTATGAATCAACATTTCAAACAACATAATTATTTGTATCGGCTAAAACCACATTTGTTTTCCTTATCATTAAAATATAATAAATCTTCCGATTCAATTTTAATGCTGCGTACCTTTAGGGAAATTTAGAATGTACGCTCTAATAATTGCTCTCGTAAAAGAGGTACCACATTCACTTCACACTCCCTTCAAAGTTATTAATTTAATTGTTTTATTTTTATTTATTTGCACAAAATTAAATCTATTAAATTTTTTAACAATTATTTTTTAAAACTATTATTACACGCTTTTTGTTTTTCGACTGAAAAAACAAATTTTTTTATTATATTAATTGCTTTTTCAAACCAACTACGTTTACTATCGAGTAAGTAACTCTTCTATATATAATTTATTAAGTAAGCTCTATTAAAATTTTGGAAAAATAAATTTAAACGAAAAGAAATTGATTAAAATTGTGTTTGCGATCTTTAACTTAGGAAACGTTACAATGCTCCCACCCCAATGAATTCACGAAAGTATTTTTAGAAATGTGCGAAAAGCAAAAATAAATAATAATTTAATGGTGATAATAAATCAGCTGCTATTTTTCGAAAAGTAGTCGCGTTTTATCTTTGCTACCCGATCTGGTTTCAATACTATTTTTAGGCTGTAAATTATAACTAAACTTTTTTGTAACCGTTGTGTGGGGACTATTCTGTAGTAAGATTTGGAATTTGGTTATTACAGTTATGCAGTGAGACCGTAGGAACAGAATCCACGTTACCACGAATTTATCACTCCGTTTAATAACTTTATATGGACCGGTATAAGAAGCTTGAAGAGACTTTCTTATAGCATCAGCTCTTAGGAACACATGGCAACCTGTTCCTTTGCCTTGCTGTTAAAAATGTTGACATTGGAGTGCCTGGATGCCGAAGTTGGTTTTTCGTCCAAATATTTTTTTAAATTAATTACAAAATCGGATTGTGAAATTTTGTCAGCCAAAGAAGAATTTAAAAGGTGGCCAAATACTCTTAATGGAATTACAAATACAAGTTCGGCTGGAGTTGTTTTAAACTCTTCACTATAGGCTGTTCTCAATCTTAACATTACCGTTGGACATAATCGCCATTTAATAGAGTGATGTTAAATCTCAATCATCCTTTTTTACTTCGGATTGTAGGGCACCGTCCTGACTCGTTTAAGTTCAACTAATGCAGGTAATTTGCTCAATAAATATGGTTTGAATTACTTTACTTATTATCTATGACATTTGGTACCCCGAATCGTGAAATCCATGTGAAGTACACAGCAATGTTGTTTAGTGGCCGCGGTAATATCGGGTACAAGAACTGTCTCAGCTCTCCTCGAATATCGATCGATTAATGTTTCGCAGTATCACTGATTATCGGAAATAGGTAAAGGACCAATAAGTCGGTGAAGTTAGCCCGAGCTCGAATTTTTTGGTGGATTTCTTGGATAAGTCTAGCCATCCCGAAAAAGTGTAAATACATTAAAAAATGTAGCACTATCCAGAAAAACTATTTATACATGAGAAAAAATAATAAAATACAAAAATAAATTTAATGTAAAAAAAATTACTGGTAAAACTTTTTTTTTTAAATTTTTCTTTCAGTAGGCCAGAAAAATACAATTTAGACAAAAATGCTATGAAAATATTTTTCCCAATTCCCTATTCCCAGGGAAAGACAGAATAGGGCCACTGTGCCTATAAACAATACGTAATTGGTCTAGAAACATATTTCTGCAGAAATTCAAGTGTCTAGAAGAATTTTGGAAAATGGGGTTTCGAAATAGGAATTTTGTACTTTGGTGTTTGAATCTTTTTGTTTTTATAGTAATTGAGTTAAAATTTTATTTTTCTCTAATTTTGTTCATAGTCTAGTATAGTTTTTAGTATAAATTAGTTAAATGTTTTCTAATATTTGTTTTATTTTGCAAAAATGTATTAATGTATTGATTACCGAACTAAATCGAGGATAGTTAACAAAAAAAAATAAAAAACTACAGTATCATTCTTGTGTGTGGCATTGCAAGCTAAGTTTAAAGGGCATTCTAGGTTTTGTTGGAGTAGGTTGGATTTAAGTAGCACGCTGGTTTCGATTGGAGTAGATTGGGATTTAAGCAGCACACTGGTTTTCTGATATTAAATCTCCTATTAAAATTAGAAAGAACAATCACTTCATAAAACGTTATAATTTATTATTTTGTATGATATAATTTAGATGTAGGTTACTCAGCCATTCGTTTTACCCAACTAACTAATTAAATTTTTGTATTTTTTAAAATACATAATAATTTGGTACCGAGAGCAAGAGAATCATTGCATTTTTTATATAATAGCATTACAAAATTTTAATACTTATGTAACATGAACATATATATAAGTAAATAGTGGCTCAATTAAATGATATATGTACATATAATAATTTTAATGCGGCGTATCCACAATTCTTGTAAACAATTTGAAAATAAATAATGTTTCCGCGTTGATGTCAAAATAAGTATGCAAACACATTTACATGCTTTGAAGCTTGAAATAAGTGTCCATTTTATTAAAAACCTAATCTCTGAATTCTGAAATCAAACATTTTGAGCCACAGGCTCTTTGGCATAGTTTTTTTTATGAAAGAAGAACCCGTTAACTAATTAATAACGTAACATTTAATATGCATTTCTGTATCTGGCCAATATTTATTTCAATTAACTTTGATTAGAGCACTATGAAATACAACCAATCTGAGCCAATCACAGGCTCTTTGTATGTATATAATAACGGTAGCCTGTCAATTTGTTCTCCACTGTACAATTACCTAACCCATAGACAAACATATTTTGTAATTTGTCGCTCAGAACAGATAAACCAACGCAATTTGTAAGACAGAATTTTGACAAGTGAGATTCTTGAGAATCATAAACTTCTCTATAGTTTTATTTAACTCGCCTTAGTAAACATTTTCCATTATTTTATGATAAAATTGGCAATTTAAAATAAAAACAAATAAATTAAACACTTTTGCGTTCTAAATTTTTGTTAAATCATGTGGATTCATGTGAAACCAATAAAAATCATGCTCTAATGTGTGTTTATTTTTTTAAATTTTGAACAAAAATGCGTTTTCGAAATATTCCGAAAACACCTTGTTCCTTTTCAACTGAATTGCAGTTTACATATATGTACACATATGAAAATAAAACAATTATGATTATAAGTAAAAATATTCATAGAAAATGTGTTCTCGTTACGCAGTGGTTTCCATATTTTACATTTATGTACATACAAAGCGGATCTGTTTATAACTTGTTATTTTTAGTTTAACTGGGCCACAATTGATTTTTACGAGATAATCGCTATGCTGGTCCTTTTTCACCACCTTAATGTGCTGCTGCCCATTACGCCATTCGCCAGTACATAAATTATATTTTCCAATGCTATCACAGCATAAAAACCGTTATGAATGCAATTCGGTATAAATAAAAAAACCATAGAAAAATACATGTCAATAGAAGTGTGAAATTAACAAATTAGATTTATTTTTAGCGGTAATGTATTTTTTCAATTTTTTATATAACGTTTCGCTGGTTTTCGAAAATTTATTACATATAACAATATAATTAACCATATGTAGTATAGCAATACTAACCACAAACAACATCACCACACACAAAAAATGTGTAAAAATAAATTTTGTATTGAAATATTTGATTGATTTTTCAATTATTTAGTTGATGATGCAAGAATACCGCATTTTTTGTGTGTACAAAATAATTGGCGAATGACATGAATATATGCTCTTATAAGCCAAAATCTGACATTTTACTAAAATTGAAAAGTTAAATTTCGTATGTGAATGTCGTTCAATAATCTATTTTACAGACTAGATTATGAATTCCAGTTCTTATGATAACTTGGGTACACTTCTACGTTAGCTACTTACCGAGCCAATTTTATTTTCTATATAATTTAATCAAGCCGTTTCCATGGCATAGCACCTCGTGCGTATAAAAAACTCTAATTACCTAAATGAATAAAAACACCACAAATATTTGAATACTCAAATATTTTGCATGTAATCTATTTTTATATTATTTTTTTTTGTGTGTTGATAAAATTCCATTCATAAAGTTTTTCTTTTATCAGTCAAATTCAAACGTGTAGATATTACGTAGCAAATACAAAACTTAACAATTTTATCATCACAAGGCCTATACACAAAAAATTGAAAGAATTAGAATTTTCTAATTAAAATAATTAAGTGGCTGTTTGATTATTGTAATTTAATACGACAGACGGGTTTCGTTTATCTGTTTGTATTGTTATCCTCAGCGATATTTAATTATTCATGATGATTCGTTATACTACCTAGTACCTATGTAGGTATAAATTAAAAATCGTAATCCCTCACAAAATGATCCGATTAAGTCTTTTACTTTTATTTATTTTTAACGGTATTTTATACAGTACAAAATAATTTTTTCCATTCAGCTCGATTGAGATTTAACCACAATTTATTTAGTTTCCAAAAATCGACGTTTTTCAGAGATATTTTCCATTTTCACGAAAGACTGTTATTATCGAGAGGCAGAAAAACTTCAATGTTTGAAACAATGTAACCCAAATAGGATTTCCATCTATATTATATATGTACCGAGCTCGTATACAATACAAAATAAGAATTTTAAATTAGGTTACGATACCTTTCTCAAGAAATAATATCATGTTTACCTTTAGGATTTTTTTTTTTGTTTGCTGTTAGGTAAACAACACAAAAAATGTGATTTTATGATTCGTTCCACGAATAATCACGTACAAACATACAATTTATATACATACATACATACATACACAAATCTCGCGATTTTTGTTGGTGGTGGTGTTGCCATTATTTTCCTCGAAAGTCTTAATAAAGGTAAGATACACTGTACCTATTCGTACATATAAAACTTTTAAGGGGTTTATTTCAATCAATGTCATACATCGACCCAGTTTCCTTTGAATTTTTATATTACGTATTTATCTCGGTTAACCGTAGAAAATTGCACTCTCGATATTGAGTAATATGTCTGTCATCGGTGTATATAATTATACAGTTAATAACATATTATATTGCTGATGAAAAGATTATTTTTTGACAGTCATTGCAAAATATGGCAAGTAAACTATTTAATTGGCGAGAGTATTAAAAAGTTAATTTAAGTTTAAATGCAATGTTTACTTAGTTTCATGTGTTGATAATTGTTTATTCCTTTGTAATAAATGGGGCGCAGGCGATTCAAGCGACATGTACAATATGGATGGAACTGCAACGGAAAATGAATATTTTTCCGCTACGGTATGGACAAAAAAGGAAGATCAGTTTATTTCATGACAGGCAGAGAAAAACTCAAAACTGTAACGATGGATTAAATGCCTCCACCTGTTGTGATTTATTCTAAAAAATATATTAAGATTCCTCATATTAGATGGCCACACGACACATACCCTTGAATGCCCGCAAGAAAGAAAGTAAGTATTGAATTACTTGCATCTTTTATATTCGTCTTTGATAGTTAGGATGCTAAGATCTTTATGTATATTTCTATTTTTTACGAACGGGGGCTCCTGCAATCAGTCTGAGAATTGTTGACTATGTTCGTTGGACAATATCAGTATTCGAATTTGAGGTACCATAATTGAGATCTATATAAGACAAAATTGGTTTATCCATTGTGTCATACAGAAGTTTGTATTTTAGGGTAATGGCTGAATATTTCTCCATCAATCAGTGCATTGTACCCACTTTTAATTTAATATGGTCTCGTTTCATTTAAATGTGTCTTAACCAAGTTAACCGTCGTTCTAGATGGACGTCTAGGTATTTTGCTCGATTTGCTTGAGGGATTTGTATTCCGTTCATTATGATAGGCGGAAAAGTAAGCTATTTAATGTGAATGTTACGTGGGTCGATTTTTCTTAATTGACGTTTATCTTTCATTTCTTTAATCAGAAAATGTATGTTATTGAAGATTTCTGACACCGTTTGTGGATTTTTATGGGTGCATATGATTACCGTATCATCTGCACAAGTAGATTTCATAATTTGCGAAGACGTTGGTAGGTCTAACCTGACCATCAAATACAGGGTGGGCCATCTGTTAGTTCTTTTATCATTTGTAAATAAAACACAGATTTCGAATACATCAAAATGTTCGATTTTCCAATAAAAGAGGATCAATGACCTCAATTTCAGCTCGAATGTTGTTTTTAAGTTGTTGAATTGTTTTTGGCTGATTAGCATACACATAACCGTTCAAATAACCCCACGAAAAATAATCAAGTGGTGTTAAATCCGGGCTTTTTGATGGCCAAGGAACTACACAATATCTTTAAATTATGTGATCAGAAAATTTTGTTGACAATAAATGGATTATTGCAAGACTTGCGTAGCATGTCGCTCAGTCTTGCTGAAACCAAAGGTCGTTGACACAAAATTCATTCAATTTCGGTCACAAAAAACAAGTTACCATGTTGCGATAATGTTCAACCATTCACTGTAAAGGCATTTTCCTGTTCGTTTTCAAATAAAAACGGCTAAATGATGCCACCAGCCCATAAACCACACCAGTGACTCATGAATGATGAACTTCTGCTTCGTGAATAACATGAGGATTCTTCGTTCCCCAAATTCGACAATTTTGTTTATTGACGTATCCATTAAGATGAAAATGACCTTCATCGCTAAACATGATTTTTGATGAAAAACCTTTATTTCTTTCAAGCGTCCAATTAACAAAACGACGACGATTGAAATGGTTTGGTGGCTTCAATTTTTGAGTTAGTTGAATTTTGTATGGGTACAAATGAAGATCAACATGCAAAATGCGTCGTAATGTGGTTGGACTTGTTGATACGGTCTACGACCTTTCACTATACCAGTTTCTTCAAAACGATCCATAATTTTACCAACTGCACGCAGGACGTCCATGTCGGCCAAAACTCTCACGTAATTTACGAAATGTTGTTGTTTTTGAAAGATTATTTTCATAATAAATTTGGACAGTCAAAATGCGTTGTTGTGCTGTTAGCGACTCCATGATTTTAAATAGCATATTTTTGACTTTTCATATGTCAACGAATTTTTTAGAACAGATAATATTAAGTACTAAAATTCATCGATTGAAAGAAGAACCAACAGATGACCCACCCTGTATAGCATTGAACCAAGCACACTGCCTCTTAGTACTCTGGAAGGAACGTGTTTCTGGCCCGATTCAAAAGTACTTTATTTGACGAAATATCTGAGATTTGGCAAATACGACTTCATAAGTTTTTTTCTGGCAATTTAAGAATAATTTTATGAAGCAGATCCTCGTGCCAAACTTTATCGAATGCGTAAGCAACTTCCAATAAGATGATGGAAGAGCATTTTTTCTTTTCGTATGCTAACCTTATTTTTGCGGCTATTCAGTGCACTTGCTCAACGGTTCCGTGCTCGGCTCTGAAACCAAATTGATGATTAGGGATGATATTTCGTAGTAACATTTTGGATATTAAAAAAGAAATTTTTCGAATACTTTCGAGATGATTGGTAGTAATTTGAATTTTTGCCTTATAGATGGCTCATGTGTAAGAATCACAACAATCAGTTACGAACAGATGAAACTATTGATTTGAAAAAATTAGTGTTCTCATTAGGTCGCAACGACTGACGTTGTATTATTACATTGAAATATTGTCTATATAGAACAATACCATGTAGTTGTACTACTAGCGAATTACTGAGTAGCGTACGAAATATGATTCTCTCACACTTCCATCTATATTCCATTTTAACAATTATTTTTTTCGTATTCACGAATATTTTACATAATTTTACTTTGGTTTTTACAATTGTAACGGTGTTATTGTGATTTTTTTTTTAAATAATAAAAGACAGTATTAATTATCCAATGGATTTAATGTCCTTTTAAGGTCAATTAATACTCCCATTTTCATTCACGCACTCACCCAACCATTCACCTACTCACACAACTACAGTGTACCATGTGACACTAATCTGGTCACCTTTATATTATACCTATTTACCTACTTGTTACCCTAATACCATCCTTGTTTATGGTCAACTCAGCTACTAGTTCATCCGCTTTTATAGTATTACACATTATAAATTGCCGGACAACGAAAATTTTGGGGAGTTAAGTTGAGAAAGTCAGACAGTGAAGTCAAAATTTGGTTTTAAAGTACAATATGTAATTAGCCTTTTTTTGCAATATACACTCAAAAAAATAATAGGGTAATATTTACAAAAAATGTAAGTAAATTTAAGTTAAAATCGCTGTTGAAATTGAGCCTAAGTAGCGCAACGTAAGTTTCACAAATTTTGTAATGTAAAATTAACTTCATGCTATGTAACAATATTTTATAAAAAAATGATCTCGTTGCATGTAATATTTACTTCGAATTTTGTTGATTGAACTTATTGGATGAAATAAAATGAAAATATAAAATACGTAAAATGAAAATAGGTCTACATGTTGAATCAACTTTAATTTAAGTAAAATTTACATTTTGCTTAGTTAAAGTAATATAAAAAAAATATCTTACAATTCTTAGGTATATATGTTAATTTTACTTATAGCAAAGTAAAATACACACTATAAAATCGTAGTTCTTTAAATTTTTTGTTCTGTTTTTGGGGCCGAAGCACTTTCTGCTCTTTCGCGGTTTATTTTTCCGTCTTATTTTAAACATCATCTGCCAAATCGAAAAAGAACGGCTATAGGACCGAGTTTTATCACCATCTGCACATTGCATAGCTCCATGCCAGCTTATACTGGCATGGGAGACGGGTCGGCCCGTGAGTTTTGCACTCCAACAGGGGGTCATAGACGGGTTCTTTTGGATAATAACAAAATATTTGTTATCACATCGAGATGAGGTCTCACCTTTTCAAAACCAAATTATGTAGTTATCAAACTACGAAAATAATGTTTCATACTTCATGCATTTAAATGAATTAAACATAAATTGACCTAGCGAATTATATTCAAAATGTAATAATTATTGTTAAACATCGCCGATGTAAATTTAACAAACCAACTTGCTACCTTTATTTTACAATTTATTTTACATTGTCTAAGTAAATTTTACTTGTTAACAATAAGAAAAAAAATATAATGAGATTTGTTGATTTACACGATTTTTTACGTATGACAACGTTCTTTTAACTATTTAAAAGGTTTTGTTTCGTTTTATTTTTACAAATTGTTTTTACACTTCAAAAAATGTTATTTTAACGTAGGCTAAGTAAGGAGAACATTTTAGATTTTTACTTACCGTGGGTAAATAATGTAAAATATTATGTTAGTATTACAATTTTAAATTTACTTAGCAGGTTAAGTAAAAATCGCATCGATTATTTTTTTCAGTGTAGTGGTCCGCAAAATATTAAATTTTTTTTTGTGAAAAAAAAAAAAAATTAAAAAGCATAAAAATAATTAATAAAGAAGATTTAATTTTATATTGTGATTTGTTCGTGCAAAAAAAAATTAAATAAATGTTATGAATTGTTAAAAAAAATACAGAAAATAATGAAAAACATATTGGTAGTCCGTGTCCAGTAATTAACGGGACCAATACTAAAAAAAATATATTGTGTGTGGTTATATGCTCACGTCTATAGTGGATTGAAATAGATAAATGATCAAATTTAACAATTTTGTGTATATGATTTTTATTGCCAAAAATAAAGAAATTAAATAATATCTAATTTGAAAATAATATGTATGATCTATATCCTCCGAATAAATTATATACTTTAATTATACAAGAAAAAAATTTTTTGTGGCCGTTATTGTTTTATTTCAAGTGACACGTCAAGTTATCTTGGTTCAGTACATCCATGTGTTTGCTTTGTGATTGGTTTTGGTCGTGTTAAAATTCCAAGTGAATAAACTAACTTTTAGTGACAGGCAAGTTACATCATACTAATATACTTGCTAAAATCATACTAATATACTTGCTAAATTGTTCGGTCAGTAAAAAGAAAAAATCTGATAAAACGGAGATTTTGAAAGCTGATTGAAACCTGGGGTGCACGAGTGATTGCAGTTTGGCGGCGAAGCGGTTTTTTGAATAGGTCACAACGGAGGTTGCTATCCAGCTTATATATACGTTGAAGGAGAGTGGGCAAGTTTTTTCATTTTATCACATATTATTATATTTTTTTTATTGGTCATACTTTCTATAATTTGGTTATTTTTGTAAACCATTATGTTTTTCCGCGTGTTCGGTTTTGCTGTATAGTGGCATTATGAATTCTTAAATTAAAAATCAGGGAATGAAACTAAAATTGGTCTGTTAGCTGACATGTGGTGTGATGTTAACTTCAAAATAGTTCAATTAGTGTTATAATGCGGTTACTTCTCGATTACTTGTAGCCTTGGACCACCCACGTCGTACCGACGAGTGATAGCCGGAGACCAGTCGACCGCACCAAGGTATGCTACAAGTAATAATTCTGTTAACAACCATTATCCTCTCATTTGGATGATAAGGGCTGTTACAACCACTTGCACATTGAAGCTCCATGTCAACCTGTACATTGACATGGACGGTGGGTCGGCGCTGAGTTCTGCACTCCAACAGAGGGTCTTAGTTGTGTTTATTAACTTAACCGATCGTAATCGATGAAGAAAATTCGCTTTTGCATCCTGCCTCTGCTGGGATTCGAACTCAGTACCTCCCGCTCCAAGTGCCGAAGCTTTAACCACTGCACTACTTGTCCGGTAATGGATTGTTCCGTATATTATTGTATTTCAGTACTCTCGAATTAAATACACAAACGTAGGAAATTCTTCCATTTAGCGTCACAACCTGTGTGGCAACAATTATGATAATCGACACTTACTTATACACAATCAACTTCCCAACCACCCCATACATTTCTTTCCTTTAACGCTGGATCGTGGATAAATTTGAATTTTTGACTAATAGATGGCTAATGTGTTGGTAGTAAGCTTAATGGTCAATATGAACAGACTTTGGTAGGATCCTTCCCAGGCTTCGGGATCAATTTTATAGTTAACAGTTTCTAGCACTCATGGATGTATCCTGATTCATAAGTTGAATTTGGGAGTCATCCCAAGGCAAATTCAGGCAGTTCTTTAAGCATTTCACCAGTAATTTGATCATACCCTGGGTTTTCTTTAATTGAATTTAATGTGCAATAATAAACTTTAGCAGTGGTTTTTTTATGTTGAATATTCTCAAAGCACTGATTGCTACATTTTCTGTTTGAACTAACGATAATCCAAGGTCTGGAGTAAATACACTTTCAAGATGATCAGCGATGGCTTTAGCTTTTCCTCGTCACTTCTAGCCCAAACACCGTTAGAAAGATAAACAGGGGGGTTTCTTTGCTGAGGCCGTTCAAGGAATCTAGTGACCTTTCATAATGAATAGCTTGTGTTCGAATGGGGAGATAATTCCTTAAGACAGTTTTGTTATTAATACATCTTGTGTTTTTGAAGTGGGCTTTGCAGATTTCTTTTCACCTGGTTAAAGTTATGTTTTGCATCTAGCGATCGATTTATTTGTCAGATGTGTCTTATGTTGAGACGATTCATGGAGTTAGAATATATCTAGATGGGAGTGTCTATAACGCAAGAGAAGGTTTCTTTGAGAGTAGCAATTTTAAGAGGCTATTTTAAAGTGTTGTAGTAAACGACGACAGATTAGTTAAGTAGAAGGGGCGCGCATAAAAGCGTGTTCACTTACTCCATCCAAAAAATAAAAACCTTCCTCTTCCTCTTCCGCACAGCTTTTAAAATAGTTTCTGATGTTAGTTTTTTTTATATATTTAACGACACAATCTGACACTGTGGTATATGCTGTAATCAACTTTTAGTTCATCAATACAGAATCGTATAGGTGGTCATCATATGCGTTTTGAAATATTTTAATATTGTTGTATGATGATCTATTTATCAAAAACTATGATTTTAATGTCAGTTTACGATACTATTTCTTTCTTTAGGACGAAGCTAACTGTGTAAATGAGGGGATACTATGCTATGTTAACATTATCAAAGTAAAATGTTTACTTTGTATAGAGCTAGCTTTCAG
Source organism: Nephrotoma appendiculata (assembly GCA_947310385.1). Taxonomy (NCBI): domain Eukaryota; kingdom Metazoa; phylum Arthropoda; class Insecta; order Diptera; family Tipulidae; genus Nephrotoma; species Nephrotoma appendiculata. The sequence continues at coordinate 182,703,756 of OX371223.1, read as the reverse complement.
AGTTATTTATTTTTACGGACAAATGAATTTTTTGCATATGTTTCCTCTAAATTTCAAAACAGATTTGCTTTGCTGTTATAGATAATAAATCAAGAGATTAATAAATTCAATGTCTATGCTGAAGATTTGGTATTTTCGTACATGAAGCTCAAGCTTTCGACTAATTTTGGTATCATAGGCTTGACTTTAAACTACAACGATACAATAACTACAAGTTATTAAAGTAACGTACTTGAACCTATTATTTTCACACTGTATAAGAAAAATTTAGTATGGATATTAAAAGTAGCAACATTTATGTTGGACACTACCAACGCATCGAGGATACGTTCAAGACAGAATCCGTTGGAGCTAGTAATTCTAATTGTAATAAAGAAATTATTGTAACAGTGGTAATTAATAGCTTATTCTTAGTAAACTGAGAAACTTATGTAATCTAAAAAAAGATATAAAACCAAAAAAAAAAGATTTGCTTTCTGGGCACCATACAGCTTTAACGACCTAGGCAGGGGTATAATCATTTTGATAGTATTATTCTAACAGAAATATTGTATTTTTTAATGCTTGTACTTTTTTTAGCCATAGAAAGTTAACTTTCCATTCTAGTCTGCAATTCTACTGTGATCATACAATAAATTTCGAGATCAATATATTGTGGTAGCTGGGGTTTTAACAAAAGATACAATATTATGTAACAAAATTTTGGAAATAAAATGAACTGAAATTACAATTAGATTATTTTGGAGCAATATTATGTGAAGGGGGTTCACTACGTTGAACAACATCTGTCAATAGTTACTTCACCAGATTCTTCTTCCAAAGAGGTTTTGAAAAAGCACAAAGAGTGGTTTTGTTTCAAAAGAGCCCAACATCTCTATTTATTTATTTTCGTAATATCAACTAAATCTGGAAATCTACGACTTAAGAGTGATAATTTTTTTCTTTGAGAGTTTTTTGTTCATTTTATTCTGCCCAAAACCAATTTAAAAACTTCTTCATAATTTATTTATCAAAACTCTTCAAAATCAGCCCAAAGTCCACAAAACTACTTAGTTCCATAAATTTTATAATGAAATTTATAGAAAGTACACAGCTAAAATACCATTTACATTATTTTATACGCCATAGCAATGAATTTAGCACAATAAACCACATACAAATATAAAATGATAACGCACTTATTTTGATTTATTGAATAAGTCTACGAACGATTATTTTGTGTTGTTGCTTATACATTAAAAAATCTCGTAAAAAACACTTTTATATGCCAAAAATAAAAATCGCAAATCTATTTATAAATCGCGATTTGCTGTATTCTGTGTGACATAAAGAAAGCACATAATTTATCGAGTGTAAATTGAAGTACCAGTATACGCATATAATCTGATATGGATGGCCCCGTTTCGTCAAGTAAAATTTATTTTATCGATCAATCATCCAATTATGATTGGTATTTGATATGTTCAATTGATTGTTAATTGACTGATTTTTTCCCAAAAGCAAAAAAAAAAAAAGTTTATTAAACTTGTGTACGAGACGATGTTTAATGTGTCCCCAATCCACATACAATTATTTACGATTTTGGCAAGTTACAGATGTCAATCGATTAATCTTTATTTGGGTCAATGTTATTTTCGACCAATTACAAACTGTCAATATAATTAAAGATTTTGTAGCACCGAAAATATTGTTTTACGTTCATGTCAATAGATTTCGTTGGTTTTTTTTTATAAAATGCTTTATACTATAATTAAGCGATAATTATTTACATAAAATGGTACAACACACCTCCAGAATATTTAACCATTTGTTGTTCTTATCAAACCCTTCTATTACAGTATGCTATGTTTAGGATTTGGAAGAAAAGTGTACAAAAAATGGTCTTCTTATCTTTTAATTACAAAAATTAAACAAACAACAAAAATAATTTCGAAAAAGTAAAACATTATCTATGGGCAGAAATTCAAAAAAGGCGAACACAATCCAACCATTGCGTGTGCTTCGTATCTTATCTAAAATTAAAAATGTGTGTATTATCATAATTTGGTTTAAGTTTTTGTAATTTTTACGTTACTCAATTGTTTGCTTGTGACAACAACAACGACGGCTTAAAATTACTTTAATATTTTTTTAAGAAATTTTGTTTCGTTTTCGTCTTAACTTCAATTTTGCTGTTTTTATTGTTGATGTTGTGATTGTAATAGATAAGAACAATTTTATGTTTTTGCTTACATGAAATGTATTTACTTTTAGTATTTTAGTGTTGATCATAAAAAATATATATATAAATCAACAACATACAAGCCTAACAAACAAAAAAATTACATGTTTTGTTGAGTCTGGATCTTAAAGATAAAAATATGAAAATGTTTAAATGTACGTACAATCTCCTAAGACGTTTTAATATTTTAACCTTTTAATGGTGGTTTATATTTGGGTCAGTTCATTTTAAAATTACAGTGATTGTTGTTAACTAAAGTTCATCTTATTTAGTTTCTCCTGTTTTCTTCAAAAAGGTTTTCCTGGAATTTTTGCAACCCTACTTTGCCGGTAGTAGAATCATACAGAATATTACTTACTCTTTGATTTTTAACTTTGTTCTTTCAAGATGTGTTTCTAACCTGTATACTATTGAAAAACAACAAGAAGGATTTCATCAGATACAAGCATTTTGTGTTATTTTCTACAACGCTCTTTTGCATTGCTGAAATAAAGTATTCCAATAATCTACTTAGTTTAATGAATCGTATAATGGTGGGATTTTCTGGGATTATTTTGATAATCTACAATCATTTTAAATGACGAAAACTCCACTTTTACTTATTTTTTACAATTGTATTGCTGATTGTAACGGTTACAAAATCGGCGGTTGTGGTTTAGTTTGTACTAACTTAAGTGCACAAAAAATCACATTAGTATATCAAAACAAACAAAATTATTAATTATATTTATAGAACTTCTATCTTTTTTAATTTATTAATTATTAGTTATTAATTATTATTGACACGATGTATGTGAAGTTAGTCTGAAAAGTAACACGAAAAAATGTGTTCTTGCTACATATTTAATATTTTCGAGCGAGCCTGAAAAATTTATAAAAACTGCATTATCTTAAATTCTCATTCCGAAATAATTTTTTTCATAGTTTTTTTCATCAGCTATTTGATTTTTGAAAAATTAAATAATATAATAAAACACAATAAATAAACATTTTGTTTATCACCATGCAAGTTTATCAAAAATATATTATAATAATAATAATTAAACCAAAATCATAAATGATCGTTGAAAATCTATACTAAATATATAGTTACGTGGCCGCCCTCACAGAAATTTCCATAAACTACTGCAAGTGCTATGAAAAAGTGATGAATAATATCACGAATATGGTGAAAAATTCCTGAAATTACAAATTTTTGGAAGTCATGTTTGAATTTCATGTTTTTTATATTTTCAATGTATAGTCTTGATTAAAAAAAAAAGGTTTGTGGAATTTTTTGTTGTTGTTGTTGTTGTTAAAGATACAGGATGTCAAATTTTGATAAAAATGATGAACATGATGTTGTATATATGGCTATAAAACAAAAACTAATAATTCGATACTTATAAACGAGGGCTCATTTTAAAGATAAATGAATAGGGATTCTAAAAAAATTATAAAATTGGTACCATGTTACAACTCTTCCTATTCAAAATGGTCGCCAAAATAGTATTTTAGAATTTTCTCAAAAACCTATTTTTTTTTTAAATTTTTCCTCATTTAATTCTATTGAAAATAATTTTATTGTACTTGTGTTATTTTTTGTTTTCTTGCAAAAGGCATTTAAGTAAAGAGATCTACCTATTTTTGTATTTAAAATCAAATTTTAATGTGGTATTTTTTTATTTTTTTTTTGCAAGGAAACAAAATATCGCAAGTCCAATTTTTTAGTATATATATTTTTATTATTATTATTTTATTAAATGTATTACAAAATAAATAAAGAAATTTAAAAGTATTTACACAATCAAAATTTACATGTTACATAATGTTCACTATTTGAATATTTTTTACATTTTAACTTGCCTTCTCCTGAAGGTATAATTGCGTGAAAATCGCGGGTTCCTTTTATTGTTTTCAAATTCCCTAGTCTAGTCTCCAGTTGAATTTGTTTTAACTTATATTCAGCTTCTGAGCAAAATTCAAAAATCATATCAGTTTTCAAAGTTTGGGCTAATTTGAATTAAAATTCTTCAGCATTAGTTAGGGTATCATCATATTCTTTGGTGAGACTGGCTCTGGACGCCATTCTCTTAATAGTACCTCCTAGTCCATCGCATGGTCTTTTTCCATGAGCAGTTGCATGAAAATGCCACTCACAATCGACTCCAAAATCCTCTTTGTGTTTAGTTATATTAAAAAAATTGTTTTTGTTTTTATAATGTGTTGCTGCACCATCAGTAACATAATAAACTTTAGATAAATCCGGAATTTTTGTTTTCAAAAACAATAATTTTTCTAGGAACACGTAAACTGCTACGGCGTCATGATGGAGACAATCTGATATTATAATGTAGCTGGAATGCTGCAATTTATCTCCTTGATTTTTGTAAATTACAAATGGATGAATAGTTGCTTGTTTGTTGTTCCAATGAAAACCCTGTGCTGCATTTTGCATTATAAACGCATAATTTTCCGCAAAGTCACACGAAACCAGTACCTCTGTGGGCTCCAGAGTTAACTTTTTATTTTTGATGAAACCAGATTGTTGCAGTGTTATAAAGCAATGGGGAATCAGATTTTTCAGCTTTACTATGAAGTAATCCAGAAAATCATCTAATGGTTTTGAAAACTTTTCCAAATTGCATCGGTCAGTTGAAACCCACTGACTGAACGATAATTCAGCATCCAGACAATCATTGTCCAAAAATGCGTTTCTCAAATATTCGCGAAAATTATCCAGTCCTGGTCAGTTCTCGCATTGCAGAAGGTAACATGTTGATGTTGGATCTTTACATAATATAGATGAAATTCAGTCCTGGTATCGCGAAATTTTTCCATTGGTGACAGTTTCCATCCTGGTTCCATAAATAATTAATTTGACATTTTGGTGTATTATACAAACACAAACTGTATGTATTCCGCTGCTTCCTGGTTGCATACAGTATTTAGGACGAAGCAGAGAAAATTTTGAAAAGCCAATTTTTTTTGACTCATCATCCTTATATTTGATTTTGTACTCCTCATAGGTTTAGGTTTCAGTGGTTGACACTTAGGCCATTTTTGGCCCATTGTGATACCACGCATTCACGCCACATCATTAACCCATTCACCTACTCACACAACTACAGTATACCACCTGCACATTGCAAGCTCCATGTCAACCTGTACATTGACATAGACAGAGGGTCTTAGTTGTGTTTATTAACATGAAAATTCGATTTGCATCTAGCCTCTGATGGGATTCGAACCCAGTACCTCCCGGTCCAAGTGCCGAAGCTTTAGCCACTGCACCACTTTCCAGTTGTACTCCTCATAGCACTTCTTTAATGTGCACATCATTAGACGTTTCTGAAGTTTAACTTTTTCAATAGTTATACAATCGTTTTTCCCAGGCATTATACGACTAACATCATCATCATTATAATATTCTATCACTGCGTCTCTGAGTTCATCACTTATCCGTTTGCCAGCTTTGGGTGCTGGAAGGCTCAGTGACCCATTCTTGTTTTGAATAGTTTTCGCTGTTCGTACCATATCTGCGTTGTGTTAAATTCTTCCTGGATTTCTTGTATTGTTAGTGATTTCGGCAATGTAGATAGCAACTGTATTTTATCACAATTTTTCTCCAACTGTTGAAATTTGGCTTTTAGTTGATCCATGAATTCATCATAAAGGCGTGATGATTTTCCGCTGAGTGAGTCAAAAGAGGCTCGATACCAGATACCGAAGATGTTGATGATGGCGTCAGTGAGGTAGTTAAATTTAGTAATTTTTGCTGCTCATGATATTGCCTGGATTCCAACTTGCTCGGATATATAGGAGACATGCCAATGTCTGGTAATATTTTATTAAGTTTTTCACGAGCGATAGCACTTTTTATTTGGCACACCTCACTTTCACTACTACTCGAAATATTCTCGTCACTGCGTGTTGATAATGTCTCCGGGGTAACAGGTGAATTTGATGAGTCAGTAACGGGTAACACTTCGCTTTCAATTTTCTGACGTTTAGAAGATACCAAGTAACACGTTGTACAAATCAATGAATCTTCATTTACTTCAGTCGAGCGCGGCAAATGACTTTTAATATAATCAGAAACTTTTCTTAAATTTTTCGAACATTTCGTCTCAGGAAACGGCTTACAACACTTTTTGAGCCCAGACATTATTACACTTATTAATTGAACTACTTTAAATTAATTTTTTGTTATTTAAACAAGCAAATGCTTCAAATAGAACTTCACAAGTTAAACTAACTGAAATATTATTTTAACCTCTAATTTATACAAAAATGTTAACAAAAGCCACTGGTTATGTTATTTTACAGGCCTACTCCCCCTTCTATAGAATCTCAAAAAAAATATTTCAGGAATACAAATAAATTTTTAAAAATTCGATCCAAAAGGTTATATTCAGGTACAGAAAATAGTGATTAAACCTAACAAAATAAATGAGTTTATGACAAAATTTTATTATTCTACTAATTACTTTAGGGGCTATCCATAAACTATGTCATGCGTTCAGGTACAGAAAATACGCTTAATCCTAACAAAATAAATGACTCATGGCAAAATTTTATTGTTCTACTGATTGCTTTAGGGGCTATCCATAAACTATCTCACATTTATGGGGGAAGGAGTATCGATTGTTGTGACGTGTGTCGCTGGAGGAGGAAGAGTTTTATAAAATCACAGATTGTGACATGACGTCACGTGACAACGTGTCTAATTATAATTACAGCAGTCATTTTGATAGGATAAACTTTCAATACAACAATTTGCAATCAGAAGCTATTGTTCCATCTTTTGAGCAAGATAGCGTTGAAAGTCGCAAAAAATTTTAATCAAATGGAATAATTTTGCTAAATAAACACGCGTAGATGCAAAACGCTGAAAGGAAGTTAAAAATGATCAAACCTAGAGTGATGTAATTTATGAACGATTTGTGAACTGAATAATTCTAAACAGTTACTTTATCAAGTTGATCGTAAAAATAGTTGAAAATAAAAAATACCACATTGACTTGAATTTTATATACAAAAATTGGGTAGATCTTCATACTCAAACGTCTTTTGCAAGAAAACAAAAAATAACACAAGTACAGTTTTTTGGTGTGTTCAATAGAATTAAATGAGGAAAAATTAAAAAAAAAATAGGTTTTTGAAAAAATTCTAAAATACTATTTTGGCGGCCATTTTGAATAGGAAGAGTTGAAACATGGTACCAATTTTATAATTTTTTTAGAATCCCTATTCATTTATCTTTAAAATGAGCCGTCGTTTATAAGTATCGGATAGTTAGTTTTCTTTTTATAGCCATACATACAGCATCATGCTCATCATTTTTATCAATATTTGACACCCTGTAACTTTAACAACAACAACTACACACATTATTTTTGTTCTACAGTTTTTTTTTAACAATTACTACACATTCAAAACATAAAAAGTAAAAAATTTAAACATGACTTCCGCTTCCATATACCAAATTTGTGATTTCACGTATTTTTAGCCATATACATTAACTATCATATCATATTAGCCTGAGTCCGCACATAATGATCGGAGCACAAAAATTCCAATTTTCCACTGACCACTTCGGCCAATGCCTGGAGCTAGTGTTGACCATCAGAAATCTTCATCATATACCCCCATTACCATATGAGTGGGATAGAAGGTTCATATTAACCTGAGTCCGCACATAATGATCGTGATGCGTGATGTAATTTATGAACGATTTGTGAACTGAATAATTCTAAACAGTTACTTTATCAAGTTGATCGTAAAAATAGTTGAAAATAAAAAATACCACATTGACTTGAATTTTATATACAAAAATTGGGTAGATCTTCATACTCAAACGTCTTTTGCAAGAAAACAAAAAATAACACAAGTACAGTTTTTTGGTGTGTTCAATAGAATTAAATGAGGAAAAATTAAAAAAAAAATAGGTTTTTGAAAAAATTCTAAAATACTATTTTGGCGGCCATTTTGAATAGGCAGAGTTGAAACATGGTACCAATTTTATAATTTTTTTAGAATCCCTATTCATTTATCTTTAAAATGAGCCGTCGTTTATAAGTATCGGATAGTTAGTTTTCTTTTTATAGCCATACATACAGCATCATGCTCATCATTTTTATCAATATTTGACACCCTGTAACTTTAACAACAACAACTACACACATTATTTTTGTTCTACAGTTTTTTTTTAACAATTACTACACATTCAAAACATAAAAAGTAAAAAATTTAAACATGACTTCCGCTTCCATATACCAAATTTGTGATTTCACGTATTTTTAGCCCATATACATTAACTATCATATCATATTAGCCTGAGTCCGCACATAATGATCGGAGCACAAAAATTCCAATTTTCCACTGACCACTTCGGCCAATGCCTGGAGCTAGTGTTGACCATCAGAAATCTTCATCATATACCCCCATTACCATATGAGTGGGATAGAAGGTTCATATTAACCTGAGTCCGCACATAATGATCGGAGCACAAAAATTCAAATTTTCTTGTTACATTTTATTCTGTAGCAGATTCCACAGGGATATCCGCTAGTTAAACGATCATTTATGATTTTGTTTTAATTATTATTATTATAATATATTTTTGATAAATTTGCATGGTGGCAAACAAAATGTTTATTTATTGTGTTTTATAATATTATTTATTTATTTTTTTTTTATTCAAAAATCAAATAGCTGATGAAAAAAACTATGAAAAAAATTATTTCGGGATGAGAATTTAATATAATGCAGTTTTTATAAATTTTTCGGGCTCGCTCGAAAATATTAAATATGTTAGCAAGGACACATTTTGTTCAGGCTACTTTTCGGGCTAACTTCACATACATATTGACACGGACAAATGGTTGATAAACATACCTAATACAGAAATATCTCCGGATATTTCTGAATTGTTATAATTGGATGAGAAATCTTGAACTCCTGCACTGCAATATCTAAAAAATTGGAGAAGTGTAAAGGTGTGTTGATCAATATTATTAATGATAATTTATATAAAACAGTTTGATGAAATGCTACCCCGGTGGCAAAGTGGTCAGCATGACAAGCGAAAAATTTCACGGCTGGTTTAGGATCAATAAATTTAATCACTCATTATCCGAAATGAAAATATGATTATGAAACCTCATTTGAGGTGGCCAAATCCCTTGATGGGATATAGTGCCAGAGAGAGAGAGAAATTTGATGGAAATAAAGTTATCAATATCTTAACAAATTTTAAAAACCGTAACGGTCATCGTACTTTATTAACATCGTGACCTTCCAAAACCTTTAAAAAAACTTTTCAAAAACAAAAAGATTCATTAAAGATCATCCCGAAATTTTAATTACTCGAGCAGACAAAGGGAACTCCACAAGGGTAGTTAATAAAAATGATCACTCGTACATTGATAAAAAAAATCTATGTTGGCACATACAGATTAGTTGATAAGGACAATACACTATCGATTCAAAGCAAGTTGTACAAAATGATAACCTTATGGCAGAAAAATAATAAAATTACTGTTCGAGAAGATAAAGATCTGCGGTGTTACAATTGTGTTTTGGCGAAACTGTATGGTCTACCCGAAGCCGTTCACTGTGGTACATTTCAAAACAGGACATCACAAAACAGTACATGGTACGGAACAGGACCGATAAAAACAGTACATCACAAAACAGTACATGGTACACTAAAGTACAAGGTAAGGAACAGAATCGATAAAATCAGTGCAACACAAAAAGTGTTCCGTACCATATGTACTGTAGCGTACCATGTACTGTTTTGTGATATCCTATTTTATGACATCCTGTTGTGAAATGTGTCGTTTCGTATGGGACCCTGGTCTACCATACCATCTACTGCGATTAAAAACTCGGTCGAGTTTATAGTAAAAATTAAAAATATTTTCTTTAAAATTAAAAATATTCCTACCTTCAATTCGATTCCCCCCTTCCATTCGTATACAAACGTAATTCAGTAAAATTATTAGTAAACAAAGATAAAGATAAGTTTAGACTTCTTAGAAATACACAGCATTGGAAAACATTCCACCTGGTACAAACGGCAATTTTCGTTTGATTCCCAATGTTTCAATCCCAAATATGAAATCCTTACACGAAAATTTAAGTTTTTGTATGAACAAATTAATATAAAATTAGTTGGTAAAGCACATAAAAATTTTTGCAGGTCACTGTTTTTAAATTTTAAAAGATCCTATTGTTTCAGTAAAATACAGATGTTGCATATCAAGAATGTGCTTGTGATGAGATATCTGTGACAATTCAATTAAACCACTTATCTTATTTTTAGCTACTTTTCTGGGGACCAAATTTAAATTTTAAATTAATTTGTAAAAAAATTATGGGACATAATTAAACTATTTTTGGGTCCATGGTCACAGTGTTTTTAAACTGCGTTTATTGACACTTTCAAATACTTGTTACATGCTCTAGGTTCACCGGAAATTCCCAAAAAATTTAATTAGCATCTAGAAAAAAAACACATATCGATTTAAGTAAATATACGCAACCATACGCAAAATTAAATTCAAAATAAAAACTTATTTCAAGATAAATGTTTATTCTAAATTTATTTCTGATTTTACAAATAAAAATATTGTTTCAAATATCACTTTTTCATGCTACAATATCATAAATTATCAATTAAGTGGTTTTCAATAAATACCAAACACCTATAATAAACATAAGTGGTTTGGTTTTTTGTTTTTATCTCTTTTTCTGCCTGCCATCACCATTGTGTGAGTAACGCAAGAGATCATCACTATTCCATCTAAAATTATCAAGTATAATTCACTGTGTTTGAATCGCAAACACAATTTTGTGACAAGCTGGACACCCAGAGTTTAAACTTAATTCAAGTATGCTGAATTCAACATTTTGGCGGACATTTTTAGTTTTGGCGAAATAAGTTTTAATTTATCGAGCGGGATGAAAAATTATATAAAAATCAATGAAATTCTCACTCGAGAGTTCATTTTCGGGAACTTGCCACGGAACAAATTTTTTCTTACATTGCCTGAATATTACCATTACTTTATGCAACTTAAAATTTTACAGTTTTTTTATACGTTACATTTAAATTTGTTTTATTATATTAAAAACAAATCGAATTTAATAAACTTGAAATTTTTTCGTTTTTTTCATTAAAATTGATAAAATTTCTGGGCTGGGCTAACTTCACAAATATAGTATATTTGAATGAAATGAATCAAAACCTGGGCTGGGATAACTTCACACAAGAGCAAATTGGTTATTGATATGTTAGTGTTGCCTGATTAAAAAATTTTATTTTCTGGGATAGAATCCTGGGATAACTTCACATACGTCGCATACAATCAAAAATATTTTGTTTTTTTGTGTATACGTATACGCAGTTTAACGCAAAGTCACAGATCGAACGATGACATTGGAATTATCAGAATTAAAATTTGTTTTAATTTTTTAGTTCAAATGAAAAATCTTCTTTGATGTCAGTGATGGAACGATCAATAGATTGATTTTTATTGCCAATTTTTTGTCCCTCCTTGTTTTATTTAATTTTTGCTTTTTTCACTATCTATAACAAATTTTTACTTTTACAGATTAGTAGATACTCTTGATGATGACCTAACAAGTCGAAATCGATCGAGTGATTTTTTAAACTTTTTGAACAAATTTTTTAATTAAAATATTCAAAAATCTAATTTTTGCGAAATAAAAAAACAAGTGTTTAATAAAATGTGTTTATTAAGTATTCTTAATAACTTCTATTACACATTTCCATGACACGAGCTCTCGTTCACAAAGACCATTTTCAAATGCATCATCGTTTATCAAACGACAAATATCTGGTCCATTAAATATTCCTGAAATAAAAAGCAAGATCCAAAATGAAATTTCATAACTTAGATTCGAATAGATTCAAACATTCCATTGTTGATCATTGTATTTAATCAAATCAATGATTTTTCCATTGTGTTTTTGCTTAGTGCAATTGGAATGAAGTTTTTTGAGTTGGTAACGTGAAGGAGAACTGCCTTCAAATTCAAACTGCTTTGGAAGAATCGATAAACAATCGCCAACATTCGGGATAATATGTATTGTGTATTGCGGGTGCGAAACCACGGATATCAGTGCAAAGAGCGAGTGAGTTATTCTCAATTAATTTGAAAAAAATTGTAAAATGACGATGACGATTTATTGCTTCATATATCAGAACAATTGGAGCCAAATGTTCACTTGTTTTAAATCCTTTGACAAAAGAATGGCTTGCCGCTGCGATAGTTTCAGGCGTCGTACAATAATATCTAATGTCGATTTCGCGAGTTTTCAATGTGATTACATGGCGGTTTTCACTTTATTTTTTATCACTATATAATTTAAATGAGAAACTTTTTATTTTTAGTTTTAGTTCTTACTTATTGTACCAATCTTTTAATTTTTCTAGAAATATCGATTCCGAGAGTAATCTTTTCAGTTTTTTTTACTACTGTTGTTTAATTTCTTTTGAAGCTGTTGATGGGTGCTGCTGTATAGCACCTTCTTTGTTTTTAAGTTTTGGATAATAAGTCGTAAATTTGTAATTATGTTTTTATTTTTGTATATTTTCAGGGTGTGAATTTTGGACGCAATTTGACTCATGACTTATGAGAAATTTGTATACGTACAGTATACAAATGTCTCATCATGATTCATGAGACAAATTGAGCCCAACATTTATACCATGATCTTAGAGCCAAAATTTATACCAAAGAAGGTTAGACCTGTCTAATTTCGGTCCTTTTTTGATTCTGTGCAAACTGGTTAAATTTTTATTGAATTTAGTGTACCTATGATTTTCAGTTTTCATGTGTTGTGCGAAACTTGATTTTATGCAATTTTTTTAAGTTCGGTTATGTCATTGATGTGTTCTTTGTATCTTTTTTGAAATAAGCGTCCTGTTCGGCCTAAGTATGCTGACTTCCAGTTGTATTTAGCCTGTGTATATGGATCTCTGCACAGATGGACCCATATGCTTCTCTAGACGGCAAGGTAGGAGCCGGAGTCTTATGTGAGAGGCTTTTGACAAAACTGACAAGACCCTGCCTTTTTGGATAACATGCAAGAAGGCGAGCACTACAGATGAATGACTTTGTAGAAGTTGCATGGACGAAGAAGAGAAAGAGACTTTAATAACTTTTTATGCTCGTGTCCGGCACTATCATAAAGAACGCATAGGTATTTGGGCGTGTACAGTATGTATGGCCAGCCTTCCAGATCCCGCGATCTAGTTCCGAATGGTTTCGAACACAGGTTAAGGGGAAACAGGATCAGGTGGTATCACAAGGAATCACTACTGGTCTAAGTGTGCGGAAGCAGCCACTCAACCTAACGTAACCTTACCTTGGCCTAAGTAAAACACACATATATGGTGGATGTGGTTTTTCGGTCTTGATATGTTTGGCAAAGTTGTTTGTCGTGACTTGCGAAACGTTACTTTGCTGAAGGAAGCATACCGAAAATCTTAATGGTTTAAATACTACTGGTGAACAACGATTAAAATGCCTGTTTGCTACGGCTTCTTGTGTAAAAAAAAACTTCTATGGGTGCAATTATTTGGCCGGAATAATAAAAAAACTTCGCTGAAAAAAAGTAAACGAAAATCTTAATGGTTCAAGAGCTATCAACATGAAATTGAGTGCATATTTTAACAAATTTTTGACTCAGAGCCAAAACATGTCGGAATCGATATCTCAAAAATGGGGACTAACTTTGAAATGGGCCTAGCACCTCTGGGGGACTTGTCACTTTGTTCAACATAGTGAGAAAATAACATTATAAAAGTTGACAAGGAGGAAGTTGCTGTATCCGCGTACTTAAGTTTAATTAAATCTCGTTTTTTGTTCATCTGTTTAAATAGTATGTCGCTTCAAGATCAAAATGTGCCACATTAGAAATTCAATAATGAGAAACTGTATCAAATGTGTTATTGCGACGTGATATATGACGAAAATAAGTTTAGTTTTATCGTACAGCGGATTCTTTTCATTGACTTGACGTTTCTTTAACAAACAAGTTCGACCTTATGTATATCTTTATCGAATTTATTTAAGAATAATAAACTTGGTTTTGTATCCAGTTATGGTTTATTTAGATGCAATTTTCAAATAAATTTTTTAAAAGTGAACATAAATAGATGCAATGTGATTTTTGAACAGTAATTATTTTTATCGAATAAAAAATTCATTTGATGTAAAAGACGAGTAAGGAAATTGGATTTAAATGAATGTTGAAATATTTTTTTATTTCACCTGACTCGAGTACTAGTAGGCATACTGCCAGTGTTAGCTGGTGTTTATGTTAATGTATGTGGAACCGAGTAATGTATATTTTTACCGAGTTACACTAACCATTTTGTCTAAGCGTAATGAACACCTAATTATTCAATTATGAATACTTCCGACACCCATTATCTGCAGCTATAATTTACATTTTAATTTGTTCATGTACAATGATAATAGAGTTATTACGAGATCATTACCAATTCCCACAGCCGCCACAATAACAACGCGCAAAAAATGTATTTCCTCAAAAAATACAATACTATACAAAAAATTAAACATAATTAATATTGAACATATAAAGAAAATAAATTAATTCGTTTTATCGTTGTATTTGTTTTCGGTTCTGTTTTTCGTTTTTGTCGTTTTCTCTCCAATAAATTAAAATTAATTATTTATATGACATGTGATATGACATGATAATGACATGACAAAAAATTAAAATACAACACAAAATTATATTCCATCATAATTAAATTTGTCTGATCGCATTCGAACAATGGTGATGATGATAATGCTGATGATTGAAATGGAAAGTTGGGAAAAATTTGTGTTTTGTATATGTGCTTGTACACGAGAGATTTGTTCGCATGTATAAAACAAGAATTTTCATTTCAACTTAAATTTATTTTAGTTTGACATAAATTGATATTAAAATCCATTCGTGTTTACCTGTTTTGTGTATTATAGTTTTCGTTATTTAATAGAAAAAAAAATGTTGTTGTACAATGTAGTTTTGTTGTGTATCTCACCGTTTGATTTTTATAAAATTAAAATCATTTTTTTTTTGTTCAATTCGTTCATTCAATTTCAATTAATCAAAATTTTTGGTTGACTTTTTTCTATTAAATGTTAATCGATTGAAGTGAATTATGTTTAACATTAGATATGACATAATCCTATATGTTTGCACAATATTTGGTTTCGTTGTTGTGTTATTGATTATATTCTATGATATTGTAGTGGATGCACTGACCATTCGTGATTTCTAATGCTTCAGAAAAAAAAGCAAATTAATTTAAAATTTCAAAGATTTAATATTAATATTTTTAATATTATATATGGTGAATTACCGTTACATACTTTTGAATTAAAAATATAAGTGACCACGTAAAAGACCATGCAATAGGTGATTTCACGTTATAAATATCGAAACCTGTAGCGGCTCAAAATAAACAAAATCCTTTTCACTTCGTGGCACTCCTCGTAGCAAAACTATTTATACACCGCGCCGCTTAATTACGAGGCATTGCTCGTTTTGCTGAATATAGCTATTTCGCCAACTACATTCGCGAATCTCGATATTAATCGATTATCGATTAATACACGAAAGGAAAGAAGAAACGAAAAAGAATTAGTCTCGTTTTAGTAGTTAAAAGAGACACAGTCTCTTACGAAAATAATAAGTGTGAAAGTGCCGAACAGTCGTCCACCATTAAGACTTGTGAACTATTAAACAAAAATAATATTTTATGGAATAAATAAATAAATAATTTATATAATATAAATATAGTGAGTGTATTAATTAAACCGCGAAAACCCGGTAACACCCACTATAAATGGTAACCCCGACACGCGAGAATAACGGTCAAAACAGCAACCGTTACTTAATTCCGCGCGAGAGCACATTTTTTTTTTTCTAAAGTATGTTTATAAAAGTGCAATTAATTAACAATCTAAACTTAACGAATAAATAGTGCAACATTATAAAACGCGCACAATAAAAACTAAAACGCTAAAACGTAAATACAAAATAACAGGCGCACATAAAACGCCGATAAAAGTGATAAAAACTATAAAATAAAACATAAAAACAGTTATAACACTAACTAACATAAAACACGACGCACAGCTATAGTCGTGAGTGTAGTGCAGTTAGTAAGTGTACCACAACTGTGTTGGCTCACCGAACTTACGCAAGTTCGATACGCGGTCAAGCCAATAAACATTCTCATTGGAAACCGCACATCACACAGAAATCGTAAATTTTTTTGGGCCATTTGCCCCCGCAAAGGCGATCGCGCCCTCCGAGGGAGCCAGGGACCTGGCAACAACACAGTGCATGCGGAAAAACCACAAATAACACATCAGCGAAAAGCCACAATTACAATACACACAACGGATACAACACTATAAACCACTCTACATCACATGGATAACTTACGGATAAAACATACGAGTAAATATTAATCTACAACCTTTACTACACATTTATATTGCTTTAAAAAAAAAATAATAAAAAAAATTTTAATAACCTTTTCTTAAAACATTTAAATATTTTCATAAAATTTTCTAAATTTTTTTCTAAATCAAAAATAAATTAAAATATTTTTTTAAACTAACTATAAACATATACAGTAAAACCTTCGTATGTTGGACACTCAAGGGACTAAAACTTCTGTCCAACATATGGAGTTGTCCAAGTTACAGAATAAATTTCAAAAATTATGTTTTAAATAAAATGTACACAATTTGTGTAATAAAATTCATTTTTATTTGTTATTAAATTATATAAATAAAATTCATTTTATACATACATAAAAAAATTAAATATGTACCTATGTATATACAGTCTAATTCACCAGTATTTAATAATATGTAATTATACATACTTATAAAAATTGCACAAAACTAAAGCTACTCAATCATTTTTGTTAAAATAATCAGAAATTTTACTTTGATTCTTTCGTCTATTAAGAACCAAGTCATCAATGTGTTGCTCTATTTCCGAGACATGTTTGTAAATTTCTGGCAATTTGCTTAGAGCAAAACTTTTCAAAACTAAAGTACATTTCACTGCATCCGATATGGACACGTCCACTATATCTTGTTCTGGCTCTGGATCTTCATCTTCATCTTCGTCGAGTTCCTTTTCGTTTTCCAATATAGAATTTAAAATATCAATTTCGTTGGGCTGACAACAAATGGCTATATCATCATCGGCACATACATACTCTTCAAACTCTGTAGCTGAAATGGGCAACAATGGGTTATGAACTAGTGGAGGAAGTTCGACTAGCTCATCTGAAGCTGGTTGAATTAAAAATCCAGCTTTATGGAAACATTTGATTATGCAATCGGTTGAAACTTGTTTCCATGAAATATCCACCCAAGAAATAGCATCGAGAACGTTAATCTTGTTAGATATATCAGTTGCTGTTAAATCACCCGTTCCAACCAACTCTAATTTATTTATAACATTTTTTAACAAATGACCTCTGTAGTAACTTTTGAAAGTTTTAATTATGCCCTGGTCGAGTGGCTGAATTGCGGAGGTCATTCTAGGTGGTAAAAATCGGAGTGTCACATTCGTTAAACCGTTGACTTCAACATGAGCTGGACAGTTATCTATAGTTAATATAATTTTTCTATTTTGTTTTCGCATAGTATCGTCAACTCCTCGGACCCAATCGTCAAATATGCTGGCAGTCATCCATGCTGATTTATTTGACCTCCATTTCACCGGTAAGTTACAAATTTTCAAATTTTTGAACGCTCTTGGTTTAGCAGCCTTTCCTATGACTAAGGGCTGTAACTTCTCACCAGTGGCACTTGCGCACAATAAAACAGTCAATCTGTCTTTTGACAATTTACCACTACAACAATTTTCATTCTTTAATACCATGCTTTTATCTGGCATCAATTTAAAAAACAAACCAAGCTCATCAGCATTAAACCAATCCTTCTGGTCGTAGCCCTCTACTAAAGAAGCAAAATTTTCGCGAAACTTGATAATATCGCACTCCTTAATTTCGTTTGCTTCACCGCATAAAGCTTTATAGTGGATGCCATATCGCTGACGAAATTTTTCAAGCCAGCCATTCGATGCTCGAAACTCATTTAATCCAAGTTTTTCGGCGATATTTTTTGCACATTGTTGTATAATGGGGCCAGATATCCGTGCATTTGCCGCTCGCATTTGTTTAAACCATTGGTAGCAACTGGAGTTTACCTTCTCATACGTGGTTTTGGGCCTTTTGCGGTGTAAACTTTCGTTTTCTTCATGATACCGTTCAACATATTCCTCCTTTCGCTTTAAAATATTGCCAACCGTTGATTTCGATATGTCAAATTTTTCAGCAGTTTCTCGGTACGTGCTGTTTTTGTTGTAATTAATTACTGCCAATTTATCTTTAAGAGATAATTCTTTTAATGTTTTTTTCGGCATATTGATAGTCCCTAAAGGCACATTAATATGTGTGTTAGATTATTATTACATAAACAATAAAACAGTAAAAAATAACTCAAATTAAAATCAACTTACCTGTTCCGACCTATTTTGAGAATAGAATATTGACGTACGAATTTTCGAATCACATGAAACTTCATTTCAGTTGTTAAAAACGTATGTTCAGAGATTTAAAACATGAAACATTCTGTGTTTTACATTTATTTGCACGAAGAAAATCAAGAGAATAGAGCCAAAGTGAAACGTTTTGTCCTCCTGATAACGAAAATAAATTAAAACAAAACACAAACCTATACACATTCGTATGTATTACGTACACTGTACAATACATTTGTAAAAAATACAATTTGAGAAAAATAATTTCTGTTGTGTGTCCAATATATAGAGTAAAAATATAAAGAAAATTTATGAAATGTTCAAAAAAAATTGTCCAACATACAAGATATAGAGGTTGTCCAATATATAGAGTTAAATCTGACATTTTTATACAAAGTTCCATACATTTTTGAAGGGACTTGACTTTTTGTCCAAGATATAGAAATGTCCAAGTTATAGAGGTGTCCAACATTAGAGGTTTCACTGTATATATATATAGTATGTATATTCAAATTTTTATTCTCTAAAATTTTTTCGTTAACTCCTTAAAAATAAAAATTTTCTTGTGAATAAATAAATTACTTAAACATTATATTACATATTATATTTATAACACAACAATATACATATATTACAACTACATTACATAAAATTATATAAGCATTATAGCCCAACGGTTAGCGTTGACGGCTACAGAGATATTAAAGTCGATAGTTCGAAACTCGACTAATTTATTTCATTTTTTTTATATAAACTTAATTTTTTTTACAAGCAATTTAAACTTAAATATATTTTTTTTACAAACATTATATTAATTTATTAAGAGTACTGTAAGTGTACGATTGTTCGCTTAAACTTCGCACTATTTTTGCTTAATTTCGTTGATATTTCAAATTTTTTCTTATTCGTTTCTACAATTTCGCTCGATATACAATTTTTTAAATTATTGATTTCTTTTTGCTGATTTTCGCAATTGATCTGCCCTACCCATTCGATTATTCGCTTACCCCGTAGTTGGAAAAATAGTTCTGTTCAGTTTGTTCGCGTTCGAATATTTTTTTAAGTCTACATTAATAGACACGTTTATAAAATAAATATTTTTGCTACGCCGGTTTATTATAAAGTGAAGTGAAAAATAAAATAAATAAAATGCCACCGAAACAACAAAAAGCCGTGTCATCATCCGAAGATGAGAACGACAGCCATGCTGGCACATCAACATCGCGGGCAACGACCAAAATATATAAGATGCCACCTAAAATACCTCCCTTCTGGAACGAGCAACCGGCAGCTTGGTTCATCCTCGTCGAACATCAGTTCGGAATCCACCGCATTGTCGACGACGATGAACAATTTGCATACACTCTCGGCGCGATACCACAAGAGACGATACAATTCATCACGGACATTTTCAGAAACCCGCAGCCAGGCACAAAATACAAGCGACTGAAATCCGCGTTGACCAACCGCTACACTATCAGCGAGGAGCAACGACTTGACGAGTTGCTCTCCGGTTTCCAGCAAATGGGAGACCTTAAACCGTCCCACTTTTATCGCCTGCTTGAACAAAAAGCAGGTGATTCCAAATTAGTAAACAACGATTTACTCAAAAACCTCTGGCTAAAACGTTTGCCAGACGACTTACGAGCGATAATGGCGCGGGATATAAAGAACGACATCGAGGAAATCCTACCGGTCGCCGACAACATCTGGATTTACGCTCAATCCAGAACATCCAAACCAATTGCTGCTGTCAACCAGCCATCCACAAGCAAGGCAACTGCTGACGGTGAATCAGCCCTTGTTTTAATGCAACGACAACTTGACAAGACGCAACAACAATTGGCAGATCTACAGCGAACACTGGCCAACATGAACATTGGTTCACGTGGAAGATCGCCAAACAACAGACGGAATTTCAATTACCGACACAGGTCAAGGTCGAGATCGTCATCTCGATCTGGACCCTGCTACTTCCACCGTCGTTTCGGCTCACGGGCACGCAACTCCAATCAGCCGTGCAGTTTCCGACCGGTAGCTCATGGACAAGCTACTTCCAAACATTTTAAGCCTTCGGAAAACCACTAAATCCTGCTGTCTCTACGGCAAACAGTGGGATTGGTTCGTCTCGCCGTCTTTCCATCCACGATCATGAAAATAACTTACAATTTCTGATCGATTCGGGGGCTGAAGTATCTGTGATACCCGTCAACAAGTATCCCCGACATGCTAAAGACACCGTTTGCATTCTTACCGCAGCAAACGGATCCCCAATTTCCACTTACGGTACCAAACTTTTGAAGGTTAATCTCGGTCTCAGGCGTACGTTCACACATCCCTTTATCATCGCGGCAGTAGACAGGCCTATTATAGGTGCTGACTTTCTGTCCAAATATGGTCTCGTGGTCGATTTGAAGAACAGAAGACTTTCTGACTCATTCACTACCCTAACTGTGAACGCAATCATCGCCCAAGTTGATACGCCATCTCCAAAACATTTCAGCGTTAACAACGATTACGGCGCTCTTTTAAAGAAATACCCCTCGCTCACTGAGGCACCGAATTACAATCTCCCAGTGAAGCATAACGTAGTCCACTACGTCGTCACGCAAGGTAGGTTACCTTGTGCTAAACCGCGACAACTCGACGCAACTAAACTAAAAGCTGCTAAAACTGAATTTCAGTTTATGACAGACATCGGAATCTGCCGCCCCACATCATCACCAGTCTCCTCACCATTACATATGGTGCAAAAGAAAGACAAGGACTGGCGCCCTTGTGGAGACTATCGACAGTTGAACACTGTCACTGTCCCAGATGTGGTGAACTATTACCACCGCTTTATACCACGGTTAGCCGAACTGTTATCGCCGATTCACAGGCATTTGGCCACTTTACTTAAGAAAGGCAAAAACAAAATAAACTTCTCTTGGCCCGAAGATTGCACAGAATCTTTTGACAAGGTCAAGCGTTCTCTTGCCGCTGTCACTCTTTTGGCACACCCGTTGAACGACGCGCAGTTCAACATAACTACCGACGCTTCCAATGTAGCAGTTGGAGCTGTCTTACAACAACGCAACAAAGGATGTTGGCAACCATTAGCGTTCTTTTCAAAGAAGCTCTCCCCTGTGGAAATTAAATACTCTACTTTCGATAGAGAACTTCTTGCTATGTATTTAGCAATCAAACACTTTCGCCATTTCGTCGAAGGCCGAAATTTCTCTTTATTTACCGACCATAAGCCTCTTACAACAGCTATTGTGTCAAAGTCTGAACGTAGTCCCCGGCAATTACGACATCTCGATTACATTGCCCAGTTCACTACCGACATTCATCACATTAAAGGTAAACACAATGTGGTGAGCGACTGTTTGTCTCGTTCTGGTGAAACACTTCTCACAGAACTCAGCGTCTTCTCCTTCGACACGAAGGAATTACTTGTACAACAACAACGCGACGACGAATTGCAGAAATTGATTTCAGCACACACACCAAAATCAAGCGTAAACCTGCAACGGATCGACTTACCAGACAAGCAGCAAATTTGGTGTGAGACTTCAACAGGTAAAAATCGACCCTACGTTCCTCTCAACATGCGACGGACAATTTTCGATAGTCTACATGGCTTATCACACCCCGGCATCCGTGCTACGCGAAAACTTATTGCTTCAAAATACTTCTGGCCAAAAATGAATACTGATACAAGCAATTGGGCGAAATCTTGTATCCCATGTCAAAAGTCCAAAGTTCACCGCCACACCAAATCAGAACTTGGTAAATTCGAGCTACCAAGTGGCAGGTTTGAACACATCCACATGGACCTGGTTGGTCCACTGCCCCAATCGAATGGCTATCATTACATTTTAACGATAGTCGACCGATTTACCCGTTGGCCAGAAGCTTATCCAATCCGAGAAATGACCGCAAAAACCGTAAGTAAGATCTTCTACAATGAGTATATCTGTAGATATGGTGTCCCACTCTTCATCACGACAGATCAAGGAACACAATTCGAATCAACGTTGTTCACCGAGCTCACGAAGCTCCTAGGTTCCCATCGCATTCGGACAACTGCATACAACCCGAAAGCGAATGGTCTTGTCGAACGGTTCCACAGGCAACTAAAATCCGCCTTAACAGCTCGATGTAATACATCCCATTGGAGTTCAGAACTTCCAACAATCCTATTGGGTATTCGAACCTCCGTCAAGGAAGACCTCAACTGCACACCAGCAGAGCTAGTATATGGTCAAAATATCAAGGTTCCCGGTGAATTCTTCATCAACGATCAAAATTCGAACCCAAACACAGATACTTCAGATTTCGTGAATCAGCTTCGTACCACCATGAGAACTTTAGTTCCTACGGACACAAGACATCCACCTGAACAGGCAACGTACATTCCCAAAAATCTGGAAACCTGTTCACACGTATTCGTACGTGTGGATAGAGTCAGAGGTCCATTGAGTACACTCTATTCTGGACCGTATCCAGTGACCCGCAAATTGCGCAAATTCTTTGTTGTGGATGTAAATGGAAAATCCACAACAATTGGCATCGACAGGCTTAAGCCAGCGTACGGAATACTTGTGGTAAACCCAGTCGAAAAACGTAGTGTTCCAAAAACGGTAACATTCAATTTAAAACACTACGGTTTTCGATCCAGGAGGGGAGTGATGTAGCGGCTCAAAATAAACAAAATCCTTTTCACTTCGTGGCACTCCTCGTAGCAAAACTATTTATACACCGCGCCGCTTAATTACGAGGCATTGCTCGTTTTGCTGAATATAGCTATTTCGCCAACTACATTCGCGAATCTCGATATTAATCGATTATCGATTAATATCGGGAAGACACGAAAGGAAAGAAGAAACGAAAAAGAATTAGTCGCGTTTTAGTAGTTAAAAGAGACACAGTCTCTTACGAAAATAATAAGTGTGAAAGTGCCGAACAGTCGTCCATCATTAAGACTTGTGAACTATTAAACAAAAATAATATTTTATGGAATAAATAAATAAATAATTTATATAATATAAATATAGTGAGTGTATTAATTAAACCGCGAAAACCCGGTAACACCCACTATAAACCTTTACATTGAAATATAGCGAAATAAAGCGTTTGCAGGTAAAACCTGAGACAAATCAATCAATTCAAATCTCACTCTTAAAATACTCAATAAACAACACTTGATCTTTTATTTCACAAAAAATTTAATTTTTGAATATGTTAATTAAATTTTTATTTTATACTACATACTTTAAATTTTAGCGGAAATGACGAGTTTTGATTAAAAAACTTTATTTCACCAATATTCGCATTTCTACAGTCCAGGCGGATTAACTATTCGAAATCAAACTTCATATTAAAGGTTTTTCCATAAAATGGGAGATCCATGCGAAATGTAGAGGACATATGTGTATCGGAAGTGGCAGCTTTGATTTATTTGATCTGTTTTGTATTATATGATATTAGTTAAAATTGGAAGTGAACTGAAATTTAGATATTTATTTATTGTCTGCAATTGGAAACAACAATTAAATTTTTAAATTTTTCGATGAAGTCGTTTAGTAAAAATTGGATGCATAACCTCCTATCTACATAAATAATGATGCGTCAAAATCTCATAAATGGAGCAATTATTTATTATTGTTTTATTATGTATTATTTTATATAGCCACATCAAAATAAATATTTCAAATTAGATTTATTTAAACGAATTAGGAATTCCATTAAAAACTGTCGCGTGGGCAAAAGATGTTAGAAGTGGCACAAGCAAAATTGCAACAGGCAACCGTGATCCCCAGTAGCAATGAAACAGTAATTCCAATTGAAAACCTTAACGTTATATGTTCTTTTGAATTGGATGCTGCAGCGATGGGACCTGATATTTACATTTCGAGGGCCAGCAATAATTCAAATGAGAATACAATTATGGTTACGAATTTGAACTTTGAAAATATATCAAAACAGAACAAACTAGAAATGGAAAGTAAGGCTTATGAAGACGATCTAGACTACGTGAGAGATATGACTGCTGATTCTAACAGTAGTGAAAAACAACATCATATTACGGATGTGGACAATGATGAAAATAATCATTTATTTTTACATGAAAATGTAGAAACGGAAGAGACAGATGAAACGGGTCTGAGTGGAGTAAATTCCGTAAATCTGATAATTGGAAACGTAATACAAATTAAAACCTACGCATGTATGGGGAGGAGTACGTTGGTTTCTGTAAGATAGAAAATAAATACCAACAAAATAAAATAATAGTCCTAGAGTGCAAGGTATTTCCTGCAAATCGAACAAATGCATCAAGTCAAAAAACCGTTTTTGTCACACGTTTCCACCGAAAATACGACAAGCAATTTTCATTGATTTTTGGGATAAATGTAATTGGGACCAATGAAAAAATTTTATTGCCTCAAATGTTATATGCCGAACTGCATCCAGAATGACTGTTGAAACGAGCTCTAGTCGTTCGAAAACTTATGATTACTTCATGCACAATGGCACAGATAGTGTTCAGGTTTGTCGCAGAATGCTTTTGCAATCTCTTGCTATTGGTTATAAGACAGTACATGCTTGGATTGAATCCACCCGACGCGGTTTGCATCAGGAGACTTCTCAATCAAACAAGGCCCGGAAATCAATTACCCGAGTTTACATTCCTTTTTTGAAAAATTACTAAAGTTGCCTTCACATTATGCAAGAGCCATTCAGCTAAATTATTTTTGGAACCGATTTACAATTCCATTAGAGATGTGTTTAAACAATATCAAATATTCTGTGCATCCAACAATAGTTTACCTTTAGGGATAACGCTATTTACTGAAACGTTTCACGAAAGAAATTTTTCCATTTTTCAAAAAATAAAGACGAATGCAACGCGTGCGCGTCTTTCAGAAATGGTAATTTGGCGTAAGATGAATATAACAAACACATTATTAACAAGAACCGCATGCGAGATGAAAAAACTCGAGATAAGGAACTTGCTACTTCTGGAAATATTATTGCAATATGCATGGATCTACAAGCTGTAAAATTGGCGCCCCACGTTAACGCAAATGTATTTTATTACAAAACCAAACTATGCTGCCATAATTTTACATTTTATAATTTAGCCACGAGAGATGTAAAATGTTATTGGTTCTGTGAAGATGATGATGAAACAATGAAACAATCTATGCGCATCAACTTTTATTAACATAGCTATATTATCGACTACCTAAGCAATAATCGTAGCATCGAAAAAAAAACTGTTGTGATTTGTTCCGATGGATGCTGATACCAAAACAGAAATAATGTTTCGGCTAACGCGCTATTAAATTTTTCTATGCAAAATTGAATTTCAACTCAAAAATAGGGAAATTTACCCAGCAACTAGTTAGTATTTACTAAAGCCGCGCGCATCAATCTAAAACCATATGAGGTAGAAAATTTAAAGTACCCGTTTTTTAAAAACTATTCGTTACCGGAACATCTTAGATATTCATCAATAAGACCTGGTAGAAGGGCCCACGATCCAGTAGTTACCGACATCAAAGCTTTAAGATATTTCGAAAGTAAAATACAATACAAATTATGTTTCGATCACGACTGAAACGACTTGCCTGGAAGATTAAAAACATTTGATGTTATATCGAATTATCCATCTCTTTTTAGTGCGACATGCAAAATAAAGAAAAGCAAGTACGATCACTTACAAGGTTTAAAATCTGTGATCCCATCAGACTGTCATGCCTTTTACGATAATCTTGAATTCATTGATTAACGTTTTTTAATGTGCTGGTAAAAATTGGTGACTGATTTTAGTCGTAATTTTAAGTATATTATTTTTAAACATGTGAATGTGATTTCAATACTTTTCTATTTTTTAACTGAAAGTTGATTTTTTTGTTTTAGAGTAGGTACCATCCTAACAATTTTTTTATATGTACAAACTTGAATTGATTTATGTAAATTTGTTATAAATAAAAAATTTGAATGTGAAATAATTACCAAAACAATTAAGTTTATTTATTTGAACAATATATCCTATCTGCATAAAAAATTTGATTCAAATTATCCTTAGTACATTAAAAATTTTACCATCAAGATAATTGACCAAAATAGTTATTGATACGTTGTGTAAAGAACCCTCGTTTAAATTTTATGAAAATTTATAATCGTTATCACGGGGCACAGCTTTTTTTTGTCTCCGGGAAAATGGAGTTTTTGTAGATAGGAGGTCTTGTCCCGAAGCGGGCGATACAAGTTTCATTCTTGCTAGTGTTAATGGTTTTCTGAAACTTACGGAATAATGATTTTTTTTATTTACAAGACAAACAGTTATTATCAAAAATCCGGATGACTCAATTTTTCGAACGCGAGATCTGTGAACCTTTATCGTAACAGAAAATCGGGTGTAGGCAAGAACATATTCATCCCTCCATTTTTTATAGTAAAATTTCTTAAATTAATTAGTCTCAAATGTAAAGTTTTACATTACAAGAAAATTAAATTATACAAATTTTGACAATATAAATTTGTGAATTTATAAAAATAGACTGTCACCGTCATAATTAAAATTTTCATTAGGTCAAGCTCAACTATCTTCCAACTTATTGCGCCTTTAGCAGTGGGACAATTATGATGGGTTTTATAGAGAAATTTAAATATTTAAAAAAAAAATCTGTTTTTAATAATATTTCCAGTTGTATAATGACGTAGACAAATATATTATATTCACGGTTTTCGGTCGGTGTGTACAAATAGATCAGACACACTACTACTCTCGAGGTGCCCAATATGGTTAACGGCTGTTATTAATTAATTTTGTATAAATTAACTGGCTAAACAATTTTTTATTGCCGATTCTAGAGATATACAACCCAATTTACAAAAATTTTAAGATTGTTGAAAATTAATTAAGTGTATCATCAGAATGTTTCTACGTATTTATATGAAACATTATACGAGTTTGGATTATAATACAAAATTTGTACCGTCAATTCTGGAAATGTTCATGAATTCTAGTCTAAGATTACCGACAGTTCGACTGAAGTCCACTAAATTTTGGTGTAGGTATTCGAGTCGGATAAACTTTACCGAAGTTAACAAAATTTAGAAATTTTTAACAAATTTAATATTTTTATATCGTTGATCACAGGTCCACCGGTTCCCACCTAAAGGTCACTTGTGATAATCGGAACAATAATTTTTTCCGCGATTTTGAAAAAAAATGCTATTTCGTTCTTCAGGTTTATTTTTACAATTTGATTTTAAATTGATATTTTCAAATAAGTAAGGAATTCATTTTACTTGCTTAGCTAGGAAATTGAGGTATAAGTGGCAAAGAATGACAGTGGAAGCTGTCAAAGTGTACTGGTCTATATTTTATGATATTTTCGGTTTTCAGATATCTATAAAGTGATTAAACATTGCCACCGATGTAGTATTAATTCGTATATTACGTATCTTAAACGCATTATTATTATTTATGGTTTAAAGATCTTATTGGTGGGCATTAGAAAATATTAGGTGTGCAGGTAGAAATTCAGCTTGGAAGTTTATTGCATTAAAATATACTTGAACGCGTCAAAATCTTTGTAAAAATTATCAATAAAGTTGAATTTCATCATTTGATTACGATCGATGATGGAAATGAACACAACTATGACTCCCTGTCGGAGTGCACAACTCATGGGCCGACCCATCTTCTATGTCAGTACTATAGGCTGGCATGGAGCTATGCAATGTGCAGATGGTTCTACGTAAATATGACCTATAGCCATACGTCCTCGATTTGGCAAGCAATGCGTAAAGTAGGACGGTAAAAGTGAACTGCGAAAGAGTTAGGAGTGCTTCGGCCCCAGAACAGATTGCATAGATTACACCATAAAAAAAAAAAAAAAAAAATAAAAAAAAAATAAATTGAATTTGACCAAAAATGCAGAGTTTCTACTTGCACACCTAATATTAAAAAGAAAAATGTTGAACCAAAATATCAAGTTATCTTTTATTTATGAGAACATTTTGACTGGCCGCTTCATGTTCATGGGAATTTCGATATGGTGCTGAGATAAAATATTGGCTTTCCTTCTAAGTTTATTAGCATGATGGGAATTAAATCATATCAAAGTGTGTTTTGTAAGCAATGGGTTATCATTAAACTTGTTTTGTAAACCCGTATTAAGGATTTAGATAGTGATAAGTTCTTTAGGTCAATGATCGTAATTTTTTTTTAAGAGAGATGGGGTTTGAAACCAGAGCTGGTACACTGGCTCTATACCGCAGTGGTAAGACCTGTGCTGATGTACGGGGTGGGCATGTGGTGGCCGACTCTAGAAAAGGTAACTTATATAAAGATGTTGGAGAAGATGCAAAGAACGGCCTGTATGATTATAAGCGGGGCACTTAGGACAACACCTACACGCGGTTTAGAGGTTATGTTCCACCTTCTTCCAATCGAATTTTTTTGGTAAACAGATGGCAGCCAAGGTG
Source organism: Nephrotoma appendiculata (assembly GCA_947310385.1). Lineage (NCBI taxonomy): Eukaryota > Metazoa > Arthropoda > Insecta > Diptera > Tipulidae > Nephrotoma > Nephrotoma appendiculata. The sequence goes on along the minus strand of OX371223.1, from coordinate 182,674,439 downwards.
GCTACGAGGCTCTCGGTCATCTCTCAGTGGGAGAGCGGTCAGGTAGGACACTCGACGATAGTTAGAACACTAAGAGAAAAACTGGTGAATCTAGATTATATTAAATCAACGCTGTGCTTCGATAAAGGTTTCCGGATCATCTGTCCTTCGAGAGAATCCTGGAGGAACGGATCAATACTGGAAAACGAGGCACTGAACGGCAAAGAAAGAGCCAGAGTCTTCTGTGAGAAGCTCAATGTTAATATTTCTGTTCGTCTCTTTGACTACTGCAGTGTGTACCAGGCTGAAATGGTGGCGATAGGGGAAATCGTGACATGGTTGAAGCATAACAGTCAAGACTGTCAACAGTGGACAGTCAAGTGGCGCTTAAGTCACTAGAGGCGGTTTCTTTGAAGTCACTTTTTGCGCTAGATTGCAGATCATCTCTTAATGAGATGACCGAGTATTTCAGTATCCAGATATTCAGGGTCCCTGGGCACTCGGACGTCATGGGAAACTGCAAGGCAGACGAATTTCTAGGTACGTACAACTCTCTAGATGCAACCGGAAAGAGCAGGTTTGGGGAGGCCTATAGCAGCGTTGAAGTCGGCGCTCAGAAAATGGCAATCGCCTTGACAGATGTGAGATGGACTAACACCCTCACGTGCAGGGTAGCAAAACAGGTTTGGCCAAAACTGGACCTGCGGCGCTCCAAGGTACTAGTACCCCTGGGAAAACGAGAGTTAGGATTGGTCGTAGGGATACTGACAGGACACTGCCTTTTTGGGGAACATGCGAGAAGACTGGGCCTGGAGATAAATGACTTTTATAGAAGTTGTATGGACGAAGAGGAAGAAGAGAATTTAGATCACTTCCTATGCTCGTGTCCGGCACTGCCTTTCTGAGCTCGCGGACTGTGGAGTGCAAGATATTTTACGCTACATAAGTAGCTCTGGATGGTTTCAGCGGGAGTAAGGAAAGATTGGATCCTGTGGTATAACAATTGGCCATTATTTGCCTAAGTGTGTGATAGCAGCCACTCTAACCTAACTTAACCATGGTACAGAACGCGATATGGTACAAAACGCGATATTTTAAAACGCGATATTTCAAAACGCGATATAATACAAAACGAGATATGGTACAAAATGTGCATTGCTAAGGAACCGCAGTGACCCGCCTGATATAACCCGGTCCTATACTTCCGCTCCTATCGATTTTTAAATTCCTATAAACTGAAATTAAATTTCTCCTTCACCCGCCCGATATAACACGATCCTAACCTACCGCTCCTATCGGTTTTTAAATTTTAAATTTTTAAAATATCGCATATTGTACCGTATCGAATTTTGAAATATCGCGTTTTGATAATTCGCGTTTTAAACTATCGCGTTTCAAATGGGACCCAACATGAATATTTCTAATGTTTTGGTTTGAGATTTATTGTCGTAATCATTCCGTTTGTTGATTGACTAATCTAGATATAATAAATAGTCACTAGCAAGTGCGATACCGCAACCTGCGACAGTTACAAAGTACGGTTGACATAAAATTCGTATATTTTGTCTAGTATTACTGAAACTAAATAGTTAAATCAAAGATTGTAGAATCTAATTACTAATAGTTTAACATTTTAATAATTAGAACTGTGAAGAGATTTATCTAAAAGAGAATTGGTCAGAAATGATTTCTTTGAAAAATGAGCTAGTTCGGCTAATTTTAAACTCAATATTCTAATTTTTCCAAATATGGATGAAACATGGATTATGGTTCACGTAGGCTTAAAATCTATCTATGTTGTGTGTACTTTGCGAAGCTTGAAAATAAAATTGTATTGCTCGTGGAAATATTTCAAATTTTAAGATAGAATAGTGACTGATTGGTTTGTTATAAAACTAATTTTTATAATTAACCCAAAAGCTTCGTATCTTTCAAAGTCTCATTTAAATTCGTTATGCAGTAGGTGTTATAATATCTAATATACTAATATTCATACCTAAATATTGGTAATGGTGCGGCTCATGACAAATTCGAACAATCCGAGAAGAATATTGTACAAAGCGTTTTCTCTGAAAATTGGGGTACGAATCACTTAATACTTCTAGGTACGATGGTTTTAAACAGTCACATTTCGGAATCCGTAGACATCTCTGCTAGTTGCTGTGCAAAATTTTGAAAATAATCGAAAATTCTTAGTTCCTCTTATAATAAATAATATACATTTTACTGTCACTTATAAAGAAGTTTGTTCCAGATATCGGAAAGTCTAAGCCAGTTTGCGTGGATATCTCAAGGAGCATTCGTAAACATATGTAAAATGTACATTTAACAAATGAAAAAATTGAAAATTTGGAAAATCAGAATTTTGACCATCCTTGCCACTGTATACCAATTTACGTAACCATTCCAAAACAGTGGCCGGATTCCCTTGAATATCTCTAAATTTTCAGATATTTAAATAAATCGTTTGAAATGGGTTCGCCAATTATTTGGCAATGCTTATTTAAAATCCAATAGGAAAAAAGCTAAAATCCTGTAGAATAAAATAATGCTTTTTTTCAAAGTCACGGAACTTCAAAATTCCAAAAATTATTGTTATGCTTTTCATAATTGGCCAATATTCGCCACATACATCGAACATATTATAAACTATCCAAAAATATAAACGAGAGTCCATAGAAATTTCTGGTAATGGCAGGAAAAATCAAATCGTAATATTAAGGTAGACCAAAAACCTGTGGTCATCTCTAGAATTGGCGATATACAATTATTGAATTCGTTAAAATATCAAAATTGTATTATCCCCAGTAACATTTATCAGAATCGAGTAATGTCCACCACAATTCTAGGGTACTGGTTGAGCTATCGGAAATTATTGGCCAGATTTTGAGGATTGACGATACATACGAATGTCGGCCGAATGTCGAATGTGTTAAAGGGTAGAATGTGTCGAAGGGCCGAATGTATCAAAGGGCAGAATGTCGATGGGTCAGGGCTGAATTTTTTTTGTTTTTAGAAATATAATTTTTTAAATTTGTTGTTTTATGGAATATTTGGTAATTTTTTTTTATCAAACACAAATGAATTTCTTATGAATTTATGTATTTTACTATTTTTCATCTCTGGATATTCATGTAGTTCCACGTATCCAATCAGCGATACATTTTGGTGAAGGAAAATTTTGTCATGCGCTATCTGAGACATTCGGCCATATGTCAGCCTTCTGATAATAGGTATATGGAACAAAAAATAAAATAAAATGATTAAATTAAATAAAAAAAAAGTATTTCTAAAAACAAAAAAAAAAAAAAATCAGCTCTTCGACCCATTCGGCCCTTTGATATATTTGTCCCTGCGACACATTCGGCCTTTTGAAATTCGTCCTTTTGACATTCGGCCCTTTGACATCATACCATATAAACATCTGTGAAGAGAGTATTAAGCAATGCGTAAGTAGTGTTTTTATTTTTTCCCAAAAATTTGATCTAAATTAGCAGTTAAATCTGTTTAAAATTTGTTCGCAAGAAATCGAAATTCATAACGGAAAGTTAAATTCTTCTGCAATTAATTTCACTTGCGTCGAAGGGGTTAAAAAACTCATAGTTGATCAAAAAAACTTAAATACAACGAAATTATTTATAAATTTCAATTAAAATTCTTTTATTTCCAAACATTCCTCATTGTGATTTATTTGAATAATATATACTTACGTAAGTACATAATATATTTATGTATGTACTCATTACGACTACACAAAAGTAACGTGATCGTACATAATATTCTTAAATCGCAAAATAATAAAAATTCTATTGATTTATTGTAGCGTACTCGTAATTTAAATTCTTTTTATTGTTCAAATTATATCTCATCGTTCAGTATTTTATTGATCGTTATTTTGATGAAATTGATTTACGATCACGATTTTTTTCCTTGCATGAAAATGGAAAATATGTATACGAGCATATTGATAGGGAAAAATGAAAAGCGTTTATAAAAACTAGGTTAAAATAATTAAATGTGATCAAGCACAATTTTCGTTCGCTGGTTGAAGCCAGGAAATGAATTAGTCGGCTAATAAAATTGGTAATGCGAGATTAATGGTCTGTTAAATTTTATAAAGTTATGTTTTTAAAAACATAATATTAGTAATAAAATGTTTTTATTTATTAATGTATTTATCTATAAGTTCTTATATTTAGAAACAATGTAACGTCAATACCTCATACAACAATATTGACAAGTGGTTCATTTTCTTGATCATCCGACGATTTAAGGCCATCATTACGAATAATAAATGGTAACAAATTAACTGTCTTTGAGTATTTGACTAAACTACCTTTATTTCCTCACGGCTAATAACAAACTAACTCGATCGGTTTCGGTATTCGTTATTTCATTGATTGATCAGAATGTACGGCCAAGACTCAGCAGGGATCATTGATACGCAAGGCCTAATTTACACTCTTTTACACATAACAAGATGGAGGGATAGGAAAGGTTGCTAAATATGATATACTCGACTCGGTTACAGGCACCTAGATTTTACAAGCCGATTTTCACTTTATTTTTTGCCACTTTATATATTTAAATGAATAACTTTTTATTTTTAATTTTATACTGCAGTATTTAATTTTTACTTATTGTGCCAATCTTTTAACTTTTTTAGAAATATCGTTTTCGAGAATAATCTCTTCTTCGGTTTATTTTTTACTACTATTACAAAATTTATTTAGAAGCTGTTTATATACTGTTGCTAGGCGCTGTCGTTTGGCACCGCCCGTGTTTTTAAGTTATGGATAATAAGTCGTAAATTTTATTGGTTTTTGTGTTGATTTTGTCGTTAAGTAAATTGTTGGTGTTCTTGTTTTTGTATATTTTCAGGGTGTGAATTTTGGCCGCAATTTGACTCATGAGAAATTTGTATACGTACAGTACTCATAAGTCAAATTGTGTCCAAAACTTATAATAAGATTTTCTAACCTATTTCGGTGCTTTTTTGGTTCTGTGCAAAATGGTTAAATTTACGAACATGATTTTATATACTTTTTTTTAAATTTGGTTATGTCATTGATGTGTTTTTTGTATCTTATTTGAAATGAGCGTCCAGTTCGGCCTAAGTATGCCTACCTCCAGTTGTATTTGACCTTACATATGTATACGGATCTCTGCTCAGGTGGACCCGTGTTTATCTAGATGGCAAGGTAGGAGCCGAAGTCTTCTGTGAGAAGCTTTTGCCAAAACTGACAAGACCCTGCCTTTTTCGGGAACATGCGAGAAGGCTGGGTTTACAGACTAATGACTTTGTAGAAGTTGCATGGACGAAAAGGAGAAAGAGACTTAGATAACTTTCAATGCTCGTATCCGGCACTATCATACAGAAGGCATAAGTATTTGGGCGTGTACAGTATGACCAGCCTTTCAGATCTCGCAGACTGTGAAGTGTCAGATATTGCGCGCTACGTATACGTAGCTTCGATTGGGTTTAAACAGGGGTAAAGTGGAAATAGGATCTTGTGGTATCACATCGGGCCACAAATCGGCAAAGTCTACGGAAGCAGTCACTCCAACCTAACCTAACCTTGGCCTAAATAAAACATACATATATGGTGAATGTGGTTTTTCAGTCTGATATGTTCGGCAAAGTTGTTTATCTTGACTTGCGGAACAACTTTGCTGAAGAAAGCATAGCCAAAATCTTAAAGGTTTAAGAGCTATCAACATGAATATGAGTGTATATTTTGAATTTTTTTGACTCAGTGCCAAAACATGTCGAAAGCGATATCGCAAAAAGGAGGACTAACTAGCACCATTGAATTCAGCGTACTCGAATTAGGTTTACCCTATTTTTCAAAACTTTTTTCTGTTTTTCCATTGAAAATGATCAGAACAATTGATTTTGCCGGGCGGATTTCATGATCTCGCCCCACATCACATTTCGGTCAAATTTGCTTGAATTTATCAATTTGTTTTTACATGACAACTAATCGGGAACACAAAAAAGGACCAAGAAAACGCAATGGTTGCCCACATCTGATTTTTTTTTTTTTTTGTATTATAACTTTAAAATCGATTAAGATATCGCGATAGTACAAATTGTGAGTGCAGATTGTTTGGTTGAGTGAAAATTACAAATACATTTAAACTACAAACAAGCTTAAATCGTTGCTGTATTTTTGACAACAACACTGGTGTAGACGGATAGACAAACACTTGATTGACTTACTGCAAGCAAACTATTCAAAAATAGTATAATAGTAATAATAATTTCGTTGATTTTCTACAAAAACACTTTAATTTTCATTTTTAAAATTTTCCATAGTTTTCTTCATATATGGATATTTAAGTTAATTTAAAAAATATCCAGGAAATTTTATGTTATGTAAAAAGTTAAATCTATAATAAATCTTTTAATGATTTTTTTCTATGAATAATCTAGTACAGTACCTTGTCGTTGTCTCGCCTCGATAGGGAAGAACGAGTGAAATAAGGACATTATCTATAGCATCGTAATTTATTGAAAATGTTTTTCAAGTAGGTAGCTAATCCATATTAGATGTCTAAATTTTATCATAACTTCCATTCCCCCTCCCAAAATATAAATCGCTTTTCAATATTGACAAAATGGTTAATATTCTGTATTCAAAATATCATTACGAAAATGTATATACTCGTAGTGTTGTTAAATCTGTTTTATTTATTTTTTGAAAAGTCGTTTTGAAATTTTACACGTATTGTACGTTAATTTTTTGGGTTTTAAACGTAAACTAAGCTGTTTTGATATATGACCTGTGTAACAGCACTTTTCGCTTAGTACTAAACACACATAATGATTGATTGAGTGTGTGAATCAATGCTGCATATGGTATTTAAAATTATATCTACTACATGAGTAATCAGCACAGTACAACATTAAGTGACTGTTGGTTGTAAGTAATTAACACCGCATGTACTTAAAATGATTATGTTCACATGTTCTCATTTAAATTTAAAACTTTATTGTTACATCTGTCAACGATCGTATTTAATATGGCGCCTACATACACAAAAGAATCACGACACTCAATTAATAAATCGGAAATAGCTACATTCATTATGGATCGTCGTATGTGGTTTTTAATTAGTCGTTTATACGTTAAAAGATGTTTTCAATTTATCACCTTCAAAATGGATAAAAATAAAATGTTCGAAAGCCGGCTTATAGTGATCCATTATAATAAGTTAATCAGAAATTTGTCAATTTTGGTAATATTTTCGGATTAAATTTTTTAGTTTTTTCTTTTAATTTAATTCAATAACATATATTTTAACGATGTATAGAAATGACATGCATCGTCTTACTTCCTGAAACTTATTTATACAGACGAAATATTTTATTGTAAATTAGTATATATTGTACCCGTAATTTATAAAACGAGATCCATTTTTTAATCCGATTAACATCCAATCTTGGTTGACATTTTATTACTTTGCGGTTTTTTACTTCTTTCTCTTGGTTTATTAAATGTTAATATTATTTAAATACTTTCAATAATTCAACGTTATGTATACTACAATAAAATTTAAAATAAGGAAACATTTAAAATCGAAATTTTTTAAAATTGTGTCATTACAATATGAATTTTAACATAACTTAATGGTGTAATGTTAGTATTGCAAAAATTGGAAATTGATCGTTTGATCTCTAACGAGACGTAACAATTTTTTTTTCTTATGTGCCCTTCTAATTAGTGCTTAAATTAGAAATGCGAAAATTTTATTTGACAGTTTCAGCGTTTGAATAACTAATCATATAAATAAACACGGCGTTTCAATACTGAACGCTGTTGCGCCACAACCACAGCTGTTGCACTGCTTTCTAGTTTATTTCTTAAACTACGATATCCGGTGGACTGTCATATATGCTCTCTACATTACACAAATAGTGTCAAAACACACTTCACACAGAAATCACATGTAAAATTTAAAGGGTATCAAGTATGTATATCATACAACACAACCAAATACCTCTGCAAAAAGAGGAAGTGCTATAATAGTTAAACAAAACATTTACCATTAACAAACGCAAAAATATGAAACAGAAAGATATATTGTACTATCAACCAGCAAGACAAAACTTAGACAAAAAATCACGCACCAACCGTTTCTGCAGTTTATAGTCCACTGCTAGTTTGCTGTATCTAAAGACGACTTTTTAAAGTTCCTAAAAACTTGAATGAAAAGTTCATTGTTAGAGAAGACTTCAATACACAACTTATTCATTACAGATCAAGACTAGTTTCCATATGGATTAAAGAGTTCCTCGAAGCAATGACAAAATGTGGATCGAATTGGCACTATACTGGAGAACCATTCCGGACCGCAGATGTTAATAATATACCCGATTTACTCAAGTCGATGAAGTTAGCCCGAGCCCGAATATTTCTTGGATAAATGTAGCCATCCCGAAAAAGTGTAAACATATTAAAAAATGTAGCACCATCCCGAAAAACCATTTGTACATGAGAAAAACAAAGGAAATAGAAAAATAATATTATTGTAAAAAAAATAACTGGTAAAATTTTTTTTTTACTTTATTAACCCGAATAGCGATAATTTCTGTACATAGTTACTATGGGGCACGCCACGATACTAGTTAAGATGTAGAATTGGCTCCAAGTCCATATCAGGTGGAAATAACCTTTTTTTAAATTTAATTATTTAACCCGAATAATTAGTGTAGTTACTGTGGGTCCACAATTCCACATTAAATTCTATACCGTTAAACAATTATATTTAAAAAAAAAGGTTATTTCCACCTGAGCAGTTTTATTATGTCTCGCAGTTGTGGAGGTTTATTTAGAAAAAAAATTTAAAATTTGGAATAGGGTTGGAAAATGATGATGATATGTATTACTCATTCCATGTAACATGATCTCAGTGAAATCGGAAGCAGCGTCATTTGTTAGATCGTTGCAGAAATAATGGCTTTCCCAAAGGAAATATTAAAAAATGATCGCAAACGATCATAGTGAGCCTCTTTAAAATGTCAAAAATACCGATGCTGCTGTCTGAATTCCGGCGATGTTTCGACAGACGGTTATCAAGTTATGGTGAGAATTTTCAATTAGTGGGTCGACACCTGCTTCCATGGAATGGGGGATTAATGTGAGACAAAGATCTAGAATCTGTGGCTTCCCATGACAAACCACATCACTTGGCGCCAGCACAATTCGTATCGTGGTGATTCAACCATTCTTTGGCATGGTTTCTGAATCTATCTGATTGGAGGAACTGGCACAAACTAATTAAGAAAATTAATTTATGTATCTTAGCTATTTTACAATCATTTATCAACAAGCATAAAACGTCTGGCGTCACTGTTTGCAGATAAATCTTAATAAGCCGATCAATACATCAATTTCAATACAAAAAATTATACAATAAGATTCAAATTCTATATAAATATGTCGATATGACACTTACAAATTTACATTCTACAATCTCATTAATTGTATTAAACTAACGTTTATCTATGTGTGTGCGTCATGTTTTATATACCTGAACGTAAAAGAGTAAAAATTCCATCAATTCGTTATCTACACTATATAAATTAATTAGTAAGTACATATACATATTTGTTAAACAGAAAAAATTCGAAATTCACTAACATCTTGTGAGGTAAATAAAATAATAATGAATCAACATCGTCAAATCTTATTCAAAATTCCATTATTTATGTGTAAACAAGATTTGGGATGGCAGATGTCAACTATTGCATTTGTAACTTTGATTAATCAAGCACACAAACACACAATAACGAGGACTGTAGGAGAGAAATTTTTCAATGCCAAAAATATCTACTACTAATCTACTCGTATCTAACAAAACTGATTACTTTCTCTACATACGATCTTATTATAATGCCAGTTCAACCGCTTTTTGTTAAAAATAAAATCTAAATCTACAATATCAAAACATTTTAACATCATGATGATTAATAGAATCGCAACTTTATGTATTTAACAACCTGTCAGGTCACATTACGACGTTTTTTATTTTTATTAAATAATGCGACTTAGTAATCACATAAAAATATTAAAACGACACGATCAATTTTATTTATAGAAATATCATAACACTTTAGTAAATAACTACAACATTTCGATAAATATTTGATTGTCGCAGTAATGTAATTACTCATGATCTCTTTTTTTTATTCTAAATATCGGTGAACAAAAAATTTTGGTTCACACACCTATAAAATACACATGTTCACGATCGAGCTATTATGGTTTAACTATATACAAATTAGCTCTAGTCTATTTCCGACCTAATTTACTCGCACATATTCAATTATTTATCGGCTGTCAATTTTTTTATTTTGTTCATATAATTTTTTCAATGTCGCTCGGAAGAATTATTATCGCATCACGCTTAATAAATAAATTACCTATACTTTGACGGGTGCAAGCATACGTATTCGATCATTGGGGAAGTTACCGAAAATTGTTTTACTCTCTTTATGGTTTGCAATAGTGTGCTGGAGAACGCGGTAAACCGCAACCCGCGGCAAAGTCAAAATAAAGAAATAGGGGAAATATCATTTCCCCTATTATGATCGAGTGTGTGTTTGAAAAATTGATTGTTTTGTGTGATGAGTAAATGTTTATTAATATAAAAATGCGTTGGAGAAATATTGAGGGGAATTTTTTTTCCAGTTAGTTTGATTTTGAACTGGTTTCTAAAAATTGTGATGTGTTCATTTCAAAAGCAATAAATTTAGCTTTTTATAAGAAATGTAATAAAGAATAAAACAAGAAATTGTAAGTATAATTTTTTTCGTGTTTGGTTCAACCGTTTTATATAGGCTGCGTAATCAAAGTACTCTTGCCATACAGGTGAGTATTTTTCCGGACATGCAAAGCTGTATAAACTCTAATTGAACAATGATCGCTTGCATTGTTTTAATTTTTTCCGTTCAAAATCTCACTGATACACTAATAAATATGTTTTAGTTTTAAAGTAACTATATCGCAGAAATGTAATTTCATATACCAATCATCCAGGTGAGATTGCGAGGTTTGGTTTCGACCTTATGAAACATTAAATTTTTCAATTATGTTCTTCAAAAAATTCGGCCGTCTCATCGAAAATACTTTAAACTTACATACAAAAAATAACACAATGTCTTAGCGAATTATTATATTTCGCTGCGCATTTGTTCATCCCTTCGGAACTTGGAATTTTATTGTATTTAACGCATACATGCGATTTCTATATGATATTTTGGGTTATTCTAGGTGATAGCCAGAAAACGGCTTCACAACAAGGTGATGTTACCAAGATGATGAAACGAATCCAATGTTTCATAAGGTCGAAACCAAACTATCAACGCCTTGGTAACCTCATCTCGATGCGAAGCTCGATGTCTGGTTCTCACTTTCAATAACCTACGATTTCTTATACCAATATTAATGAGAAAAATTATCCAGACATATAGGATATGTATTTCAGTGTTTTTATGCGCGCTATAAAAATATTGATTATTAATTTCTAGCTCTATTAATATCTATCGTTACTATTAATACGTGAGCTACTATTAATACTGAGCTCCAGGTCGGCTGTGGGTCAATTTGAACATCACAATCGTGATCAGCGACCTCGAAAACCCCCGGAAACCCGAGTGGGGCTAGTTCTGACTCTTATTTACAAAGTTCTCTAATCTTCCAAAAGCCGTCTCAAAAAATGCATTTTTTGAATGCATTTTTCGGTTTGTTCAAAAAAAAATAGGGGCGATTTTTACAAATAATTTTTGGAAGCGAATGCAAATAACCGCATTCCGATCCGTCTTGCTCTAAAAAATTTCGAAGTTTTGGCTGTTTTAGTGCATCATTGCCTCGACTAAAACCTTAATTTTATGACTCCGCTCCGTTACACCTTTCCCCAACAATTTTGGGCTGCTCTATGCATGATGCTACAGTATATATCCTTGATGTTATATATCATCTGCTGGATTATCGATCAACCAAGGCTGGAGTGGGTAACCACTGTCCCCTTATATTGCACAAAAACTACTAATAAAATTTATATTTCTTGCTTTCTTTCTTGATCTAAATATTATTAATATTTTTAGGCACATAAATACCGAGCCTAATACAACTGTAGAGCTTAATGGATCAGCAGAGTCTAATGAGTCTCCGGAGTATTTGGAAATATATTTAGAAAACTAATTTGTTTATTTAATTATTGATAATCTTATAATGTGATACTCATAAAAATGGCAGTGAATTTATGTTAGCTATACGGCTGTAAATTTATTCTGAAAGTTTGAAATTAGGAAATATACGTGGATTATACGTACCTAACAACCATGTGTTTATAACTTTTGCCTCGAACTTGTTGTGAAGAAATGCTTTGGTCAAACTTTCCACCAAATGTTAGCATCGTGGTTAGAACCACAGACTGATGGTTTTATATTGAGTATTTTTAAATTATCACAAATCTGCAACTGTATTTATATAAATATATAATGTAATAATTGATTTTTAATGAAAAATCTGCTTTTAGCTTTACATTTTTGGGAGTGGTAATATGTCGATTTAGATAAACGTGCTCTATACATATATGCATGAGTGCAATCGATGCATCCCACTACTCCGGGGAAACTGAATTTTTCATAAAACCTGTAATTAATTCTTTTTGTTTTACAAAGGTTCTAGGTAGTATTAATGGGAATGCATAAAATACTTACTGTAATTTAGCTTGATTCATTTCAGGCGATTTTTATGGAAATTTAATAAATCTACTCATTAAATGGTCGTTGATGATATTACAAAACTCTTTAATACATCGGCCTATGGTCGATTGCGACATACAGGACAAAAAACTGCAAGTTTCTTTTAAAATGTATCTAAAAGTTTAAAGTTATAAATACGTGTTATTAAAATAAACACCTATCCACAATATTTTTAGTAGTGTCTTATATAAATACCTTCTGAGTTAGCTAAGAAACTCAGAGCGACTAGCATTCGCAATGGCATGGGTATAAGGGTGACCTCCACAAAAAGTTATACCATTTGTAGCAAACTCAAAGCTAATTCTTGTGGCATTTGCTATAGTTTTATAAACTCCTCTTCGCACAAGTCAAATGGGTCTATTAAACACCGCAAGTGTTGCCTCTGAATCCGCAAATTCTATCGTTGGTTCTCGTTATCAGCATCGGCATAATATTCAATTCTTATCATTTTATTATTCACTTTAACAATGAAAAACTTATTTTTTTTGCAAAAATTAGATTTATTTGTCAAGAAAAAACACAATAAATTTATTCCCCCATTGACAGAATACACTTTTAGAAAACGGGAATAAAAGTTTGGGTAAAATCTTTGGGGAATGCAACAAAACAAAAGTATTCCCTATTCCACGGAAATTACCAGAATAGGGCCGCTGGTGAAAAGCCCAACATTTATGTTTCAAGAAAAATTTAATGTTGATAAGTTTCTTAGCGAATAGTGATCACTATATCAGTATTATTTACATACACCCCAATTCGCATCACTTCACGTGACGTGACTACACATCTTCCTGGTTACTAGATCATTAAATCGAAACTTACAAAATAATTGTTCAATAAAGTCGTTATGGCTGTTTTTAAAATCTTAGTATGCTGTTTTATAAATATTTCCTTGCGACTGCTATCACTTCAAATGACGATTTCTATCACTTGAAATTTTGACGTGACAAATAAATCAAAAAAAAATCAAACTAATGTAGCCAACTAAGATTTAAATAATTTTCATTGAGAGTTTTGCACAAAATCATTTAGTAAATTTTGATTTTAAAATCTAGTAACTAGGAAGTTCCATAGTCACGTCGCATGAAATGATACGTCTGAGGGAATTGAGTATATAATAAGTGTTTTCTTAAGCTCGGTCTTCACTCGCATAATTTTGTCATGACGCTAGAATGCCATGACAAAATATATTTGTATTGAGCCTGATCATGCGCATTACACCGTGACAATGGGAAAATTTATTAAAATTGCTGATGTTTTTGTCATGACACTGTGACAAAATGAGTAGAAAAATTTTATTTGACTCTCAATTAAATAAAACAGAGAAAATAAAATGATTTTACATACATTTTAGTGTTAGTAGTTGTGAGTGTAAAAATACAATTTTGTCATGACATGCTATCGTCATGACAAAATTTTGCGAGTGAAGACCGAGCTTTATGGTCCGTGTGATTCCAGTATATTCAAATTAAAGTAATTTATGAAACCTGTGCTGACATGTTCTACCATCACATTTTCGATATTTTATCGAAGATTATGTCTCGCTTTCCTAAACTAAAATGGACAACTGTTTTATTTATGAATTTTTTCTTTTCTATTGCTATCACAACCTACTAGTACACATGCGAACAAATTGTCTTTCTCTAATTTCGTTCAAGTATCGAAAACAAATTATTTCGTGATAGAAATGGAGTAGAATATCACAATTTTTCAATCTAGTAACCTGGTAAATGATATAAAATGTGAAATAGTGTAACATTTTATTCTAAAGAAGCGAGACATAATCTTCGATAAAGTATCGAAAAAGTGATGGTAGAACATGTCAGCACTGACCAATATACTATGAAAAAAATTGATTAAAATTGTATGCAAAAATTTATTTTCCAGAAATTAAATTAAAATTAAATTTTTACTAATAATAAAAATAGCTGAATTTTTTTATAAAATAACACAATAAAATTTAAAATTCAATTTTCAATTACATTTATTTAACTTAACTGTTAAATTGTCATCATAACCCCCTCAAAAAATGATGTAACAATATAATAGCAATAATAGTAATAATAATAACAAACAATAATTATTTTATAGATTGTATAACAAATAACAACCAGCAACAAAGCATTCATTATTCCTATTTTAGTTTGGATTTTTTTTTGTGTATTGAAAAATTGCATCAACAATTCCAACCAAACTATGCATTTATGTACTACTACACTCTATTATTATTTGAAAATATATTGAAGAGACATGAATAACGGACATGGACGGACAACAGATTCAGTTCAATCTATTACAAAAAATTGTCGACGATATTACATTCGCAAATAGAAATAAACTAGTTGAAAATTTTCTGGAAAATTTAATGAAAAGCCATTTCATAAATTGGAAAACATATATACAAAAGTATATATATTTGTTTGTATGGGATGTAGTTGATTTTTATCACCGGGTTCAAAAAACAGAGGATGTACATTTATATACGTATAACAAATTATAGCTATATAAATAAAACGAATGCTGAATTTCCGGTTACGTTTTTATTACAGGATCAAAAAACGTTACACACGGCATAATGAAAATCCGGTATACGTGCATATAACATAAAAATATAACATAGTGGTTGAAAAATGATTGGTTTCTTTATTTTTCTCAGTGTTTTGATTTGACCCTAAAATTGAAAATTATTACCATCTCTACAATGTAATTTACATTTGAACATTCCCGGTCTGTGTAACTGTGAAAGCAAAGTTGTGCCAATTTATATTTTAGTCAAATTAGCAGTACTGGGAAATTGACAAAATAACTATAAAAGCAACTTTCAGCTTTAAATTTAGTAGATTAATTTCCGAAAAATATTTTGCGCTTTGACGACCAAGATGTCGGTATTGTGAGTAAACTATGTATAGTGGCCATTTTTGTATCGTGTCTTTTTTTCTTATAATCTTTTTTTAATTTGTTTGATACTAGCCGTGTATCTTGACGATTGATCTGATTCCGATCAGATCATAACTCAAGAAATGACGCAAAAATGAACAAAATATTCCCGTGAGGGAATACTATACTACCGTTTTGTAGTTCAAAATTATATTAAACATGGTTATGGTACTATTAAAAACTACATTAATCTTGTGTAATATATCAATTATCGGTCAATAACCATAAATAAAATTGTATTAAAGTTATAATTTTATATGCAAAAACAATTGTAAAGATTTTAATTATTTACAATTTTTAATCAGTTTTAAAATGGAAACTTATATGACACAGGTATGCGAAATTTCTAAACATAATTAAATTGCATTCACAACACAACTAAGAACCTCTGTTGACAGAACTCAGCGTCGACCCACCGTCCATGTCAGTGGACAGGTTGACATTGAGCTTGCAATGTGTAAGTATACTGTAGTTGTGTGAGAAGGAAAATCGGTCAGTGTGTGCGTGAATGAAAAGGGTGGTATAAATTCACCTTAAAAATTCACCATTAGATAATTAATACATAAAAAAAACTTACATTATGCTAAATAGCTAAACTATTCCTAAAATAAAAGTAAATACTTCCTTCATTTGAATCATTTATTTTATTTTATTTATTTATTTATTTATCAATAATGACATTTTTTTTTTAATCTTATTATTATCTAGAATTAATTAAATAGAACATAATTATTATACTTATTACTAGCTAAATAAATACTAATTCTATCTTTAATAAATACACTCAATAGTCCCAAAAACTGATTGTATTGTAACTCTCGTAATTCTCCCAAAGTATAGAAATTGCTCAGAGAATTATATAATTTGACTCCATTATAACCTAAGGATCGCTGCGAAAAAGATTTACTATACATTGGTAATCGATAATGTGTGTTTCTGGTATTATACTTATGAACGTCTCTATTAGAGCATAACATTAAGTCCAAGTATTTTGGTAGAGCTCCGTTTTCAAGGCGAAACATCAACTTCAAAACGTTGTAATGTATTCTTTGGTTAATAGACTTCCATCCTAGTACTTTAAGCATTTCACTTATATGTGTCCTAATATCTGCTCCTAAAATACCTCGCATGAATCTGTTCTGAATTTTTTGGAGACGATATATTTGTGATTGATTCATTATGAATAGCACTGATGAACAATAATCAATATGTGGTCCAACAATTGATTCGTAAAATATAATTTTTGTTTCACGTGGCATTTTATCCTTAATTCTATTAAATAAACCTAACTTTTTATTCATTTTTTTAGCAACATAATTCAAATGATCATTAAAATTTAACTTTTCATCTATGATAACACCAAGGTATTTATATTGTTTAACACGTTCAATGACTTCAGTATCTACGAATATATTTTGATTAAATTCTAGTATTGTTTTTATTGACATCACCATGTACTTTGTTTTAGAGATGTTAAGTGCTAACTTATGGAACATCAGCCATTTTCTAAGGTTCTCCAATCAATGAAACAGATTGTTAAAACTTGTCTTATGATAACGAAATATCTACTTTAATTTTATGAGGTCCTTATTTATTTGATACACCTTTAATAATTACAAATAAATTGAATTTTAGTATTAAACACAACGATATGCTTACATTATTTTAATGAAAAGAAAATAATTACTTTAATGAATAGGTTTGTTAAATTTAAAACATAATTTCATTCGCATAAATAACAAAAACATATAATTTTATTTTATTTATTTTCTTTTATTTCATTAATTTTAGAGAAATTTCATATCCGTAACAATTCTATCACTTATAAACTAGAACTTTTAGTTAATAAAGAATAATGTTGTATATTATATGACTAAGCATAGTGAGAAACATACTTATGTCGATTTTCATTGATTTTTTTCTCACTCCCAAAATGTGACCCTCATTTTTTACTCCCATTTTGTTTCAATGGGACAAAAATGTACTACTCTACTACTCTCTAATTTTTACTTTATTATTTATATTTGATTTTTATAATTTCACTAATCAAATTACCAACGCGCCGCATATTTTGACAAATGACAGAAAAAATATTGGCGAATAGATTTATAACAACAACAAAATCGTATACTCTACCAAAAAACCTAGAGTATAGAAAATTACCACGGAAATGAAACA
This sequence comes from Nephrotoma appendiculata, assembly GCA_947310385.1. Classification (NCBI taxonomy): domain Eukaryota; kingdom Metazoa; phylum Arthropoda; class Insecta; order Diptera; family Tipulidae; genus Nephrotoma; species Nephrotoma appendiculata. The sequence goes on along the minus strand of OX371223.1, from coordinate 182,656,573 downwards.
TTTTGACAGCAGTTGCAGTACCATAGGGTACTATTTTTTCTTCAATGAAAATCGACATTAATATATACATACATATGTATAATCTTGTATAATTTAAATTTCCCCTGATATTTGGCAACACTATAATTTCTCAAAGATAGATTACATTGTAGCATAATTTGTGTGCTTCTGTTAGTATTTTTAGCAATGCTTTGGAACGTGATCGCCAAAATTGAACTAATCCTTTCCAAAGTTTGGTTAACCAGCATGACGATTTCACACAAAATATTATAACTCAAAACCAAATTTTAACAAACTTATAAAATGTAGCATTTTTTCACTTCCAAGCATAAAATTAAGACAATGTCAGAAAAACGTTTTTGGAGAGCATCTTTTAAGTAGCGAACTAACAATTTCACTTAAGAAAATTTCTGCTTCGATTCACTATTAATACCATAAAAATATTTTTCACTGACTGGTGGCACTTTAGAAAATGGTCCAAGAAAGCATTGATAGGTTCCAAAGAGAAATAACTGTGGTTTATTTATCAGAACAATTTAGATAAATGTTTTTTTCAATTGTTAATTTTTTCACATTTGACCTTCAGCAAAGCAATTGAAGCAAATTATTAAATATTGTGGCTAAACCAGTGATAATAATGAACTAACACTCTGACCATTGTAGTAATGAAATACTAGCAATTAGTGATTGCAATCCCGGGCCGTTTTACCAAACCCGGGATTGCGGTATTGAGTTTTTTTAAATCCCGAGATTTCGGGATTGAGGCTATATAAAAATCAACAAAAAAAAACAATTTACGTATACCCCAATTACCATAGTCGCATCACGTCATATTTTGTGACTATAGTCACATCGCTTACCTTTTCTATTCTTATAAGCTGCGTTTTTTTGAAATCTGGTGTTCGAGACCGCGATAAAATATAGGGAGAATACAGGGAAATTTTTTAAGGAACATTTTAGTACAACAACTTTTACTAACTTCAAGTCAATCATTTTGACGTTTAATTTTTGGTTTATAATTTTAAACACCGTAATCGAATATTAAAATAAATTATTAAATTTTACCAGCAATAATTCCGACATTTCATTGTCATTGTGTCTAGTAATTTTGAGATTGCAGCAAAAATTAAATAATCATTAACAATTTTTTGAATCGTGTAAATTTTTAACCGCTCCATCAAAGTCATTCCTTTTTACATTTGATTTTTGGATTTGTACAAATAAATTTTGTTTGTAAATAAATAAAAAAAAATTAAATAAAACCATTTTTAAATGAATCTCGAGGTAAGAAAATATATACATATATAAAAACATAAAATAATAATTTGATGTATTTTAGTATTTCGTAGATCTGTTCTTAAGTGAGGATGAAGAAGCCGACGATGCTGCGTTCTTGTTTTCTTCCGATTCTGATTCTGATCATGAAGAAGAAAATGTACAAATATGTAATTTTCTGGAAACGGTTGAAGCATATTCCGACTCGGATTTTAAAATGCACTTCCGTTTAAATCGGTCTACAGTTTTGGATTAGATATATGTATATTTGTTTTATTCTAATTTCGGTTGCTTATTCATGTTATGTTTTTTTTTTTGGTTGAAAAAGGGATACCCCTTTTTCAACCAAAAAAAAAGTGGCTCCATTTAAGTCCAAACCACACAAATGTGTGAGTAAAAAATCATAGTATGTAATGGCGTTTTTGATAAAAAATTTCGCTTGATTTGAGGTACAACCAACACAATTGTGTGTATAGTTATAGTGTTATTTATTATAGTGTTATGAGGTTCCCGCCGCGGTAAATCCGCCTATTATAGAATCGACGTGATTATTTTTTTAAATTTCAATTTGTAATTACAAATTTTAATTTATTATTTAAAGTTTATAATCTATTTAAATAGATATAATATATCGACCGATTATTTTCTCAAATATTTCGATCATAAAATGAAACATAAAGTGAAAACCATAAAAAAGCGTTTAGTTAAACCAGAGATAGTTAAACTATATTTATACTTAGATTTTAAATATTCATACTATGCTATATATTGATTTTTTTATAGACAAATACGAATCAACGAGAGGTGCATATTGGTTCTGGCAGAGAAATATTAGACCCCAAAATTGATATGTACATTTTTTTGCGGTATGTTGCCAATACGGAAACATTTCGGCAGTTGGGCAATTTGTTTGGGGTAGCGAAATCTACAGCATGGAACGTTGTAGTTCGAGTTGCTGACTTCTTTGTTTACAAATGTAAGTTACAAAAACTTGCCTTAAAATCTATAATAATTTTTATAATTCTAGGTCGAGAAGTATTAAAATGGCCGTCTCATGAAGAGGCTGTTATTATATCTGAAAAATTCGAAAGAATAAAAAAAATCCCAAATATAATTGGCGTGATCGATGGGACACACATTAAAATAAAGGCTCCTCAAGAACACTCATCATTTTATTATAATAGAAAAAAATACTTCAGCATTTCTTTACAAGTGATAGTAGACGCTAATAAAAAATTTATTGACGTCTACTGTGGAGAGTATGGGTCGTACCATGACGCAAGAGTGCTCAGGCGTAGCTCAATTTTTAGAAACATCAATGAAAATGTTCAAAATTACTTCAATAAGAACCAGTTTATCCTAGTAGATAGCGCTTATCCAGTAAAAGAATGGTTGGTTCCTCCTTTTAAAAATAACGGTGCGTTGACAGAACAACAACGATCGTTTAATACAATTCATTCTTCTACGCGAGTTATAGTGGAAAACGCTATAGGTTTATTAAAAACACGTTTCCGTAGATTACTGCACTTTACGGAGCACGTTGATCTACAACTACTGTGCAAAATAGTTTATTCAGCCTGTGTTTTACATAACATATGCTTAGAACAGGACGATGTCCTAGAGAAAGACCCGGTAGCTGCTCCTGAAGAAACAATCGATGAAACTGACCAGCCTTCTGTTCCCGAACATAACAATCGTAGGCAAAGATTGTTTGAGGAACTAATTGTTAAAAACATTATATAATTAAATAAAACCTAGTTATACATTTTTTCACATTTATTTCAAAACAACAGTAATAAAATTAATACAAAATTATCTTCACCTTTTTTCTTTATTTCTCAACTACCTACTCTTTGGAGGCCATGATTGCGGCTATCAATTCCTTATGGCGTCGATTCCGCTCTTCGTTTAAAAATAATAATAATTCTTTTTTTGGTCGAATTTGCTCATTTTTTTTGTCCTCTTTTATTTGCCCTAGGAGTGGGAGAATTCGAGGCGACGGGATCATGAGATGTTAGGGATGTGGGAGAGGAGCGTGATGTGGAAGAGAAATTGGATTGTGAAGTGGATGTGGAAGGAGAACTCGATTGGGATGTGGAAGAGGAATTGGATTGGGATAAAGTATTAGAGGATGGTTGGTTGGCGCGGTTACACGATTGTGTTATGGGAGTGTCCCCGAATATCTCATCCAGTTCCTTCTCAAACGGGATATAACTGGGCGACGCACCTGTCCTTTTTTCGTTATGCTTCGCTGATTTGTAGGATCGTATAAGTGCCTTGCTCTTGTTTTCCAATTGGTTCGGTGTAACAGGTGATTTCTGAAAAGGATGTAAATATATTTATATAACCAACCAATATAACCAACAATAAAATACTGAATTTATTTTGAATAAATTTTATAATTGTAATTTTATAAATTTTATAATTTGAATAAATTTATAATTATGTATCTTCTTTAACGTCCCGTTTGGAACGGGCAATAAACATTCATCGATGACGACTTATTTCGAAGCCAGAAGCAGCGCTTAAACGATGGAACGAGCCGTGGAACGAGCAATAGTTTTTAAATAAATGAATTTAAAAAGGCTGAGTTTATACACCATAAAATAAAATTTTAAATTACCAATATGTTCATGGCCGTCAAGTCTTCCTGAATATTTTCGAAAGCATATTTTTTCCATATGTTTTGAAGTTCTTCTTTTCGGGCATTGTAGCATTACAAAAATGCTCTCGTTTCGGCATCTAGCCAAATTCGTCGAGGCCTAAAACAGAAAATATATATAAATTGAAAATAAATGAATGAAGTAAGGAACAATCAAAAAATTGTGTACTAAAAAATTTCCCTAGTTTCGTCAGTTCAGTAATTATTAAATTTTTGATGAACTCGGTTGTACTCTACATAATATCAAGAGTAAATCAGAGTTGTTAAGAACAAGCAAATATAAACTTTATTCAACAATATAATGCATGATATGGGCTTAATATAAGTTCTTTATGATTCGATACAGTGAATACGAAGCACAAATATTTTAAAATTATATAATTTGTTTAAAAAATCAAAATATAATTTATCGCGGTCTAGTGCAGCATTTTCAAAAAAACGCAGCTATAGTCGCAACTTACGCCTATTGTCGTTTTATACGACTATTGTCACATCGTTTTCTTATGTGACTGTGAAATGGAGGGTCGTAAAACATGAACAAAACTATTTAAATACAATACACATTTTTATTTATGAATTTTTTTTGTAATACAATTTATTTTGTAATTCATTTTACCAATATTTTACTGCATAAGATAAATTTATCATTCTAATATCTCTTCCGTTGAAAATTTGGATGGCCCAAAGCCATCACCATTTCACCATAAATTATTGTACGGGTTCTAGAAATTAATTTAATCATTAAATAATTAGATTTTACTTACCTATTTTCAATTTACGTGCATTTACAATAAAATATTCGTAAATATTTTGATTTTTGACATCGAATGGCATGTCAAAATTTAGGGAAATTATTAGTGCTGCCCGATATTTCTATTGTAATATGCGTGTCGTTTAAAACGACTGTGAGAATGGCAAATTTCAAGTGAAGTGACACGACTATAGTCACTTCACATAAAGTGATGCGACTATGGTAATTGGGATAGTATTCTAAATATGTAATTCAGTATCCTAAGAAATGATTTTTATTCAAAAAGTTTAAATCCATACTAAAATAAATGAAAACTCATATTAAAAACAGAAAAAATATTATTTGTCACAGCTTAGGTAAGACGCGAAACATAATCTTAAACATTAGGTTAGATACTCGATCGGCTAGCAATAAGCAAGTAATTTACTAGTCAAAATACTGGCTACTCGATTAATTTTACCAAGGAAATTTGATTTTCAAATTATGTTTTTTAAAATTATTTTACCTATAAATGGTTTTTATTTTATAGGTAAAGGGGAAAGAAACGAAGTAGTTACCGGATTCAAGTTACCGTAGTATGGATATACACATTGCACAGTAAATTTTGCGGCTTCAAAAAATGAGCAGCACATTTTTGTGCTATTTTACTGTGCAATTGCAAAAATAAACAAAATATTTATAAAAAACATAATTTGAAATTGAAATTTTCTTGGTAAAAATGATTGAGTAGTAAGGATTTTGGCTAGCAAATTGCTTGCTAGCTAGCCAATCGAGTATCTACCCATCTTCCACATTATTCGTAAAGTATGACTTTAAAAAACAAGTAGCATTGATCGAGTTGTTTCCGATTTTGTTCCCCAGCTTGGAAATCGCAAATCCTGCCGTCGAAAATGCATGCTCCGATTCTACACTTGTCGGCGGAATTGCAATTAAGTCACACGGGAAGTTACATCCGAATAAACGTTTTAGATTAATATAAAATTGAAAAGGAAAAAAATCAGTAAATTAGTCTGAATTTTTTCTGATTAAAGAAAACATACTCGTCCGTGTCGAATTTGTTAAAAATAACGGGAAAACACAATTTTATTAGGTTTGTACAATGATAAATATTTTTTAAAGAGAATATAATATCAGGTTCCTATAATGATTAGAATATAAATATAAGGAATAAACTAAAATTGTCAATGGTCAGCGGTCAATTAAAAAATGTACGAGAATTATTAAATTATATTTATTCTTTTTATGAAATTTGTTGGATTTACTTATCTATATAATATGTTTACTAACACTAATAGAAAATTATCATAATATAGAATTTATTTATTTTTCCATAGATCCGTCTGATGGTGAAGGAACACCACCAGTGCCACCAATAAAAAACAAAATAGGTAAAGAGGACATGATTTTAAAAGAATTAGAGGAGCTGAAAAAATTGAACAAGAGGCAAACAAAAAAACGATTTAATTGAAATAAAAAAAAAATTAAAATTTGAAAATGTTTTTATCTTTAAACGATTTATTTAAATCAGTCATAGAACTTATTCAAAAACTGGGCTTCACAGTAGCGATAATAATCACCGAATACAATCGAATAAATCAAAATATGTTTGCGAGATTTTGTGGAGTTAGTAAGTTTTTCATTAATCACTATTTTCCCAATAGTAAAATAATTGACAAAATGATTCAGTTCACCTATTTAAAAATATACGAAACAATTGGCTCAATTTAAATAACGATAGTAAAATTTTCTTTTTTCCTGACTCAAGATTATTCAATTAAACAGGTATATCATATTCAAATTTTTACAAACTATTATACGATACATAAAAAAATCTGTAGATCAAATTTCAAAGCTTTATAAATTAGATCATAAAACGCTTTATCTAAATAGTTTGGAATGACAGAATTTTACCTTAGTAAACAACAAAATCCATGATTCTACCATATAGCTTCATTATATGAATTCGAAGAAATGAAAGAAACTGCAGACTTCTGTGTAATAATTAGAATCTGGTGGTATATTTTTAATTCAAAACGAACACTAAGGAGTAAATTCAAAAGAACTGAATCGGTGGTTCCAATTAAATAATTTACAGATTTTATAATTTTATATTTTTGGAGAAAAAATTTGTGTGGCTTGATGTATAGAGCTCCAGTTTAACAAAAAATACCTCCAACGCCCTGAAACTTACCACTCAAATTTTAATTGATTTTGTTCATTTTTTCACTGCAAAGTAGATTATGTTTTACTCTAAAAAATACAAACTCACGATTTAGAAGGTAGATTTATGCTGTATCGTACATTAGCTGGCTGAGTATCCTACACAGAAGTCGTAGAATGTGAAAAAAAAGAAAAGCTAATATTTTTGCTAAAAAAAATAGACTGCAAAAAAATGCTGCAACAGTGCAACCTACTAAAGAAAACTCTTTATATGAGGAAGTAGGCCTAACCGAATTCGACGTTATTTTAGCTAATAACTTTTATCTTCAAAACATATAAATAGACGACGATGCAAAACTGTATATAAGTTGCGACGCAGCTCATAGAATTGCCAGTCATGGCAAATTTTTATTTTTTAATGAAAAAGGAGCATTGAAGAATTCTAATTATTTTAATAACCTTAAGCGTGAAGTACTCTCTGTTGCATCAGATGAAACAAACTACATAATTTTCCCACGTGTTTTCAATAGTTTAAGAAACCTTACCCACCTTGCCTAAGAAGGATAATGCAATAGTTATTGACTTTGGATTATGCATGGGGCTGTGGATCTTCTAGTTTTAGGACATATTTTAATACTTCCAAACGGTTTTCAAATATTTTACAAAATAATTATGTAAATATTAACGACAAGCGCCATGTATTAAACCATGTCACAAATCGGAAAATAAAACTTTTTCGAATAAATATTTAAGATTTTTTTAACCATTTTTATTTTATTTTTTTTTTCATGTGAAACACCTTCGAACCAATATTCCGAGGGGCGGTACCGGAAGGCTGTGATTTAGCAGAACTAAATTGATGTTTTTTTGTTTATTGAATGTTGTAAAATTATTGTTTGTGGTACAGGAATACCTCGCATAGTACGGTTAATCGGTTCCACCATTTTGCCGTACTATTTGAAACCGGACTAATCGAGGCACTCGGGCCCTATGCGCCTATTTACATGCCCTATACTCCTATGAAGGAGGTTAAATGACATGATGATGATAATCGAGTCAAAAAACGATAATTTGTTACATATAATTTGTTTTTCTGCTTTTCAATAAAAAAAGGAGAATATGTAGTACATATGTATATTCAAACATATATTTATTTAAAATAACTAAACCAACAAAAACCATTTATTTTAAAACTAAACCAACAAAAACCTTGATTAAGGTCTTCTATCCATATAGATAATAGCCGCTTCATGTTAACTATTCGAGGGCTTCTAATTCTGATCACTACTTTTGACAAATAAGACGCTGTAGCTATACCTTGTGATTTGTATTGATCTTTATTTTTCACAATTTCTCGAACTGACGCCTCGTTCATTCCTTTTTCTCTTCCTATTTTAGCAAAAGAAGCACCTTCTTCATGAAGTTTAATAACATTAAGCTTTTGTTCTAAAGTGAGCCATTTGCAGCCATTTTTAGAACAATTTTTTCCAAGAACAATTTATTTTGAAAATTTCAAAACCGTACTATAGAGAAACTGTACTGATCGAAGCAGTACTATGCGAGGTATTCCTGTATATTTATTATTTTTATGAATTGTTAATTTTATTTTAGCAAAGGTTTTTATGCCTAATGAAATGCCTATAAGCAATAGCTTTTGCACCCTATGGAAAGTTTTTATACAATAATTTTTGCTAAAATTTTATACAATAAATGGTTGATTAATAAAACAGCTTTCCTTCAAATAACTAAATACTGATTTTTTAAAGCTTTCCAGAGAATTTATACATCTAACCTCAAGTGGCAGCTGATTCCATAAAACATTACGTCTAACTAACGCCGAGCGACTATAAGCATTGTTTTATATATTTGGTGGTAATATGATACATTTAGTTTGAGCAGATTTACTCATCTTCATTTTTTCGAAGAGATGCGCCGGCTCTTTAATGGTTAATAGTTTATATAAAAAAAAACAATTTATGAAAAATTGATCTAGTCTGCAACCTAGAATATTTGCAGAATAATTGGAGATTATACCTTCTTAAATTAAATTTATACTTTCTTAAATTAAAACATCTGACCGTGTTATTGAATACACTTTGGAGCGAGAGAGTTGCAGAAGAATCATAATGTTGATAAATGACATCACATTAAGAAAAATATGGAATTACATACTATGATGATGCTTTGACTGAGTACAATCTTACATTTTCCGGACATATTTTTCTATGCTGTCTTATTCCATACAAAATAGAATTGATTTTTCGGCATAGCTCCACAAAATGATTGTCCCAATTAAATTTGCTGTTCATGCACAATCGCAGGTTACAAATGGTATCAAAATTGTGGTCGTGTATTTGCTTATACAAATAAACATGGCCTGAGTTTTTTTCGTATTTCAAAATAGGCCGTTGTCATTATTGCAAAAATATCATCTATTTTGTCCAATGAGCCGCCAACATAAATTTGAACGTCGTCCGCATAAAAATGATATTTCGATCCAATTATGGCAGTCAGCTAAATCATTAATAAAAAGAGAAAATAGTATTGGATGGTACCTTGCGGCACCCCGCTTGTAACCGTTGCAATTCTCGATGTCGTATCTGCTAAATGTACGTATTGAGCCCTCTCCGACAAATTTAATAAGATTAACCGTATTGCCGAATCTAAGAAATTATAATGAAGTTTCAATTTTTGCAGTAACATCATTATGATTAATAGAGTCAAAAGCCTTAGAAAAATTTAGTAGAACAATCACAGCAAATAGCCGACAACATACATGTAACAGGTTTATGATATTATTCTAATTCTAGAGAAGAGAATCGATAAACCGTACGATTAGTGATCATGAATTTTAATTAATAAGTAAATTTTACACGTTCCTAGTTTTCTTTAGTATGGTCAAATAATAAATAAAACGTTGTTGCAGTACTCAATATATTGCACTATAAAGTAATTATAGATAACTGACTGCATCTGAAAATACAATAAATAAAACTTTTATAAAAATTTACACTAATCTTGTTATAATTTAATTTACTTTTATGAGATTCTAATCGGCCATGTGCGATACTAATCTCTTCCATTTAAAAAGTTCTAGTATATCTATGCATAGCACAATAAACAAACAAACCGGAATAAAAATTTGTAGTTAAATTTAAAAAATGTAATCCATTTTTATTAACTTTTATGTTCACATAATTGCAACACTAATCACTCTTATACCATAAAATCTCATTGGTTCGAAATTTAGGATTAAACCAAAGATAAACATATGTTTATCTTTGATTAAACATTAAATTAAAACCGCAGCCACACGAATGAAAATACACACCAATATTGGCGTATTTTATATGGTTAATGGTGTGGTTAATGATGGTTAATGGTGTCGCACAATAAAAGTAGAGCCAAATAAATGCTAATAAATACAAACCAATTTCCCTAGAAATTTTTATTAAAATATGAATTTTTCTGCGCAGAAATATATAGTGGTATAAATCTTCTTGTAGGTTTACGGAGTGAACTTTCGGGCAAACTTGAAAACTTTTGCCGAATGTCCTCGACTGATTTTGAAATTTTATTACAAAAAATTGGTCCACTAATTGGTAAAGAAGACACTAAGATGAGGAAAGCGATTCCGGTTCAAGAGAGACTAGCGGTGACGTTGCGATTTTTAGCAACTGGTGATAGCTACCATAGTCTCTCCTTCCTTTTTAAAATGTCTCATCAAATAATCGCAAAAATTATTCCTAAGTTGTGTTTCGCATTGAACGAGAGTCTGGAGCCGGAAGGTAAGGTGATAAAATAATATCAGGTGATTAATTTTCTAATTGGTTTTTTGTTTTTTGAATTTTATGTCATTCTTGTAATATGTTGTTGTGGTTTATATTTGTATTTGGAATTATATTAGCCAATTTTTAAAATTCTACGTTTTTTAGCCTAGAAATCAGTTTTGCTTTTGGTTTTACGTATATATTTTATTTTCATAATAAGTTTTTCCGTTGTCAGAACAAACAGTAACGTGATTTTACAAAAGAAATTTTAATTTTTTATTCTAATTTTTTTATATTGTTTTTTAAATTTATAATATACGAGTGCATATACACAATAATATATTATTTGTTCTATTTTGGTAAGTTGTAATTTTTTTTGGTTTATATAAGTTTAATTATAGTGTTCTATCAATTTTTAGTTAATTTGTTTTTTCTTCGTCCTGAAAATGGATATACACTCATGCGAATAATTTTCCGGACAAGCTAAATTCTGGAAAACAAACTGTAATTTAACAATGATTGCTTGCCTTTTTATAATTTTTTCTTATCAAACTACACTGATACACTAATGAATATATCATAACCTAAACATTTTATGTTAAATTACCGTAACTTTGCCGCTTATCGGTAGAAAAGTGAATAAACCTACCAAAATCAATGAGAAAAATTATCCGGACAGCAAAAAATTTGATATAATTTTAAGGACGCAGTAACAAAAATGCAAATATTTAACAGTTATAATTTATATTTTTAAATCGTAGTTGCCTTTTGTATTATTGTCAGTTCATTTGCATTAATTAAAGTTGAAACATTGTCGACATTATTGATAATTTTTATTAAAATGGTTAAAGTTGGTAAAAACACTTCAACTAATATCCGATCTTTGGTTATATACCATCGCGAAAAGGGAAAAACAATCCGTGATATAGGGAAACGTAAGCCGTTCTACTGTTTTTGATATATGCAATCGATATTACAGTGAAGACAGAACTGAACATAAATCAGGTGCTGGGAGAAAAAGAAAAATTACAAATTCGGACGAAAAATTTATGTTGCGGGAAATAAAGGAAAATCCCAAACAAACTGCCGTCGAGATAAATAAAAAATTGAAAACATTCAGTGGTACAACCGTGTCTGATTCAACTGTGCGCAAAAAGTTGCAGAACTTAGGCTTTAATTCACGCATTGCACGACGTAAACCTTGTTTAAGTGAAGCAAATGTAATAAAAAGGCGCGATTTCGCCTTAAAATACCGAAATCACCCAATTGATTTTTGGAAAAAGGTGATTTTTGTTGACGAAAGCAAGTTCAACATCTTTCATAACGATGGTAAACAGCAAAGAGTATGGAGAAAACCAAATCAGGAATTGCAATACAAAAATATTAATTTAACGACAAAACACGGGGGTGGAAATATAATGTTATGGGGAGCAATGGGATATTATGGGGTAGGCAATCTTAAATTTATTGAAAGTACCATGGATAGTAGAATGTACTTAAACATTTTAAAAGAAAATTTGCGATCATCGGCTGAAATTAACCATTGTGGAACGGAATATTACTTGTATCAAGACAATGACCCAAAACACAAAGCACATATTGTTAAATCATGACCTTGTATAATTGCCCACATGTTCTGGAAACTCCTCCACAAAGCCCGGACCTCAATCCTATTGAGCATTTGTGGGATCACTTGGACAAAAAAATACGAAGTAACCATCGAATAACCAACAAAACATCATTAAAATCGGCAATTGCGCATGAATGGGAAAATATTGACACTAGATTTTTACAAAATTTGGTCGAATCTATGCCACGTAGACTACAAGCTGTGCTGGATAATAATGGATTACACACAAAATATTAATACAGTGAGAAATTAATACAAATTTCCACATTACAAACATATTAAACCTATAATTTAATTGTAAAATAATTCTGTAGCGTCAATAATAATCTTTGAAATATAATTTTGTCCGGATAATTTTTCTCATTGATTTTGGTAGGTTTATTCACTTTTCTACCGATAAGCGGCAAAGTTACGGTAATTTAACATAAAATGTTTAGGTTATGATATATTCATTAGTGTATCAGTGTAGTTTGATAAGAAAAAATTATAAAAAGGCAAGCAATCATTGTTAAATTACAGTTTGTTTTCCAGAATTTAGCTTGTTCGGAAAATTATTCGCATGAGTGTAAATAATATCCGAAACGTCAGCGATTTGTTATTATAAATGATGATAACACAATAAAAAATATATAGGCTTAATCCAGTAAAAGTTTTTTAATTATGATAAAATTGTATTGTTGTAGTTAGTAGTAAACAATATTTGGAAGAATGGAAAAAGAGCAGTTATTGTTGAATAAAAACCGGCCGCTTCCCGAAAGAAAAAAACCTGTACCATACGTGTTTGTATCCGATAACGCTTTTCCGTTAGGCACAAGAATCGTGAAACCGTATGGTGGTCTGCATTCTAAAGGAAGCAAACAAAGGATTTTTAATTACCGCCTGTCGAGAGCTCGCAGAATTGTTGAAAGTGCTTTTGGCATCATGGCGTCGGTATTTCGGGTTTTTAGGAGACCGATTTTGTTAGATCAGTAAAAAAGTTAAATTGATTACTATGACATGTGTTCTGTTACATAATTTCTTACGTAACAGTAAATCATTAAATAAAACATTCGCACCGCCAGGAACATTTGACGTGGAACAAGAAGATGGATACGAATTTTTACCGGGCATGTGGCGAAACAATAGTAACAATATTAATTCATATGTTCCTTTGAAAAGGTTGGGAAGAAGAGCGGGAAATGAAGCAAAAGAAATCCGAGAAGAATTTGCCAAATGTTTTATGAATGGTTATGGTGGAGCCGTTGAATGACAACATAAATTATGCTAAATTAAATTGATGAAATAATACACACACTTCATACATTTGATCAAATAATAATTACACCATTGTCATTTTAACAAATCGTTTTCAATATTTTATTATATTATTTTATTGTTTTATATTACATACCGACCACCTGATGTTTCAAACTTTATCTCAAAACAAAAAAAAATCCCTAAATATTTTAATCATTTTTTTTAATCTAATAAGCACTAACAATATTGTGTTGTTTGCGCCAAACAAAATCAAGTCAGTTTTTATACTTCAGTCATCATTTTTTATATATTCAAACAAATGTTATTAATTCATTGCTTTTGTATATTTCAATTTCAAATATATTATTTAAATTATTATTTAACATCGTCTTTATTTAGATGTCCAGTGATAATGATCTTGAAGCGGATGAATAATAATCTTTGAAGGAGATTGTTTGGGCGTCTATTATTACTTCTGACTGTTCGTTATTACTGATTTTTTTTGGCGAGTCCATCATTTCTTCATAAATACATATATTCTGGAGAGGGTAGAGGACTATAATTGTCTGGAGTGATTTCATATGAGTATAAATCAGAAAAGGATGGAGATGAAGAATGTGTATGAAAATTAGATGAAGAATCGACTGTTGATGGTCTTGAATGGTTATTTTGATGGATTGATGACTGATAATTTGGTTTTGACTTTCCGCCGATTTCATCTGCATTTTTAGTTTTATTTTGAAATTGGGATATAGAGCAATGTTTTTCAGATAAGAAATTTGCTGCAAGTGACCTTGAATGTGTGATATTTTGAGGAGAGGGTATTTTGAATATAGGTTCGCCGGAATTAATTTGGAAACGATCTACACCTACCTTTCTTTCTTTAAATAGAGTGTGGGAGTCGGAAGAAACTAGGGTTGATAACGAATTTGTTGTGGTTGGTATCAAATACTTATCATTTCGAGAAAAGTGTGATTGTGATAAAGAAAGGTAGGAATTGTTTTCTAAATCAATGTCGTGTCCTTCGCTAGAAATGGATTTTCGATTCAAATCCTGTGATTTAAAGTTTTTAAGTGGAATGCTGGAAAAGGAGGAATATTCATTAGGAGGATACGCTATGGATGACAGTGATGAAAAACTGTTATGAATTTTTTTTTGATTTGGCAGCAGTAGGTTGATTAAAGTCATTTGAAGTTCTGTTATTAATTCTGAATAATCTTCGTTCTTCGCATGAATTTTTAGTTTGAGTCGGAAAATAACTATTATTAGTATGGGAATTATTTATCGATAAGGAGTTTTTGGATGTGGAGGGTGTATAGGAATATGGCTTAGCTTGGGATATGTTCGAATTTTGTGAATATGATGATCGGGCTATTGAACGATTGTTTAAAGAACTTTTTCAACTAGTTCACTGTCGGATGATATGTTGTTATCGATTTCTTGAATTTCAGCCTCAAACACCAAATTGTCAATTTTATTGGTAAGAATTTTTCTGGTCCTAATACTCAGTGCCCTTGGCTTGGCCGCCAACAACTCGCCGTATAAGGAACATTCGTGTAAGCGTTGTGAGGATCGTTTATTATTTAAACTTTCCAATGTGCCGGATGCTAATTGCATGTGCTTAGATAAATTGCTATCTAGCTCGGCTGCCCGCCCTCTTGGATTTTTTGGTTTAGTAGATACACATCAACATTGGCGTATTTGTCCAAATAACAAATTTTGTGTTCACAAAACAAATGACAAATTCAAATCAAGGTTACATTTTTCCAACATTGGTGCACATTCGTTCAATAGGCGGTTTTACAAAAAAGATTATTGAATATATGTGTATAGCCCGAAAATTTAATTGTGTATAGTCCGAGAAAATGAAGTAACCACGAAAATTTAATTTTTTAAGAACAAAATAAAAAAGTATTTAAAACCATTTGATTGGAAAATAAATAAAAAACTGTATTGGAAATGAGCGAAAGCAGCAAAGTCCTGTGGTCTTTTAGAGGAAGAGCTCAATTCGTTGTGTGTTAATCGAAACGCGTATTGTGGAATGTACGACTTCAATAACTCGTTAGGTCGCTTAGTTTCTTGGTAATTAATAAAAAAGCACAAAAAAGTACCGGTGCGCTGAAACAATATGTTGAGAAAGAATCATCAGATCAGACATTTAAATAAAGATTCTAAAAATGTGTTTTCTAGTTTATATGTTTTTTGTCTGATATATGAATTAAAATTATTTGTAGAATCCACCTTTAATAAATCCAAAGATAATGCAGAAAAAAATGTTTACATTAATAAGTAATCCCACTTCCATGCTGAAGTACTGTTTTAAATTTAGAAATGTTCTAATGGGCTAAAGGAAAACTAAAAAGGAAAACGAAATAAAATATATTCCAAACTCCCATCAAGATGATACATGTAATGGTTTTTTATTTTGTGTGTTATCATTTTCTTGGAATAGTTCCAAATTTCGATTTTTTCCTCCAATTTTATGTATATCAACTTGTTGTGTATCAGCATTTCGTTCGACAGTACTGAAATTTCAATAGTGGCATTTTTGTATATTAGATGTTGGTGGTGTCATTGAACGTAGAATAAATATGTATGTCTGTTGATGTATACAAACGAATAGATATAAGAATAATAGTGAGAATGAGGATTTGAAGCATTTCTATTTTTGGGGAAAATCGAAACTGAAGCAGAAGGATATAACAAAATAAATTATTTTTTAATAAATCTGACATTAATTTTATTAGTTGTACACGTGTATATAAAATTTACCTGTTCGATATAAAGAATTTATAGAAAATTTTAAATTTATATTAAAATACATACACATATTATGAATATGTTCATTTAACAATGGGTGAGATTTAAGGTTATAGCAGTTATTAGCACATGGGACTCGAATTTCGATTTAGTCATAACCTTATTTAAATAAATTTATTGTCGGTTATGTGGAGATGTATAAATGTATGTGTCGTATTGATGATACCGATGTTTGCAAGGCAATACTATAGAACTCGGCTTTTTAATCAATACGTATTTATCTTCATGAATAAAGCCGCTAAGCAATCACAAAAAAGCTTTTATCTGCTATACAATGTAGTAAACGAGCCGTCTCTTAAAGTTTTCGGTTGAATCGGGGTCTATTAAAACGAGGTTTTACTGTATCTTTATTAATTAAATATTAATTGTGGTTATTATGTTTGTATTTATTTATTATTATTAATTTATTTTATGTAGAATTATTATTTTCACTTAGTTTCACATTCGTAGGCTAGATATAAATACATGGATTTTGTTATTACAAATGTATATTGTTTGTCAATTTCTTTTAATTTATAAGTTTTATTATTTTGTTAATTTAATATTAACTATTAAATTTTAATGAAGCGCAAGTTTTGTTGTTTTTATTTCATTTTGTGTAAATTTTTATTTTTTATTTATTTTCTATATTCTTAGGTATGCTATTAGTTTTTCTTTTTTCACATTCTTCATTTAAATATTAATTTTGGTCGAGTTATTTTAATTTTAAATAATTTTATTTTATCATTTCCACATTTGCGGACCGATTTAGACTTAAATACACTCTGCGACATAATTGATCGTACACCCTTCAAATCTACGAAAACTCAAAAACCTTGCAACCAATATTACCAAAGTCTATAGGTTATAAAGGCGATCGTTAATAAAAACTATTTGTGTAGAATTCAAAGTTTTATGTTTTATTTAATATAACTAATATAATTAAAAAAATAAAAGTTTTCATTTACTATCAGACATAATTCATCCAGGCCAGTTAAAAAAATTGTACTTATGCTAACCATCAATATCTGGTTGGGCCACCTTTTGCATCTAGGACGCACTGCAGTCTGTTTGTCTTCGATAACACTAATTTCTGGGTTAATAACTGTGCTGGAACCTTATCCCATTCCGTTCTGATAGTTTTCTCCAAGGTTTTTTTTAAAGTTATTGCGTGGTTACATAGCTTTTTCTCAACATAATCCACAGATGCTCTATCGGATTCAGGTCTGGACTTTGCGGAGGTGAATTCAAGTGTTTGGGAGTGTTGTAGAGTAGCCATTCTCGAACAATATGAGCAGTATGCTTGGGGTCGTTGTCCTTTTGGAATATCTAATTGCTTGCTAAACCTAACTTTTCTACTAATGCATTCAAATTGCATTCAAAATCTTAAAATGTCGAGGTATTTATGCTTGTCCATAATACCGTCAATGAATACTAAATTTCCCACACCTGCGCCGGACATACAACCCCAAACCATTACACTTGCTCCGCCATGTTTTACAGTACTTCTAAGATTATTGATTTGAAGCGCTTGCCCATTTCTTTGCTACACTTTCGACGGCCCGTCATGCCCAAAAACATTGTACTTGCTCTCATCGGAGAACGCAACAGTCTGCAAGAAGGAACCTTTTTCATTTCGGTGCAATTTAGCGAGTTCAATTCTTTTGTTCTTATTAGTATTACTAATCAACGAATTTTGCTTGCAGTTCTGGAGAAATAGCCGTGTCTGCTCAGCAACCGCTGAATAGTCCGAGAGCTCACATTCTTTTTACAACTGGTGGGTACCATTTTCTGGACAGCCGACCTGGATGTTCTGGGATTTTGGCGAGTCGTATGTACAACAGCATGTTCATTCCGCTCGTTCAGAATACGTTTTTGACCTGGTCTTGTCCTATAACTGATGTGTTCTATGTGCTGAATGGGCGATTTCGGTTTGTTCACAATTTCAGAAAAAGAACGGTTTTCTAAGTACAGCTTTATTACGACTTCACGAAAATCAACATTTGTTTGCTTTTTGCTCATTTTAATTTATATTTATTAGACTCACAATATAATATTACTTTACTACTTCCCGCTTATAACTTAACTGAAGTAATTAGAGCCAACATTTCGAGTTAATATAGGCACAGATCTAACGGGAAAAGTTTTCGTACGATGAAATATGTCTTCACACAAAAAAGACAAACAATTTATTTGTTTTTTTCCATTGCCTCAACGAAAATGAAAAAAAAAATGTGCGTATATTGTAACTGTATTTCAGAATTTTTTAATTTTCTGCAAATGTTTTAGCGATTAACTGGCTAAATACAGGGTAATTCGTTTTTTTTTTCGCATCGTCCGATGATTTATGTTGATCACATACACACTCAATTTTGTCACTATATCGTTTTATTTTGTCACTTTCTCTTATGTTATAAATTCGAATTTATCGAGTAGGAATTTTGTAATATATATTACATACATTATCACATTTTTAAATCGTCTTTTAATTTGTAGTCTTCACCTTTTTATTTTATATTATTTAGTTAATATTTTATATTATTAATAATTTAATTTAATTTTATTTTTACACCACTGTAACCATAATTTGTTGATTAAATATAAAAGGTCAAACTTCACTTAAGATAATATAAAATGGCAATTGCTATTTAAACTTTATCAAGTCGTTTAATTCATTAACCACAATATTGTTTCCACTGTTTGGAAAGCTGAAATGACATTTAAAAATTAATGGATATATACCCATTAATTATTTTGTTTTAATAGAACAAACATTGTAATTTGACACGGTTAACAAGTGATGGTTAACGGTAGCAGTACAGAATCCAAATCGATGATATCTGACTACCGCAAATATATTTTTCACATTTGTCCATTTTCCTTTTTTTAGAAGACGGTTAAGTCACGTATCACGTTGCATGTGCGAGATTCTAGTTGCTTGATTCTGATTAGTCGCAGCGATAGTGGCTAATTTAACACAGCTGTGTGTTACAGCTGATGTCAAATTATTTATCTTGTTGCGTCGATTAATTTGAGCTTGACTAAGGCTGAGCTTGACTAAAGCTGAGCTTGACTAAGGCTCAATGCTAGATCTCTTGGTGTAATTTGAGACGCGAGGCGTTAAGACTTTGATTTTTTCCTTTAGATGTCCTTACTTTTAACATTGGGCTCCTTTTCGTCGTATTTTCTACGAAAGGCTGTAATTTTTAATTTTCTCCTCCGTGACATTCTACACTCAGAAAAAAATATGATAAATACATGATTACATTTACCATATTATGATAAAAGTTAATCGTTGTTATTATTAATATAATCATTGTGTGTTAAATACAATCATTTAAATGATTGATTTTATCATACTATTATATTCTTGATCATTTTCTTGATCTTCTTCATCATAAGAATGATAATCACTTGTGACCACTTGTGATCATCATTCTTATGAAGAAGAAGATCAAGAAAATGTTCAAGAATATAATAGTATGATAAAATCAATCATTTAAAGGATTGTATTTAACACACAATGATGATATTAATAATAACAATGATTAACTTTTATCATAATATGGTAAATGTTATCATGTATTTATGATATTTTTTTTCTGAGTGCATCTATTTATTATGTATTCACCAAATGCCGGTTAAATTCTACTTTATTCTGGTAGCGCTACATCCCATGTAGGTATTTTGTGTGCGAACCACACAATGTATGTCATTTACTCGATGGTTACGGTTTTTCACAAATTCTTCGCAACCTCTAACTTAATCGTCCAATAATCTTCTTTCTGATCGAGTCTTCCGCAAATGTATCGGTATTATTCCATACCTTACGCGTTTCCACTCTTTAATAGTCAATCCCCAAAAAATCAGGAAAAATATTTAAATAGCGTTTTTGTCAAAAATATCATTTTCTGGCCCACTAAGACATCGTGTTTAATCTAAATTTTTATAATTTAGGAAACATTTTTTCCGTATCGAAATTGGATAGGAAAAATATTCCTAATTTAAATTTGTTTTTGAACAAATTTACACCAACTGTTAACCATATAGTATGCCAGAAAAAAAATTTGTGACAAAAATACTATGAAAATATTTTTCCTAATTCCTTTTTCCTATATGAAAGCCAGAATCGACCTGCAGTAACCTATTTTTTGAAAATTGTGTATGATTTTATGATCAGCCTGCTTGCAAGATCTACTCAAACTGGCCGTTATTGGTTTCAGAAATAACTATATTTAGGAAAATGTTGCGAACTAAAATATTTAGTTATTGACATTTAATTAACTATACGTTACTTTCCAAATCCCAAATAATCACAAGATTTACAATGTACATATGTATCATATTCATACACACCCATAAATTCTAACTTCACGTGAACCGACTTATACACTAAACATATTCTTTATTATGCCCTGTATGCGATTGTAACAGTGTATCAAATTTAAATTTCCCGTTCAAATTAGAAAACAAAACAAAAATATATCCTGTGTCGCAATAAATTTTACAATTGCACAAAAAATAATTAAATCAAGATATAAGCAAAAATAATAATAAAAATTTTCCATCCAATTTGAATATGTACCAAAACAACGACAGTACAAAAATGCAAAGGAATTCGAAATCAACCTTTATTCTACTATTCATTTTTCTCAAGATTGGTTCCGTTACTTTTCTATTCACCGGTTACATTTCCACAATATTGATAATATTCCGGCAAACGTCTAGTGGTATATAAATTTAATGATTATTATTATTAAATTAAAAAAGGAATTTTTATTATTATTATTATTTCTCGTGCTACAATACCCCATCATGAGATTACAAATCGAGATAAGAGCAGAAAAAATCAAACTCTAATAGAACAAACGAATTTATACAGCGGGTAAATAGTATAGAAAAATAGGAAATCCCAAAAATTCTTTTGTATTGCTAAATGTTAGTGGTAAATTAGGATCTGGTCACAAGGCGGAAAATATCACGTTTTCAAATTTTTAAACATATTCATTCTAATTGAGGTTTGTAGTTTTACGTTCGATTTTATTTTCGTTGCCTAAAATTTTTTCTAAAAACTAAACTGAATTTTAATAATATTTAGTTTTCAAAGTATTTTTGAATAATTATGCATATATTAAGCGTGTGAATATAACGTTAAAACATTTAGATTATGCACTGCTGCATTTCGATTTTATCCAATTTTAAACCTACATATTTTCATATTATCGATTTATTTTTATTTTTTGGTTGTTGATGTCATTTCACGAATTAATAAAAAAATAAAATAAACAATTCTTTTGTTATATGATTTTAAATTGAACGTGAAAATATTTGGAATTTTTCTATTTAATGAAAAATTATTTTTATTATTATTAAATTGAATTTAATTTTTATTTTCCATTTTTTGCTGTTGTGTACTAATTTAATCAATGACAGGATTAATTTTTTTCCACAAAAAACAATTTATACGTGCAGGAATGGAATGTTTTAATTGGTGAATTACATATACCTAACTCCAATTTAAAATGTTCAAAATCGATAGTGCGAAATTAATATCATTGCAAAAATTAGCTAAGATGGTATAACAAAATATTTTCAAAATGTTAGGTAGTTGAAGGAATGCATGAGTCTAAACGTACTTAACTGACATTAAGTCGATTTTATTTAATGGTTTTACATATATATATAAAAAAAAATTATGTAGAATTAATAAAATATCGAAAAATAGTCTTTGTTTGTTGAATATATTTATTTATTTAACGTGTCGATTGTATTCTTCCATTCATATTCCAGAGCTACGAAAAGACGGAATTGATAGCATTCTTATAAAATAATTTTTGTAGAAGAGTTGAGAAATAAATTTAAAAATTATAGTGTTTTATATTATTTATTATATCATTCGCTTAACACAAAAATGGAGAGTGGGTTATGTCGTAAGTATGTATATAAAGATAGGTCGAAAAACCATTTTTCAAGAAATTGGAGTGCGTCCCGCAGTCTGATAAATAAAAATTAAAAAAGATTTTACCAATCAGCCCACGAACTCATTACGATTTTTTGTTAATCCATTGAGTCAGTAACATGTGTGTTTAGATTTAGGAAAAATCCTTAGATTTTGCTACCCTTATGGCATGTACAACGAAACCCAAGAAGTAACTAAAAGTTTATGCTCTATGGAAAAAATTAAAAAAGATTTTGACAATCAGGCCACGATCTCCATACGACTTTCTCTGGTCCATTGAGTCAACTACGTGTGTGCTGAGTTTTACATTTGTGAAGATAGCCCAAATTTCTATCCCCGTAAACTTAGATAGTTGCATAGGGGCAATATTATACAACTTTAGATATATGTACTATCAAGAAAACATTTGGTTTAAATTCTAGCATTTGAGTACAATTTATTATCAAAAGAGTTAAAATGAATTGTTTAATAATATTAATAAAATAGATAATCTTAAAATGCGCACTGTATCTATTTTATATCACGATATATTATTCAATATTTTGCTACCAAACCAATAAAATCGTTCTTTTCACGATTTTGTTTACTCTCAGCCCAAAAATTAGTTACATTTTTACTCTCAGCCCAGAAAACACTTGCTATCACGATAGTTTAAAACTGACAAAACAGTCGAAATAAAACAATCAAATGATCTAAATATTAAATATTTGAATATTTATTTATTATTATTATTTAATATTCGAGATATAGTCCATTGACTCATAAACTATTCGTTTATTTATAATTTTTGATTATCCAATTTAAATATTGAAATAAGAAATATAATATAAAATTTATAAAATATTGAATTATTGATGGAAATCCTAAGTACCCCTAAGCTAAGCCTACTTATAACGTTCTTGTTTGCGACTATAATGGATTTTTAGATTCGCGCATGAATAAAAATTAAAGAGAATCGAATAATTTTTTTTTCTCAATTTAGTATATAGGCCCGTACCATATACAACTTCAAAAGGCCGGCTTGAAAAAATCGATGTTAACTGTGACATAAAATTTTTCGGTGAGGCCGAACTAACACAAATAGAAATGAAAATAAAAAAATTGAAGGCCATTTTTGAGATGTAGATTTTTGTTTAAATTTTATTTTCGAGAGAGCAAAACAAAACAATACAATAAAATTTGGAGTTTTAATATAAAATAAGGGTTTAAATTAGCAATAAAACAATCTATTACGACTTACTTTGAAGCCAGAAGCTGAAGCCGTGTATGGAACGGGCCATAAGGAAAAAATAATCGTAGTTTTTTTCAGATTTTGTGCTGTTAATACCTATTGTCTCTTTGATTGTTTTTTGTGTGTTTATAATTCGTAGTGTAAAAAGTATTTTTTAAAACTAAATTGAACTTTGCTTTCCTGGACATCCTTTAAAACATTTCGTGACAGATTGATTGATTATTGCTTTGTAATATATTTGTACTCGGCTTTCTTTTGGATTCGATTTTTGTTGTGTTTATACGCGCAATCCGATTTGAGGTGAACATTACGAGATTGTTCTGTTCCCGAAAATTTACATTTTGACTTCGGCTTTCTTTTGGACTATCTTAAGACGTTTAACGTAAGTTAATTAAACGTTGCAGTTTTATATGAAATTTAGTGGCAAGTTTTGTTAATTGATATAAATATTTACTTAATTGAAATTGTTATCATTTAACATTTTTATTAAACTGGCATTTGGCGTGTGAAACGCTGTATTTTTAACCATGGATAATGCAAAAATCAAACCAAATTGCAAATTAAAAGAGCATTTTTAACGCTATATGGCAATGTAAATATAAACGTTACAAGAAAAACTGTGAGATCATGAAAAATTTCTGTAGTCATTTAAAAATACCCAATAGTTTAAAAAATCATACTAAGATATACAATTTGTACCGATACAAGATTAAAGAAAATCTAGAAAAATAAGGCAATTCACCGATTAACAATCAAGTTCAAGTGTAGTTTAATGAAATTGAACAGACCATATCGAATTCTTCAAAAAATAATAGTTAATCGCTCTGTACCAGTTTCAATAACAATTATTACGCAAACGGTTCATAAGATGTACCTTGCGCTGTAGAATCTAATGTATCATTAACGCGCGAAGTAGATGGCTTAGAAAGTAGTATTGACTTGCCGGTTGTTCTTATGACTCCTTCTGTTAGCGAATGGTTTTCACGTGGAGTAATGAAATTTGATATTAATACTTATGAGAATTGGACTAAAGGAAATCTAAGAATTGCTATAAGAAATGCTATGGTCAGAATTAAAACTAATTGTGTGATTAGTTTTAGTACAATAAATTTGAATAAACCTCTGCGGCAATTAGTTCAGTACGGAAAATGCAAATATCAAAATCATAACCAAATATTTAAATTTCTTGTGACCAGAGAAATAACGGAAATTTGGACAAAAGGAGATATAAAATCACACGGAAATATAATCGAGTTTTTACAACTTAGAGGGCAAGAGCGTTTAAAGTCCCAATCAGGAATGGAAAATAAGCTTCCGTACAAATTTTTTTAGAAAATAATGAGAGCGTTGAATTAAAACTTCTTCGGGCTGGAAATACACAACACATTAAGCAACCAAACGTGTTCAGAAAGGTACGATCTCAACGTTTGCTTTTAAATGATGTTCTAAAAGGGTGCGATTTGTTGGATGCAATTTATCGTTCAAATTGCATGGAAGATGAAAATAAATATGTTTATTTTGCAGGCAATCGATTATTTATTATTTTAATGAAGCAACAAAATTTGCGATTGTTGAACAGAGAAGAAGGTGGGCTATTGCGGAAGTTGAAGTGTTGTGAAAGACATAACTTTTCGAGAATATACTATTATCTTTGTGTGGATGCAGTAAATAATACTATATAAATTTTCCGATATGCGAATTGATTAGTTCCGAACATGATACGTCGGCTATAGTAACATTTTTGTGAAATTTGAAAAGGAAATCGAACCTGCTATTCCTAAAATTCGCCTACCAAAATATTTTGTTTTTGACTGGTCGTGGGTCTTCATAAATAGTACTATTCTATACAGTGCAACCTCTTTTATCCGGAACGACTGGGGGAGACAATTCTGGATAAAAGATTTTTCCGGATAAAGATTTATTTTAATAATTTCATTGTAAAACAGCATATTTTAATATTTTTTAAACTTCAGTGTCATTTATTAAGATTTTAAATGTATTTTAGTTAATTACATAGTAAAACAATCCTTTCGTTTTAGGAAAATAAGGTAAATAAAAGAGAAAATGAAAGAATACGCAAAAAACGTTGTCCGGATATTAGATGTTTTTCCGGATAAAAGAGGTTCGTTTGTATTTACAAACTACATATCCAATGATTACTGAAAACAATCACGAACACAGGATAACGAAAATAAAGAATATTTAAATCTTAAGTCCCCATATTATGAACGTTTACATCACTCATATCTAGCAACAATTGAAAACATAAACAAACACCAACAATTGGCGGAAAAACAATTAATGGATGAAAATTCTAATTTTTGTGAAGATTTTGTCATCTTCTGCATTAAAAGATATTTTACTTATCTACCTCTATTAGCAACGATTTTTCTTAAGTTTAATGGCGTTAAATTAAGATCAGCCAATGCTTTAGTTGAAAACTGGTTTAACATGATTAAAAATAATCTTATTAAAAAACCTAATTTAAAGTTGGGCCGATTCATAGAAGAATTAAAAATTACCAATGAATTAGTACACAATAGCATTGATATTTCGGATCATATTCTTCCTCGCAAAAACTTAAACATCCCACAAAACAGTAAAAATTTAAATTCAAAGTCGAACGCCAACTTTCCTACAGATAATGAGGAAAGTCCAAATAAACTATGACGGAGAGAGGAGACTCTTTTGAAATTCTGAAGTTCGATTTAGACAGTTTAAGAACTGTGACAATAACAAATTTGTGTTATTTGTTTTGTTATACTCTTTAAACGGAAAACACTATTTAACAGCAAATGCATTATTTGTATGCTGTAATGCTTTATTACTAGGCAAGAATGACGTATTTTAAGATTTGTATCAACAGCAAAACATTTTTAATCAACACTCAGATCACAAAGCACCGATTATTATTGATGATTTATACTGTTAAAAAGCTGTAAGGAGAGAAATAAAATTTATATTCCATATCTGGTAAATGGAAATCATTGGATAGTCGTTGTAATTAACACGCTTAAGTGCTCGGTCACAATATATGACCCATTGAACTTGGAGGTTGTTATTCAAAATGTATGCAAAAGAGCCATTAATTTTTTTAATAAAATGGAGGAAGCATGAGGACTAGAAATATCAGTTATTATAAATTGCCCTTGCAATTTGATATGCTATCAAATGATAAATTTATTAGTGAAATACATTCAGCATATATTAAAAAGCATAAAAAAGCCATATCTGATTACCGAATATATTTGAAACATATTTTAATGGAGCGTATCATTCAAGAGCCCAATAATTGCATTATAAGTTTGATGGAAGTTGATGTTACAATGGTTCGTTTTCAATGGTAAAAAAAAATTCATATTGCTTGTTTCAACTTTAGGTCTGATATTATTAATGAAAATACAAATATGTAAATATTGTTAAATTTTTATAAATAATTATATAGATATACTTTGATTAAAATAATGACATGAAGAAATAATCCGTTTTATTTTAACACTGAATTTTTTATGTTCTAAATACGCCATGAAATACCTTTTTTTATTTTTTTTGGGCGTAATGGTTGTCTGGCGGCTGCTTTAGTAGTTTTAAACAATAAAATGTAACGAACAGCAGCAATAATATTCGCAAGTACTACCTCCTCTTGGTGACATTCGAAAACTACAATTAATTCAAGGTCAAAGTACGGTGCAAAATAAATAGAAATAGACATAAAACAACAAATATACGGTATAACCTATCTCTGTAGGAGTAGCATACACAACAAACGGCCACGTAAGGTACCGTTAGTTACTACGCAACGTTACTGGCGGCAAAATCCAATGAAATTACCTGAAATTTAAAGTATGTTGTTGTATCAATGGACTAACAGAAAATCGTAAAATAAAATAAAAAATATTTGTGTATATATAAATACATATTTCGGGTATGTTGTTTTTGGTGTACCCTGGAACAGGGGAATGTTCGAAATTTGTATAATGGGGAACTAATAATATAAAGTGTAAACTGTTTTGTGTAGCAAGAGATATTACACGGGTATTTGCTGACTGATAGTTACATTATCGAGTGAAAATCGGTGTATTGATCTAAAACGGTGCCATTTTTCGACGTGATACCATATTACTAACGATAACCACCACATTTCAAACTGTGCTTAGTTTTTCATCGGCAACAGTTTTTACGGTTGTTCGGCAAACCAACGCCCAACATCTTCGGCGGTCTAGCAAGGCCGAGTTTACAATAAAGGCGGAAGGGCACCCAAATTTTAGGATAAAAGCGGAGAGAAGCCCAACATTTTGGTACCCAACCAGGCAAAAGTTTACGATAAAGGGAAGTGGTCGAAAAAAAAATTTGTTCTATATACGGAATTGGCGACGACATAGGTACAACCAAATTGTATGCGGCTGGCCAGTTGAGGCCACTTCATTGGTTTGCGGATTTCGGTGAGGCAACGCCCAAACAATTATTTTTTGGGTTGCCAGTTGAGGCCACTCCGCTTTCAAAGGATTCGGCGGCCAGTTGAGGCCAGCCGTATTAGTGGAAGTTATCGGCGGTTGGGCCGCACTGGTGGAATACGACAGAATCACGCCGCAACAGCCCGGGTGGGGGCACCTGTGGCATGACAGCAACAAGGCCGCAACGGTAAATTATTTTTGTTTGATCTAGTATTAAGGTACGCTTCTTTTTTTGTTTTATTTTCTTTTATTTTAAATTTTTTTTGTATTTTTATTTTGAGTTTTATTATATACATATAGTATATACATACATCAATATTCTGTAATTAAGCACCACCAAATTACGGTGTTGGTGTACGTGACCTTGGGTACACATTGGTCTCGCCCCCAACATTTATTTTACATTTTTTTTTTTTTTGCATAATGCATTGCTAATTTGTCTCTCGGGTTGGGTATGATGTGAGCGAGGTTTCCGTTCCGTGTCAGCGTGTCGTTTGCGGTCCCTTGGTGCCCGCATCAGAATTCGAAACCAGCTATATTTGAGTTCGAGCGGACGCGCGCACCAAGGCACTACACTCAGTTATAATTATTGTGTTGTTCGTTCCTCAGGTTCCGGCCGGCGAATTTCGGCGGAACTCCGGTTTTATTTTTATTTATTATTTGCGTTTTTATTTTTTTTTAAATTTTCTGTAATCAATATCTATAATCACGGTGTAGGCCACGAGCCACGCAAGCCTCAAACCAAACGATCCATAGCACTTCTCCCTGAGTTATAGCCGGTAAAATATCACTGTGTGAGGCCTCTGCGTATGTTTAGATACAATTTGCAGAATAGTGTTGAACCATTCTGTAACAAAGTTACGGAAATGTTTGTTGCATGTGTTTCTTTGTTTCCGTGTTATTGTTTTGAATTGCCACCCTCGTTACTGGTAATTTAACTTGTTTGAGGTTCTATGCTGATTTAATTTTGGCAATTGCGTTCCTTGGCTAACATAAAAATAGCGTGTGACCGATGGTATCTTGGCAGAACTGCCTTTAGTATTCTTGATTGCCCAAGTCGGTGAAGTTAGCCCGAGCCCGAATTTTTTGGTGGATTTCTTGGATAAGTCAAGCCATCCCGAAAAAGTGTAAATACATTAAAAAATGTAGCACCATCCCGAAAAACTATTTATACATGACAAAAAAAAAATAAAATACAAAAAAAAATTTAATGTAAAAAAAATTACTGGTAAAACGTTTTTTTTAATATATTTAACCCGAATAGCGATAATTTGTGTAGTTACTATGGGTTCACATTAAATTCTATACCGCAATACCTGGAGATAAAGCCACCAAGCGGCATATACGGCCAGACAGGTCAAGATACTAGCTAAGATATAGAATTGGCCCCAAGTCCATATCAGGTGGAAATAACCTTTTATTAAATTTATTTGTTTAGCCCGAATAGCGATAATTTGTGTAGTTACTATGGGTCCACATTAAATTCTATACCGCAATACCTGGAGATAAAGCCACCAAGCGGCATATACGGCCAGACAGGTCAGGATACTAGCTAAGATGTAGAATTGGCCCCAAGTCCATATCAGGTGGAAATAACCTTTTATTAAATTTTAATAAATTTAATAAAAGGTTATTTCCACCTGATATGGACTTGGGGCTAATTCTAAATCTTAGCTAGTATTAGCTAGTACGTCTATTGCATTTGTTCCTCAAGGCGATATTATCCATACCATAACAAGCCTGGAAAATTATTTACCGGAGGAGATAGAACCAATTGTAGTGTGGTTTACTAATACGGATATCGGATACCTGCGAAATAATGGCAACAGAGTTGTACCAACATTCCCATACAACATTTGGTCAGTTTACCAACGAATACTAAATGGTAGCGACAGAACAAAAAAAAATCTGAAGCGTAGCATCGCAAATTACAATTGAGCTTTGGCGGTGGTATTTCTTATCTTTCGTTCGAAGGTATTCGACCTCGGAATAACGTACAACTATAGCATGGAGTAAACTTTAGCCTGAAAAATGATTTATACATAAATCTCGTATCCTGAATTATGTAATAAATAAATTTTCATTTTGCTCTCCTAACTAATGAGTCATAATTTTTGTGAAACACGAAATAGTTTCCAGGCTTTGTTTACTTAACCTTATTAAGGGCACTATTACGATTAAACCAATACACGGCGCCAACTGAAACCCCGTGGAATAATAAGCTGAGGTGTGCAGGATCGAAGTAATGCCAATCGAAGTGCGAGAAACATGGACAAAAGTAGGGCATGGGCAATTGACACGAGCGTGCAGTAATATGTCACAATACGATGGCCGCCCATTATCGATATTGGACTGATGATAGTACACGGAAATGACCGCCGAAGATTTAACGGAGTTATACATAAATGGTATAATAGCGGGAAACTATTTCCTACATCGCAAGAATTATGACAAAGTTGCTAATTGTTGCTTTAGGAGGCATTACAAATTCGTCGACTAATAGCTGAAGATTTTTGGAAAGGTTTCTAAAGTGAAAATAAATTTGATGCACTTTTGACACCAACAACCTTAAGGAGAAGCTACAACTTTTGGTTTGCCTTTCACTTCAATTGATAGCACCATCATTGCGTGACGATCAGATGCTAAGGGTAGTAAAATGGTTAGAGTGGCAGATTAATTTAGGAGGATAGTATAGCAAAGGTCGATAGTATAGCAAAAGTCGATATGTCATTTTAGTTTTTACAAAATCAGATTACTTCAAAATATGTAATTATTATAAACTAGGTTGTTCTGAGGCGCTTCGCGCCCGTTTATTCCCAGTAAAGTGTAGTTAAATATTTATTAAAAATACGGGTGCTTTAAAAAAAAATTAGAAATATATATTCAATAATAACCCTGGATTTTGTAATCGATGTTGATTAACGTTATCCTGTTAATCAACATCGATTACAAAATCCAGGGTTATTATTGAATATATATTTCTAATTTTTTTTTGAAATCAAACTAATTTTTTCTGAATAAACCGATTTTTAAATAAACATTCAAAGCACTAACAAAAACTGAGCCAAAATTTATATTTCAATAATATCTCCGTAAAAAAAAATATTTTTACTCTAGTTACGATTAGGTATGAGGTAAAATTTAAAATCTAAAAAATTAAAATATATCGACCGAATACTCAAACCTCATATCCTTAAACCACAAAATTGAAAAAACATTATTTAATTTTAAAAATATTTAATGAACTTATCTATAATTGATAAACTTGCAATTATAACCGCAATAAAAATATAATCACATTAATTTTAATTATGTATAATCTTTTCCCATATATTCGTAGATATAAGATAGACGTAATAATAGTTTTTAGTAAATTTAATTATGGTTTAATCAACGTAATTAATTAGATTTTATTTTTAGACAAGTTTTGCTAATTTACATAAATAAATACGAACTGTGTTCTTCTAAAATCCCAACGCATCAATAATTCCGTATAAAATTCCAATTTAAGTTTTTCTAAAGCGTTATTTCCCAAAGTACATGGAAATTTAGCAATAACAAAACGCTTATCTAGAATTCTAATCTGAACTGAAAATATAAAATTAGAATCGTTTAAAATGTTTGTTATCTAACAAGGTCATCAATAACAAAAGAAAAATCGCTATGTTTTTAACAATGTACATGTAAGAGCAACATCAAGAAAATCAGAAAAAAGTGCTCAATAAAATGAAAATCTGGAAAATATGTATACTTAACAAGAAAAGTTTTTTTTAAGTTTTTATGATAACTTTTCTTGTTGGTTTTATTTTTTTCAATTACACACACAAAAATAATATAAAAGCGACAGGTGTTTGATTACTGCTTCAAGAATCTTACCTTTTTTGTCAGTTGATATTATTACGGTTTTGTGAGATTGTTGTTACTTTTTTCAATTTTTCATTTTTCCTGTCGTTTTAATAACTTACTCTAGTGGTCGATTAATTAATTTGATTAGCAAAATGGTTTGTGTCAATGGGAATTAATTTTAATTAAATTTTCTTTTGGGTTCCTTGTTATAAAAATGTACAGGTTTAGGTAATATCAATGTATTTTATATTTCAAGAGTATTTTGTGTGCCATAAACTTCCATTTACTTTTCCAATATACATACGTGGTGAAAAAACAGTATAGAAACTCGAACAAAATTGGAAAATAAACGTTTGACCGAAAAACAAAAAACAGATGCTCAATATATTTTAGAACTTGTAACGGATCGCTAATGAGGTTAGCTCCCGTTGACAGAAAAATTGTTTTCATAGGGATTTCGGGCGGTCAGTTCGCTCCGGCTAGAGCTCAGCAGTGTCGTGGGGTATCCGAAATTTATTGAAAACCAGTATTAGACCGCTTTAACGAATAGGTGTAAAAGAGAGGCCAAAGTTAAGACATCATGTGATCATTCAACCCACCTAATCAAATATACCCACCTACATTTCAGATCATCCTGCACTCAACTGGAACTATCTCATGATTGTAATTGCACCACGAATAAACAAAATGAACATTGATTGATTTTAGATTTCATTATTGCAAATTTTAATGAAGCATAAAAAAAATTTAAATTTACAAAAAAAAACAATAAGAATGAAAATTATAATAATTGAAATTATTGAAAAAATATAATAATTTAAATTATGAAAAAAAATTAATTTTTAATTAAACTAATAGCATCTTAATTTTGATTTTATTTCAAAGTGCACTTTGAGATGCCGAAAAACAAATTCTTTAATTTAGATACAATATAACTACATAGAAATACTTATAAATAATATATATATATATATATAAATGAACAATAATTTATCAAGGTACCTTGTTATTTTCGCGTTTATAATTTGTCGCGGAGAATTGCAAATATGGTGGTTGCAGCGTTGTTAATCCAAAATGCGAAGATAAATTCCAAAATAACAAATCCAGTTGTAGTGGAGCGCGCGATGTTAACAATACGCCGTTGCGATTTTTATTGTTGCGACTGTATAATTTATTTAATAATCATGCAACGTATTTTAATAATTTTTACAAAATATTTACGATACAGACTTTTGTTGTGATGTGTATCGATCGTTTACCACAAAATGCTTTGGGTTACAGTACTAGTTTATACTATACGGTACTATGACGACCCTCAAAAACCAATACTTTCATATACACGAATATTATAGGATTTACTTTATTAGAATAGTTTTAATTTTAGGTATTAAGCAGTATCATTTAATTTAGATAACGTATAGGCTTAATTATTAACTTATGAATTACACTGGAGCACATAAGTATGGTATATTTTAGATATTTTATTAATATTATTAGGTTTGAAATTAATTATATTTCTGGAACCAACATCGAAAGTTTTTACGGTTTTTGTTGTTTTTCGAAACACGTTAATTTTCACCTTCTCAAGTTCATTTAATAAACGGTTTTTCGTTCATATGTTCAGCTAGCACTAAATGTTCACAATTATACTTCTAACTACACTTAACTATACTAGTAACTACACTACTTTATAAACTTTTGTATTATTTAAAATTTATTTAATATTTAAGATTAAGTTTTTTTTTATAATTTAAATAAAACAATATAAATAAACTTTATTTTTGGAAAAGGTTCCAAAATAAACATATTAATTTTTTTTTTTTTACTTTGTAATTCTAAACAGAGCACTTGGCTTCTTAAAATCTACAACCCAACTGTCCTTTTGTTTCTTCGTGTCATCCACAATACACATTTTCCCGCCCAATAATAATACTACTACAAAACAACAAACAATACAACATCAATGAATGAGATTATAAGAGGCAGCATTGTAGTTAACGCGTTGGCTGTGTTGGTTAAAAAAAACACGTTGACGGCAAGTAACATTAACGTTTTATCATTGTACGTCGGTACAATTCGTGGGGACGACCCATATCCCATGAGAGATGTCTCAAAGCCGGGCATTAGAAAAAACATAAGTTACCTGTTGTATTTAATTCGACGCACGAGGTGTTTGAGTTGAAATAATTGTGTAGGGCTAAATTCATTGCGGGGAAGGGGAAAAAAAATAACATGTATGAGAATTTAAACAGTTACGTCTTTATATCCTTCATATGGTAAGTCCCGATATGGGTTCCGTTTTCATCGATGAGCTTAAACGCGACGTTACCAACTGGTTCCTTGATGAACGCTTTCCGAAATTTAGGCGCGAGTTTTGCTGAGAATTTTTGAGCAGCGCTGCTCTGGCAAAAGTTGCGCACGAAAACTTGTTGTCCAGCGGTAAATTTACGACTTCGACTTCTAAAATTATAACGATTTGCATGTTGAGCATGTGCTTTGCGTAGATTCAAAAGGACTCTTTCCTGCGCCAGTGTTATTCTATCTTGGTTACTCAGCTGTGTTTCATTGTCTTCTAAACTATTTAACTCTCGGAGCAAACTATAATAAGAGCCGTGTGATATGAAGTGCTGTCCGAAAACTAAAAAGTATGGGGATCGTTCCGTGCTTTCATGGATTACATTTCTGAGTGCGCAAGCAATAGTATGAATATGTAAATCCCAGGTGGTATGGTCTTCACGAATATATGAACGAACAGCTGAGAGGATGCTCCGATTTACTCGCTCCGAAGCATTCGCTTGGGGTGAATATTTCGGAGTTAGTATTTGTCTAATGCTATGCTTTTGTAAAAATTCACGAAAGACTTTCGACGTAAACTGTTTACCGTTGTCGCTCAAAATTTGTTCGGGAACAGAAAAGACATTCAGCACTCGACTTTCCAGAAATTTAATGACATTGTTACTAGTGGCATCGCGCATTGGTTCTAATAATACGAAACGACTAAGATGATCTAGAACGACAAAAAGGTAGCAATTCCCGAATTTGGATCGCGGAAAAGGGCCCATGAAATCGACATACAGACGTTGAAAATTTCTTTGAACTTCCGTGTAATTACCCATTGGTGGCCGGATACAAGCATTGGTTGCTTTAGTGGTTTTGCATATATCGCAATTCGTTATCAAGTTATGCACGTCCTGCGCCATTTTAGGCCAATGGTAATGTCGTCGCAGAACTTCCAAAGTTTTCCGAACTCCTAAATGAGCAGCATTAGGTGGTGCATGAGCTTTTTCCAACAAGGTTGAAACCAGCGTATTAGGAACATATAACTTCCATGACGGAATATCATTTGACAAGTCAGACACAGGATTAAGGCAGATAAATATTTTACCATTTTGAACTTGGAGATTGGATTTGATATGCGATTTAGACTGGATTTGGTTAATAAGCAACAGATAATCAGGATTTAGGAAATGAGCGGAATAAGGATCAGGAGGTAAGGCAAAATCAGCATTGCATTCATTCAGTGTAAAAGCCTCCGCCTGACGAGAGAGCGCGTCCGGCACTATATTATCTTTACCTTTTCGGTACTCAATCGAAAAATTGAATCCTTGGAGCTTAAGGCTCCAGCGAGCGAGACGCCCAGAAAGCTCTCTTTGTCCCATCAACCACTTCAGACTTGCGTGATCAGTTATGATGGTAAAAGAGTAGCCTTCTACGTATTGTCTAAACTTCTCAACGCTTAATACAGCCGCGTAACATTCGAGCTCAGTGATGCTGTAGTTACGCTGCGCTGCATTAAGTTTTTGAGAAATAAAGGCAATAGGGCGCTCTTCGCCGCTGGATGACCTTTGAAAGAGAACAGCTCCCACACCAGTCGTAGATGCATCACACTGAATAAAAAATGGCTGACTCCAATCCGGATTACATAGGACAGGAGCGGAAGAAAGGGATACCTTCAACTTTTCAAAAGATTCCTGAGCCATGGGGTTCCACTCAAACTTGCGATTTTTCTTCAAAAGATTCGTTAGTGGTGTTGAAATTTCTGAGTATCGTCGAATAAATCTTCTATACCATCCTGCCATACCCAAGAACCTTCTGAGTTGTCGGACGGTTTTTGGAGGAGGATATGAGGTAATAGCAGATACTTTTGAGGGATCTAACTTAAGTACACCATCTCCGACAATGTACCCCAGGTAGCGGATTTCTTTTAGAAGAAATTTACTCTTCTCCACGTTTATTGTCAGACCAGCTTTCTTTAATAGTTCAGCAACCTTACTCAGGATTTCCATATGCTCGTCGAATGTCTCTGCTGCTATAAGGAGGTCGTCGAGGTATACGAAGACTTGTGTGTGCAGCTCGTGGGGAATCACCCGATGCATGAGCCGGCACATAGTCTGTGGCGCGTTACAAAGTCCGAAAGGCATGACAGTAAATTGATATAACGGTCTTCCAGCCACGGTAAAAGCTGTCTTATCCCTCGACCCCTCATCTAATGGTATTTGCCAAAAGGCATCTTTCAAGTCCAGGCTTGAAATAAACCTGGTCTTGTTCAGACGCCCTAGCAACCCATCGATGAGTGGCAAAGGGTAAGCATCTTTCACCGTGACGGAGTTTACTTTCCGTGCGTCTAAGCACAGTCGGACCTTGCCACTCGCTTTGCGGACTAACGTTATCGGGGAACTCCACGAGCTGGCACTTTCCTCTATGACACCCAGCGAAAGCATTCGATCGAGTTCCTTACCAATATCAGCCTCAACAGCCGGAGACACAGCGTAGTACCGTTGCTTGATGGGTTTAGCATCACCGACGTCAATGGCGTGTTTTACTAACTGCGTTTTACCCAGACCAAGCACACAGGACGACGGAAATTTCTGCTTAACTGTTTCCAACTGTTGCTGCTGAGATGGTGTTAAATTATGTAAAATAGCATCATTATCATAATGATCAATATCCGATACTACATTTGGGGAAGAGCAAATTCTGGAAGGTGAAGGAAAATCAAATAGAGCAGATTTGTACATAATTTTTAAATGAAACAATCTCCAAAAATCAACGCCTAGATATAAAGGTTGTTTTAGGTTTGGTGCTAAATGCAATGTTATAACATTCGTTTGTCCAGCAAACGTAATTGGGACTCGGACATGTCCAATAATTTGTTCCGAATAACCATTTGCCGTCTTAATTGATGATGGGAGGTGTCGAAAATGGACGGTGGGATCCTTTAGAATATCTTCACAATTTGACCCTAGAATAGACACGTTGGCACCACTATCTAATAACCCGCGTATCTTGTTACCAAGTAAATGGACATCAGCATAAGGCCGTCCATCAATTGAATCAGCGATTAATGATTCGGTTATCTGAGATCTAAATGATTTTCTCAATTGAAAATAGCGTTTTGATCGGGATATGGGATTAGATATACACGAATTAGAGTATTTTGTTTTAGATTTGTAGAATTTTGATAAACTATATTTTTCATCTAAGGGCGTTTTAGGATCGAACGAAACCCGTTGTTTTTGTGGTGAGTTTGTTGTGAAGGATCGGGGGTAAGCATTTTTGTGGTGTTCACCCCCTGCTTCGAGTTTCCCCAAACAGCACAACAATGAGGGCAATTTGGCTTAATCACTTCGGCCGTTCCACAACCAAAACAAAACGTATGCATTATACGTTGATTGCAGCTTTTAAAGTAATGTCCCGTACCTCTGCAATTCCAGCAATGTTTGACTACATTCGAATTTTCAATACTAGTGGCAGGTTGTGACCAAATAGTTGGCTTAGTAGACATAGCATTAACCGTTGGGTAGTTTGCTGGATAATTACTAGGTATATAGGAGCGAGGAATATTATTATATATTGGGTTGTGAACATTGTCGTTGAGGTTATGTCCATCAGGATTCGGTAATGGTAAAGCATTGACGTAATTTGGTTGATTCTGGTAGTAAAACGGATCTTGCGTAACGCAAGGTTTGGGATTTGAATTATTGTCTGGGAAAATCTGCATTTCATTAACGAAATTGACGTATTTACGTGGTTCATAAAACGTTTCTGGGACTATTCGATTTCGAGCCCAAGCATCCTCATATGCAACGCATTGTCGCAATAATTCATCAAGTGAATTGAATTTCGTAACTGCTAGACGATCTTGCAATCCCGGTCGCATATTTTGGCTAATTACAAAGATAAGATCTGAGTCCGGCATTGGATTTTCCAATTGCAACGTTAACGAAAGAACAGCATTATAAAAGTCAATAAATTTTTCATTCGGACGTTGTTTCCTGGATTCAATACCACGTCTGATTTCTAAATCTGTCTTCCTATCAGCGAATCGTTTTATCAGTTCAGCTTTGAAGAAAGACCATTCAACATTCCCATGCCGTTGAACGAAATCCCAGTACCAATCACCTGCTATTCCTTTTAGAAAATAGCTCATATCATTTGCTAATTGTTGAAGATTCAGTCGATTTGTC
Organism: Nephrotoma appendiculata; assembly: GCA_947310385.1. Lineage (NCBI taxonomy): Eukaryota > Metazoa > Arthropoda > Insecta > Diptera > Tipulidae > Nephrotoma > Nephrotoma appendiculata. The sequence goes on along the minus strand of OX371223.1, from coordinate 182,618,333 downwards.
CTTGCCTGATGTTCCATCATTTTGATAAATTTTTTAGCCGGAGTTCCGTGCAATGTACCGTCAAAAGAAATAGGCCATTTAGTAGGATCACGTTGTAAAGGTAAAAACTGATTAGGATTATAGAAAGTGTTGTAATTTTGGGAGAAATAGGGTGTTTGATAATACCTATTCGGAGGTGGAAAATTGGTAACTGGTGGATTAGGTTGAGGTTGAAACGATGGTGGAATATTAGGAGGAGGTTGTACAGGAATTTGGAGTACTGGTTGGGGTATGAGTTGTTGTGGAAAATGTGTTAATGGAGGTAGTGGATGAGGTGTTCTATTCTGATGGGGTATGGGAATTGCTGTGCTAGAATCATTTACGATTAAGCCAGGCATGGGTAAAGTTACTGGCTCCGATTGTGATCCACGCCTTTCAATAAGGTAATCGGACTTAAGTACGTTACTCGATCCAGGGTTTTCAAAAGTATTGGATCGTGGATTTGGTGGATCTTCACAGTTTATAGATTTATCTGTTGATTCTGCATCGGACTCAAGTTCATCAGTAATTTGAACATCACAATTATTTGCTAAACTCAATGCTTTCAGTTGGTCAACCGATTCGTTCAAGTTGTCTGTTTCAATAACTTTATCAATGAAACCCATCAACTGATTACATTTTTGTTGAAGCTCAACTACCTTAGCATTTACAGCTTTTGAATATTCTAATCTATATAAACAACCCCTTATATGCAGCAGTCGAGAATAAAATTGATCTAGCTTACTATCTGTTTTATTTAAAGCGATTTCGATTTCCGAGTGAATCTTCTGAAATTTTATCGATATTTCATGAACAGCACGTCTCGGATTTTTCTGAGCAGCCTGAAGTGGACGATTTGGGGCTAACACGGGATGATCGATTTCGTCTTGTAATCGTTTTGAAAGTTTGTTGAGTTTCTCGAGGGGATTATCTTCCGAAATATTACGTACTGCACATTCCAACTCAAACTCATCATGGGTTAAATACTCTGGATTAATCATTTTATTGTTTTTTTTTTTTTCCAACCCAAAAAAAAATTATTAATTGATCCCGATTGCCGTTATGTAATTAGTAAACCAACAAAGCCAAGATGTGTATATATATATATATAAAAAAAAATAATTTCACCAAAAGAAATATGTTATATTATTTCAATATCAGTAGGCTAATATTTGGGAAAGCGTTTTAATATGTTTATTTATTAAATATTTAAATTAATTTATTAAATTGAGAGGATGATCTGTATGCAGGGTATAGTGTCTATTTGGTCTCAGGCAGATTGATCACATGATGTCAAATTATTATTTATAATAAAAAACACAGTAATAAATTGAAGCCCAAGAAAAAATCAAAACTACTGACAAAATGAATAGGAGATTTTTGGTCTTCTATTTACCACTAACTGTATTAACTTAATTTATGCTATAGAAAGATCATATCCACTTGCAATCAAAACATCAATATAAAAATGGAAATAGCAGGCATGGATACAATTAAACTATATACGTGAACAGCGAGAGCAATATCTACATTTAAATCAACGAATAGAATAAATTCTAGAATTAATGTAATCGTTGCTTTCACTGTCCGAAATAACTCAACAAACAAAAATTATTTTAACCAAAACAAAAGTTTAACTAAAATTCAGCTTCTGTAAACAACTATCTCAAAACAAAATAGGATATAGTTATTTATATAAGAACTGAAATGAAATTATGTAAATGTAAAACTATAACCTCTCTGAGCCGAATGCGTAGCAGGATTGCTTGTACCGAGTGTCCTTTGGGCGCCATTCTGTAACGGATCGCTAATGAGGTTAGCTCCCGTTGACAGAAAAATTGTTTTCATAGGGATTTCGGGCGGTCAGTTCGCTCCGGCTAGAGCTCAGCAGTGTCGTGGGGTATCCGAAATTTATTGAAAACCAGTATTAGACCGCTTTAACGAATAGGTGTAAAAGAGAGGCCAAAGTTAAGACATCATGTGATCATTCAACCCACCTAATCAAATATACCCACCTACATTTCAGATCATCCTGCACTCAACTGGAACTATCTCATGATTGTAATTGCACCACGAATAAACAAAATGAACATTGATTGATTTTAGATTTCATTATTGCAAATTTTAATGAAGCATAAAAAAAATTTAAATTTACAAAAAAAAACAATAAGAATGAAAATTATAATAATTGAAATTATTGAAAAAATATAATAATTTAAATTATGAAAAAAAATTAATTTTTAATTAAACTAATAGCATCTTAATTTTGATTTTATTTCAAAGTGCACTTTGAGATGCCGAAAAACAAATTCTTTAATTTAGATACAATATAACTACATAGAAATACTTATAAATAATATATATATATATATATAAATGAACAATAATTTATCAAGGTACCTTGTTATTTTCGCGTTTATAATTTGTCGCGGAGAATTCCAAATATGGTGGTTGCAGCGTTGTTAATCCAAAATGCGAAGATAAATTCCAAAATAACAAATCCAGTTGTAGTGGAGCGCGCGATGTTAACAATACGCCGTTGCGATTTTTATTGTTGCGACTGTATAATTTATTTAATAATCATGCAACGTATTTTAATAATTTTTACAAAATATTTACGATACAGACTTTTGTTGTGATGTGTATCGATCGTTTACCACAAAATGCTTTGGGTTACAGTACTAGTTTATACTATACGGTACTATGACGACCCTCAAAAACCAATACTTTCATATACACGAATATTATAGGATTTACTTTATTAGAATAGTTTTAATTTTAGGTATTAAGCAGTATCATTTAATTTAGATAACGTATAGGCTTAATTATTAACTTATGAATTACACTGGAGCACATAAGTATGGTATATTTTAGATATTTTATTAATATTATTAGGTTTGAAATTAATTATATTTCTGGAACCAACATCGAAAGTTTTTACGGTTTTTGTTGTTTTTCGAAACACGTTAATTTTCACCTTCTCAAGTTCATTTAATAAACGGTTTTTCGTTCATATGTTCAGCTAGCACTAAATGTTCACAATTATACTTCTAACTACACTTAACTATACTAGTAACTACACTACTTTATAAACTTTTGTATTATTTAAAATTTATTTAATATTTAAGATTAAGTTTTTTTTTATAATTTAAATAAAACAATATAAATAAACTTTATTTTTGGAAAAGGTTCCAAAATAAACATATTAATTTTTTTTTTTTTACTTTGTAATTCTAAACAGAGCACTTGGCTTCTTAAAATCTACAACCCAACTGTCCTTTTGTTTCTTCGTGTCATCCACAATACACATTTTCCCGCCCAATAATAATACTACTACAAAACAACAAACAATACAACATCAATGAATGAGATTATAAGAGGCAGCATTGTAGTTAACGCGTTGGCTGTGTTGGTTAAAAAAAACACGTTGACGGCAAGTAACATTAACGTTTTATCATTGTACGTCGGTACAAACTCATCCAGTGACACTAAACATGATTGACCCCTATATTTTTATTGCTGATTCGGACTCTATTCTGTATTTTCTATTATACTTTTTTTCGATCGGAGTTTGTTTTTCCAGTTTCTTTGGGGTATCTGTACTTGTTCTTCACCCGGTGTCTACATAGCGGTCTAATGTAATATCATAGAAAAATAAGTTTATATTTCTCATTTTGATAAATCGAAAGATAAAAATCAATTGAGTAAAAAAGTTCTGATAAGTGATTATTTTTATTGCGCGCAATGTAAAGTCACAAATACAATCATGACATTGAAATTATCAGAACTTTTTTACTCAACTCATTTTTGTTTAAGATCCAAGTACACCAAAGGCAAATTGTTGCTGAGGAGTTCATTCGATTGAAAAAGCGCCTAGCCAATTTTAAAGTAAATTTTAACTTTTTGGGAGTATTAGATATTGTCGATTGACAAACAACTTTGTTATGTTCTCTAAATATTTTAATATTTATAGGGTTATGCCATTATTTATAGTATTTTGTGAAAGCTTGAAACGTGTTGTTTCATCACTTGGTACCTCATCTAAAACTTCACCTTCGTTGAAATATTTTCTGTTGATGACACGGAGATAATATAATAATGGTGTTGACTGTCACACTTCATCGTACCCTCTAATAATAGTACCTATATTTTCTTTGCTGACTCTAACATATTTCCGTCGACGTACGCGACCCCGTGATACTGGACGTATTTATTTAATACATAAGATATTTATTTAATATTCGTAAATATGTAGCGTTTATTAAAAAAAATAGTACCAGGATTAGAATCACTAAAATCAGTGGAAGAAGTATTATCCGAACGTCCTAAATCAGGCATTTATATTTCTTATCAGCCATTAATAATGAATGAAAATGAAAAATTTGTTCATTAATGCTGGAAACGCAAGTCAACTATACATGAGCGTATTTTTCTGACACTGGGTTTTAATTTTTCGGTAAAGTTTTCAAATATACAATTTGTTTTTGAATTTCTGTCAAAACATTGAAAAGCCGTCGTGATGTTAGCATTAATTCATGATAATTTTTTTGTTGTTGTGTAGTCAACACTGCTGCGGTGCGTTTGTTTAGAAATATAGACAACTTGCGAAATAACGCATGCTATGCGAAATGCTTGTGTTTCAATTTATATAAATTAGTCGATTCTAAATTCCCCGCATGCGAAATTTCACACGTCTGTTTCCATCATAACAATCTAGTACTTTGAATTATTCGACCGTAATTTTAAACTGCACTGTTTTAAATAAAAATTTCTGAAAGGAAATTGAAACCAACTCGAATGCAAATAAAAAAAACGTTTCCTTTCCATATTTTCACGGAATACGAGTTTACCCACTGAACATAAAGAGCGCTACAGACGATCGAAATCAAAGGCAAACAATGGATGCAGATTTAAATATTGCAATAAAAAATTGTACGTTTTTATCAAGTTAATAACGCTCAACTAGTGCTTGACATATTACAAAACTTTTTTAGTCTTTTGGGTGACATGGACCAGCTAAGATGTGGTTTCTGCAATACGTTAGAAACAATGGTCATTTGCAAGAAAATTCTCTAACGAATTATCTCTCGATGCAATATAGTGAAATGTCTGCTGAAATTTTGCGATTTGACCGATTTTGGTTTTTTTTCTATAAGACTTCGTAAACATAAAGAAATAAAAAAGAAACGACTTCAACCAATTTGTATGTGTATCATATAACAATGACAATCTGTAGTCTTAATAAAACACCGTGTGTACATTATGCCTTGTGGTTGAATCAGGATAATGACAGATTCTGAAGATTTTCCAAAATTTTAATCAACATTTATGATTTTTTTCCAAAAATATCATGTTCTATTTGTTACGACTGTGTTGTCTTAACAAGACATTTTTGTAAATTTGTTTCTATTCTCCACGGTTTCTTGCGTCCGGGTTTTTGTTGTCTAAACGTGGTTTTTTGCGTCTGGGTTTTTGGCTGTCTAAACGTGGTTTCTTGGTGGATGGATTCTTGTGTGTTTTCTTCTGTTATGTTGGCAACGGAACGAAAATGGGAGAGAGAGAGAGAACAATGCGCATCGAGTGTGTGCAAAGTAAAACGTTTTGGAAAAAATGTTTTTTCTTGTATGTCTCTCTTTTGTACCAACGAAAATTTGGTATAAAGGAGAGACAGAGAAGAGAGATACATTTTCTTCAAAAACGTTTTACGAGCTGTGCGACGCTCGAATGTTTTTTTTGTGTGGCATTCAAGTTTTGGTTTTTGTAAAGATAAATGGATGACCAAGTTTAGTTTTTTTTGTTTTGAAAAAAAAAAAAATTTGTCAAGTTGATATTGAAAAGTGCTGATCGGTTGTAAAATATTTAAAATTTTGTTTTTCATTGGGAAATAAAAATTATGCCTACCTAATTTGAAGTTGAAATGAAAGGAAAATTAATAAAATTGAAAAAAAAAATCGATTGGGAAATACAGTACGATTGTTATCCATTCTGAGTATAAATAAAATAAATTATATTTCTAATAATTAGAAGTTGTGTTTTTTTTTTTTGAAAATACAATTTTTTTTGGTGTTTAATGAAATAAATTTTAATCGAGTAATTTGTGGTGAACATTAGAAAGTTTAAGTAGTTTATCGTGGTTCGCGATTTTTAAGTCTCGTATACCAGGAATACTGACAAAATCAGGATCAGTGGGGTAGTAACGAGAAAAATTTATTCCGGCAAGGACGCGGCACGTTTACAGTAATTGCCTATAATAATAAGTTCGTTGAATATCGGCAAGGTACTGCCGCAACATTTTTTACGGGTGGCCGGTTGAGGTTATTTGCGAGACAACGCACCGCAAAATTTTGTACAGGTGGCCAGGTGAGGCCACTCACTTTTATTTACGGTATTTACGGTGGGCGAGCCAACGCCCAATATATCGGTCGGCCAGACGAGGTCAAATATTTTTATACCACGTTATAAACGGTTTTGGGCGAGCCAACGCCCAACGTGTGTTTTACGGTATCGGCGGCCAGTTGAGGCCAGCTGTAGGTTACCGTGGTATCGGGGAGAGGCCCCGCAACAACGACGGGTAGCCAACCGGCTATTTGTTTTATTGGTATCGGGGAGAGGCCCCGCAACAACGACGGGTAGCCAACCGGCTATTTGTTTTATTGGTATCGGGGAGAGGCCCCGCAACAACGACGGGTAGCCAACCGGCTATTTGTTTTATTGGTATCGGGGAGAGGCCCCGCAACAACGACGGGTAGCCAACCGGCTATTTGTTTTATTGGTATCGGGGAGAGGCCCCGCAACAACGACGGGTAGCCAACCGGCTATTTGTTTTATTGGTATCGGGGAGAGGCCCCGCAACAACGACGGGTAGCCAGCCGGCTATTCGCGATATTTTTTTCGGTGAGATACCGCAACCCATTTTGGCGGACAAGGGCGCGGCCATCAACACCTTACTGGGCGACCTTGGTGAAGGTCAGGTACGATTTTTTTTTATCTTTATTTTAATTTTTTGATTTTATTTTATATATATATAAACATTTCTTTTATATTATAATTCTGAAAAATTTTGTAATCGAGCGCCGCACAGCGGGTGCGCGCTCGGTGCGCATTGCTGTTCTATCTCTCGCTCTCTCTCTCGTTCCCTCCTTTTTCTTTTTTTCGGGAAGTTGTTCCCTATGGTGTTTATTTTGTTTACTGTAAATAAAATGAAATATTAAATTTTTTTCGGTCACCCCTCATCTACGCACACCAAAGCCAGTCTCCCGGTTGCCATTCCTTATCTACGATCGCAACCAGCACGGGCTGTTTGATTGCGCGTAGATGGGGGGTGTCATCCCCTATTCTTCGGACATCCGACTTCCGAGCTCTTTCCCATTTCCACTATGTTGTGTCAGATTGTGGTGGAGCTCGGATGTCATTTGTCCGGGGTTTAGTTCGTTAGCTTCATTTCTTCTTTTCCCGAAATTTCTCGACCGAAATTTGAAGAACAACAACTTTTATTATTATTTACGTCGATTATAGAACTCGCCGGATTTACTGCGGCGGGAGTCCAAACTCTATATAAAAAAAATTAAAATCACTAATTTCAATCAAGGTTGCGTTGAAAAATGGGTATATTTTCATATAATTCAGTTTTTACGATTCGCAAACCATTCGCAATGTTTTAGCTGCGGATTTCGAACGAATATTTTTGTTTGATTTGGGTGAACATAAAACCAGTTTAACTTGCAACCTTGATCGAAATTCATGTTTTTATTTTTTTTTATATGGAGTTTGGACTCCCGCCGCAGTAAAGCCGGCGAATTCTATAATCGACGTGATTATTATTTTTCTTTATTTTTTTTATTATTTAGCTGACACGGAGTGGGGTTTCCACTCTCATCATACCATCCGTATTTTCGTTTTGGTTTAAATTTTATTTTGATATATATATTTGATATCTTGTTTTTTGATTTCTGATTTAGCTTGGGGTTGTATTGGAACCCGCGGTACTATTAGTACTTCATTTTATATTTTTTTTTTGCATTTTTATTATTCTTGGTTTTCGTATCGTTTCAAATTTCAACGAGCCCCTCCAAATTAGGTTCTCATTGAAAAGCGTCACTTTGGGGGGTATCTCGTCTTCCGTCGTTAATCAAATCGTGGGAATACGGGACCCACAAACCACCACAAGGTAACCATTCCTTCCTTCCTTTATTATTATCTTACTTGTGTTTTTTTTCTTGCTACCTTGCCTCCTTATCTGGGTGTGTTGGTAGTTTCATTAACTACGTTATTATTATTATTAAATTTTGTTTATTATTATTATTTTGTATGAATTCAAATCCGTGGGATACGCCAGAAAGACCTCAAAGACGTACAGTGTGGGATAACTCGGACGTAGAACCACATATCCAACGTAACCATCCGTGGGATCGAGTGGAAGTTAACCAAATTCACATTCGAATTGAGTATTATCTAACGCACGGGGTAACTTTCTGGTTGTTTATCACGATTTGATATTCATTGGTTGAATTTTTGTTGTAATTATTTTAACGAGCCCCCCCAAATTAGGTTCTCATCGAAAAGCGCCACTTTCGGGGGTATCTCGTCCTATCCGTCGTTAAACTAATCGTGGGAATACTGGACCCACAAACTCTTACAAGGTATCCATTCCTTTTCGTGTTATTAATAAAAAAATATTTCGTGTTTTCTTTTACTATCTAGTTATAGTGGGTGTGGAATATCTTTAGTTGTAACTTCCTTTAACTTAAAACCTTCCGTTTGAGTTAGAGTTATTTTGAAATAAAATTTTTGTATTTTTGAATAAATTTAATAAAAACTACGTCAATATTTTCTACCGAGATAAATCAAGCGAGCTTATTCCATTATCCCTACCTAATCCAAAATGGACGTAACCTTACTGCAACCAGATGAGATAGAGGTGGAGTGTTTCCTTCGCGATATCCGCTTCGACACATCGGATGGAATTCATCAACTCGAGGAAGCGGTCCGAAGTGAGCAGGCCGAGCTTAAACCAACTCCCGGAAAAATGCATACAAGCGCATCGAAGAAACCGGATATTGAGATCTCAACGTGTCTCAAGAAATTGGAGGAGATTCGGGAAGAGATCACCCTTTTGGGTCCGACTAAGAAGGATCCCTTATTATTGGCCCAACGTTACCATTCCAGGTTGTTGCATTTGTCAGGCCGGCCTAGTCGCGCATTCAAATCACCGAAATACGAGCAGTCCGCGCGTAAGGTACATCAGGCATGTTCCGAATTATTGAACAGTCTGCAGATATATCTGGATGATCAGGAAAAGCTCAACGATTCCATCGCAAGCGCGAAGGGCGTACATTTCGCGTTAGACCTATCTCCTCCAGACGACCTGAACAACGAAAATAAGGACATAGTGGTCGACGACATAGGTAGTGATGACGATTCCGTGAAATCACGGCAGATGGAACGCAGGTCCACGCTAGAGGAACTGCTGGACCAAATCCCGGTGGATAGTTTGAAACAAGTGCTCGCTGCAAAACAAGCCCATGTACAGACTGCTCAAGTGGCAAATGCAGAGACCACACTCTTGGAATCCATGCTGCACAAATTCGAATTGGTATCACAGCAGCTGGTAAAGTTGGATCAACGGCAAACCACCCTGCAGACTCAGATCACCGGAAATAACCCGTTCTCCCAAGACATCCCGATTCAAACCGTACACGATCGAGCGCCTCCGACGTCCACCAGTTCGCCAGTATCGCCAAAATTTGTCGATCGACGTTTGTTGTCCGGTAGTGGACTAAGTTTCACGGGATCTCCCTCGGGAATCAACATCGACATGTTTTTATTCCAAGTGGACACCATCGCTTCATCTCGGGGATTATCCGAACAAATTTTATTGTTAGAGCTCCACACCATTCTAAAAGACCTCGCGTTGCAGTGGTACTGGACATTTCGAAAACACAACCCGCACGCGACCTGGTCAGAACTACGAAGCGGAATTATCGAGCGCTTTCAAGATCGTCGCACAAATTACGAAATCCGCAGAATGGTCGAGGCACGAAAGCAACAACCCACGGAAAGCTTCTTGGACTTCTACAATCATGTGTGGACTCTTACACTACAATGTCGCACACCGTATTCCGACGAAGAGCTCATCCAAATCCTCATGAACAACATGAAGCCGACGTTACAATATCATCTCACCGATCGCCAGTTTAGCAGTATCAACGAACTAATCAAAAGCTGTTCTGCTTGGGAGGAGTCTTTCCGGCGGCTCAAAGCTCCGGCGGATCCTGCAATCCATCCATGACGCGTGATCATTGAGTTATCAGGCAGTCCGTATGATGATGTTGGAGCATATGACTCTTATGAGAATTATCCCTTAACTGATGTTCTACCCGATAACTCAGTATCCGCAATTCAAACAGGGAGCAGGTATCCGTCGGCAGCGGCGAGACGTTCGGGCGGACAAGTCCCAGCCGACAGTTGTGGATTAGTTTACGATGTGGGCTACGGGGACGATATCTGCGCGTTGTCGACGTTGTGCTGATGAAAGAAACGTTCAATCAAGATTGTCGGAAAACCAGAACAGTGGTTCTTGGAGGACTGGGCCACGAGAATCACCACAACCACCACCGCAACCCAGACTGATGTTACAACGGACAAATCCACTCAAACCGATTCTGGAGGATGCAGCGAGCAATACGGACGCGGAAATCCGCTCCTATTCGAATCCGACGAAGAAGTAAGCTCGTCTGCAAGTAATGATTCCTTTTCCGATCCTTCTTCCCCATCCAATCCTTCTCCCCTTCCTGTCGCTCTTAAATTTTTCTATAATGCCCCATCATTGGCAAAGTTAGATCGTTTAAAGCGTTCCAAGAAATATTGGAACCGTCGCGCCGCAATGAGAAATGATGTGATTTCCTCCGTTCTATTCTCCGAGGGTAGTGACACTCGGCCTTACGCCCAGGTCTTTATAAATAAGATTCCTTTTAAGGGTCTTCTCGACAGCGGGGCGAGTGTCAGTGTTCTCGGGAGTGGATCGGAGAAACTTATGTCAAATCCATTTATTGAATTCCATAACTTTCGTTCCACTATAACTACCGCGAGTGGCCAAGTCCAACGAGTCTTTGGTTATATACGAGCTAACGTCGAATTTAACGGAGTTACTAAATTCAAGAATTTTCATGTTGTTCCTTCGTTGGAACAACCGCTTTATTTGGATATCGATTTTTGGAATCGTTTTGGAATTTCCCCAAAAATCTCCGCGTTAAATAATTCGGACGAATTAGGTGAAGCTACCAACACACCCAAATTTCATATTTTAACATCTGATGATCGTCGTAAATTGGATCTTATCCGCGAATATTTCCCGAGCAGCGATATTTTAGGTTTGGGCCGTACATCCCTCATCACTCATATGATCGATGTCGGTTCCGCAAAACCAGTCAAACAACGTTTTTATTCCGTGTCCCCAGCTATCCAGAAACTCATGTATGCCGAGTTGGATAGGATGTTGTCTTTGGGGGTTATCGAGGAGTCACAAAGTTCCTGGTGTTCACCGGTCACATTGGTGCGTAAGGCCAATGGGAAAGTTCGTCTGTGCTTGGATGCTAGAGAACTGAACAAGGCAACCGTCAAGGATGCGTATCCGCTGCCCATAATCAACGGATTGTTGGGTCGTTTGGGACACACCCGATTCATTTCGGCGATTGATTTGAAGGATGCCTTTTGGCAGATCCCACTCGACCCAGCATCCCGCGATAAAACAGCGTTTACGGTTCCTGGACGGCCCTTGTATCAGTTCAAGGTGATGCCGTTTGGCTTATGCAACGCCCCACAGACGCTTTGTCGCTTGATGCACCGCGTGATCCCGTACCAACTGCACGATAAAGTCTTTGTGTACCTCGATGACCTTCTGGTCACATCCTCCACTCTGGCTGAACATTTCGATTTGCTACAACAGGTTGCTGGATATCTGAAGGACGCTGGTTTAACAATTAATTTGACCAAAAGTAAGTTTGTGTTGAAAGAAGTAGACTATTTAGGTTATATTGTGGGTGATGGCTGCCTCCGTACAAACCCAGATAAATGTAAGCTATTCTGGAGTACCCTATTCCGAAAACGGCGAAACAGATTAGACGTTTTCTGGGAATGTGCGGATGGTACCGTCGCTTCATTCCAAATTTCGCCTCCTTAGCTTCTTCTCTCACCGATCTTACTGGTAAAAACACTAAAGTATGTTGGTCTGCAGCTGCTGATTCTTCTTTTAACGCTCTCAAAACCGCCTTGTCAACTGCCCCAGTTTTAACGCATCCTGATTATACAAAACCCTTTTTTATTCAGTGTGATGCCAGTGCCGTTGGGGTCGGTAGTGTCTTATTTCAGGTGGACGCCGAGGGGGTGGAGCGGCCCATTGAGTTTTATTCTCATAAGCTCAATGCGGCGCAGCGAAACTACTCGGTGACCGAGCTGGAATGCTACGCTGCCGTCCTCAGCGTGCGAAAGTTCCGTCCCTACGTGGAAGGTTATCCATTCGTCATTTATACCGACCATTCCAGTTTGCGCTGGTTAATGAGTCAAAAAGACCTCTCCGGACGTTTGGCGAGATGGAGTCTTAAACTCCAAGCGCTGGATTTTCAGATTGGATACCGAAAAGGTTCAGTTAACGTTGTACCTGATGCGTTGTCTCGAGCTTTTCTGGATGAATCCGCTCCTTGTGAGGATGATTCCGAAAGTAAGAGCACGCCTGACCCTGGTGTTCAATTTGGAGATCCAGCCTTGTCGAGTAAAAACATCGACCCTTCCGTGAATGCGTTAATACCTTCTTCAGTCCCCATTCTGAACGTTGATCAAAATTCGGTTGCGTTCCAAGATCCAGATTACGTCGATCAGATCGCGAAAATTCGTACATTAAAAGATTGTTCGCACAACTACAAAATCCAGGATGATAAATTGTTGATATCCCTTTCGTTCGGTTTTAAATATACGGATACCGACCTTTCGAAGTGGAAACTTGTTATTCCTAATTCCTTAATTTCAACGCTTATTGAACAGGCTCACGTACCTCCCACTTCAGCACATTTAGGCGGCAGCAAAACTCTCGAACGCCTTCAGCGTCAATTTTACTGGCCTTAAATGGCAAAACAAGTTAAACAGTACGTTGCTAGCTGCACTAAATGTAAAATGAACAAAGCTGTTAATTTCTCTACACAACCAGCCATGGGAGCACAGGTTACGTCAACTCGCCCGTTTCAAAAACTGTTTGTAGATTTTGTAACGGAATTCTATTCGATTCCATTACTAGTAAAAACCTAAACACTTAAAAATTACCTATCGGCATAACTTTCGAGGTAAAACCTCAAAATTATAACGTATGCAATTACCATGCCGAGTTTACACATCTATTTTTGAATATACGTATATACCACCACGGCATATACTCAGGCAGGGGTTGAATGAACGTGTATGATAATTTAATGTAACACGATCGCTGGTTTTGATTTCGCAAAGGCAAATGCTTTTGAGGTAAATGGCATGAGTAATGAACTCTGCTATTGCAAATAATCAATAATTGCAAGCATCGTGCAGTTTACTTACATTGCAGAAAAATGGTTTTTTCGCATGCGCCGATTCTGCAAAAATTGATAGCACGGTATTGTACATCGTGGTTATACATTTTTTTTTCTTGCTTTGAAAGCACAAAAAATGTATCATCGATATGTGTATAAATATTGTACATTTTTTTTGGTAGGAGATCAGTGATTAGATAGACCAAAAAGTGGTCAGTTGTTTTTTTTTAAATTTGGTGTTTGGTTAAATTAAGTAATAATAATAAAATTGATTTTCATAAACTTTATAAACTATTAATAATAAATCGGGGTGCATTTCTCCACTTTACTAAGAATATAATATAGCAATTTTGTGTGCGTGCACGTTATTTTTGGAGTTGGAAACGGATATACATATATTGGTAAGTATGTTGTTAAAGCGTGAATACTAACAATCGCAACAGTGGCGAGGTACCTTAGTTGCTTCTAGCAAAGCTGAGTCTTGCTAGAAGCGAGGGCATCGAGAGTAACCCGGCCCATAGGCTGGACACCCTCTTTCTGCTAAGGGCCTCCTCCACTTTCAATAGGCAACTTAGTTTTTTTTATTGTTAATACTACGTGTCTGTGCTTCTTAAGGTAATTATGTTACCCTAAGAAGCCAGAAATAACAACCATGGGTGAAAACCCATTCTCTAAATATGTTTAGGATCCGCCAGTGTTGGGTCCGATGACCTCTTTTCTTTTTTTGATCAAAATTTTAGATGGTAAATTTTAGGCCATCTTCCCTAAGTTAATATGATTGTGCGGTAATCTAGGTCTCTTATTTCACCTAACCCCAAAAACCCACGACCACATCCCCTACCAGGCTGAGCTGCGGGAAACCAAGCCGCACATGGGGCTAGGGCATGAAATGGGGACAATTTCTTTAACGATAGGGTATACTGTCGTAAGACAGTAAAATTTTATCGTTACAGTGGCGCCCAAACGGGGCCATAATTCGGCCCAAAAATTCTGGTAATAAATACCACAATTAGTCTATTAAATTCAATTGAGGATTCCCTCACATTCTCGTCTAAATTGTCGACATTACTTTATGTTATGTTCAAAAATTGTTAAATACTTCTTAGCAAAATTGAAATCGGTTTAAATGACCGTGTGCTTGATTTTTATCATTGTTGGATGTCAATTTCTATCGATACGAGTATGGCCGCGGCAAGCCTGACCTTATTCGTGGTGGGTCATACGCGTACCGACTGGAATTGATGATTTTTGAGCTCCTATGCTGGATCCCCGAATGGATGGTTTATCTGTGGCATGTCCCAACCCGCACTCCAGGGGATAAACCGACATTCGTGGTAGTTATAGGAATTTAAGAATTCATCTAATATGGTAGAAGGCTGGAGCATGCGGTGATAACCGAACTCAGACAATAATTCAGTTGTACGGTTTTCTGTACCATGTACAACCAACAGTTTATGATTTGCGTTACCAGTAAGGGAGAATGATGCGGTCCCTGAGGTAATGGGCATATCCCTTTCCTGCCGAGCGGTTATCGGGTGGTATAAAGGGCTGCTCATTTCTCAGATCGGTCATTCCGTATCCTGGCTCGTAAAGCTGAACTGCACTACATTTTATTTTTCCTCTGTTAAATGCTTATGGCTACCGGTAAGAAATTATCACGAGCCATAATATATATTTTTTTATTTTAAAATATGGATTTCCAAGCAGCAGTATATAGTTAGGTTATTGCGAAAATTCCACTTTGTGTTGTTTATTTAAATTTGTCATCCTTCGGGATGGGTTTTGCAAGTCCTCCCATAGTTAGTTTTAGGCGCGTTCAGGGTATAATGTGTTTAGCTGTCCAATCCGGTGTTCTATCAGTGAACGGATATTGATGAGGTTTAGGACATAAGCTAAACATTATTATATCTCACACTGCGGAAATCCTTGGTGATAACCGGCGAGTTATCATCCCCAATAGACAGCCATAGCAGCCGAGGTTCGAGTGTCTGAAAAGACCTCAGCAACATTGGTTGACTTACATGGGAATGTTCTGTCACCCTCGCAGGTGAGCTCCTCTGCTGAGTTCAGGGTAAGACTGCCAGCTGCGGATTCGGGGGCAAGAATTTTGCCATGGCCTATTGGGTACCTTTAGTGTTATCTGTTTCCAAGTTCACCATAGCAGCGAGGATCACCTTGTATGTCAGGTTTAGACTACCGTTGCGTCATTGGGAACAAGGAGACAGTTTCATCCAAATTTCAATTTCAATTCCTTTATCCTATCCTTATTTTGATCCAAGTTGGCGGAATTTATTCATTTTAGGGGAGTGTTACCCATGGTTGTATTTATTTGATAATTTTTTTTTGTTTATGTTTTTATTTAGTTTAGTTTTTTTAGGATAAGAAATTTTAGTTATAATGGAGCTGGTACTATTGTCTACAGACGAACTTATGATAGAATGTGACATAAGGGGAATTCGCTATGAGGCTCGACGACAAGCGATAATTGTGCTAGAAGAAGCTCTTAGACGAGAGCAAAGTGGTTTTCTTTGTACACCGCTATTTCCGCACAGGGCAGCCCAAGAATGCCCATTTCAAGAGGCGCGAGTGTGCTTTAAGAAGTTGGAGTATATTAAAAATCTGCTAAGAACTCGGCTATGGGGTGGTTTCACCGTGGATGAATTAAAAGTAGTCTTTTTTACAAAACTGCTTCATGTTTTAGGTCGAATCAACCGTAGCTCCGATTTCGTAATACTCGGTGATGTAATTGTCGAGATGAAACAAACTTGGAACAAACTAAGGGATATCGGGTGGTCCATGATACAGCACGAGATGACACTGGGAGAATTCGACAATAAATTAAAAAAATTAGTGGTGGTGTCATATCAAACCAGAGTAATCCTGGGAATTAGCAATGATGCACAAGATCAGCAAAGGAATCCGTTACTTCCACCGTGTGGCACGTTAACTGAACTCAGGCTATTGCGAATAGTGATCAATGAGCAATGCCTGTCAAATAAATCAGAAGTGACTCCACCGCCAGCACCACGAACATATCAGTTAAACGACCCTTTTAGTTCGATTGAAATAACCTCAAATAGATTATTTCCGAGCCGCCTGCAAGAACTACATAATCATCAGGTAATTCAGAATGAAGTTAGTAGTAAATCACCGCCACAAATAGCGCAAACAACATTACGATCAGCGTTAAATTCTAGAGTACGCGTTTCTGTTGACAAAACACCCAACAGCCTGTCGTCAACCTGTGGCTTAGAAGTCGATAAAAATCTTTCTTGTGGTGTAGTTAACCAGGTTGATGAACGGAGAAATTCCCAAAAAGTTAATGATGAACAAGCTATACCATTTGTCGAGACGAAGCCACAAGTTGCCTTAGCTCCAAGATCACCGCAAGGAACTAGTTGTGATAATAAAGTAAATCTCAGTTATGCGGAGCAAGAGATGAACCTGAGTTGTAGTAAGAACCTTGCAGACCGTAGTTTGTGTTCTGATACGCCACTACCAACAAATCACTCAACAGGTCTAGTATCGCAATCCAGTAACAAGATTGCTGGATTAAATGGTGACTCATTACTTAGTAATCTTGAAAATAAAGTTATCAAGACCACTTATAAAAGCAAAAAGAGTCCGCCTCGCAGTAAGAATAAGAGTGGTATCTTGCTATGCAGTCCTCACAAAAGGCAATGTAAAACTGCTCGCAAATCAGAGCAGTTTGTAATCCAACAAGTTGATAGCGCAACAAATCCTTGTAAAACTATTTATCGCAACAACGTAAGAATTGCACAAAGCACATTGCATGCTATCCACTCAACTTTTAAATTATTTCACAGGCATCGCATCCTGTGTAGCGATGCTCTTAAATACCGGAATTGGAAGCGCCGCCGTAGAAAACGCGGTCGCATGCACCATCCACTTTCCCATTAGACCATCTATGTTTAGTTGGGCAGCTACATAGATGATGTAATGGGAAAGTGAAGGCTGGTATATTGCGCGCGCAATTATATGAATATATCAGCGTTATTAGTTAAGACATTAGGATTAGGGAAATATAAAATTAAGTTTAATAAATTAGTAAATAAGATAAAAGATGAGGTTGACCCAATCACATTCCATGCACATGGTTTAGCAAAGTGGGATTGGGGTAGCGCCATCTATCATAAATAGATAGTGATAGGTTAAGTTAAAGGTTAAACAAAATATATTCAAAATTTAAAGGTTAAAGATAGAGTTTTCGAATATAAAATGAATATTTAATCTAAATTAATTTAAGTCAATAACGTTAGCACATAAAATGATAAAGATAATGTGGTGCAGGGTAGAACAGCATAAAGGGTACAATATCAGCAGAAACAATGGATTTCTTTCAATGCTTAGCACGAGTGGGAACAATTTCGCACGTTACATTTTTGCAGGAAGCGAATGGCATCGTCAGCGCATATATCTGCAGTTCCGCCATCTGGTTGTCCGTAAGCTCGAACCTCCATCAAGATTAAAGGAAGTAACATAAACAAAGAGATCTTTGTTAAAGCCCTTATAGCAACATCGAATTACATCTTCAATAAATCAGTCAAAATTCATAAATAAGCAGATAATATCATTCGCGTTGCAAAATAGTGGGAACATCACAAATCGCAATCCATAAAGATAACCCAACAGCGAGAAGACTTTGTATACAAAAAAAAAAAAAAAAAAAAAAAAAAAAACGGAAGCCACGGATATCACAAATCAAGCGACAGTTAAATCATTGGGTACAAATGAATACAGCCGCCTAATCAGAGACAATACCTGGAGAACAGAACTGAAGGAAACGAACACTTGACAACGACTCCAGCACTGAAAGGAATGGACATACATGGTAGTTACCAACCGCTTACCGAATGACTATGAAATTGCAAAATGAAACATGGTTTGCTATGACTAGAAGGTTATAAAAGTAACTCTAGAAAATATAGATTTCAAGAATCAGCCGGTACTGAACACGGCTTATCAACGATATTTGGGTCGTGGCCTTACAGTAACGGACAGTAAATATAGACAATTGAAGAGCAGGGGTGGATATTCTCACCAGCAATATTCCACTATGAAACACCTGGCAGTAATAGCAGCCGAATCAACTAAGCCAGAAATTAAGAAAGCAGTGCTTCACATCCAGTACGCGAGATTATCAAGCAGAAGGAAGCAGCAAGTTTGCAGTAGCAAAGACGTCTACGTTTCTGTTCTCAGTGCTCAGTTACTCAGTGCTTAGCATAATGAATCAAGGCGGCATCCCGGACCATTCCAACACCACAGTATCAAGCCAATTAACTTTAATCATTTTTGTTTATTTTGTTCAGTTTTCGTAGTTTTACTTTATAGATTATTTAAATTTACAATCAAATTTTTATAATTATAATAATTTTATTTTTTACAATAGATGTTGTTCTAAAAATCTTGGATTAGTTAAAATAGCTAACTAATAACTACAAATAGTTTCCTAAATTCGTATATCAAATTAATTTCACTACTGAAAATGTTTGGATTAGGTTTAGAATTTTTATTTTTTATTTAACGTAAATAAGTACTTTTAGTGATAAATAATTAGTTTTAATAACTAGGTTAAGTGCCCGGCTCTGAGACTTACTCAGGGTGTGGGGCGTCCGCCACGTTGGACTATCTAAAGACTGATTCCCTAAACCTCGTCCTTTCTAAATAGAGCATGAGATCTCTTTTCATCTCAGGGTTTGGGTTTTCCCCACGCTGTAACGGAATTCTATTCGATTCCATTACTAGTAAAAACCTAAACACTTAAAAATTACCTATCGGCATAACTTTCGAGGTAAAACCTCAAAATTATAACGTAAGCAATTACCATGCCGAGTTTACACATCTATTTTTGAATATACGTATATACCACCACGGCATATACTCAGGCAGGGGTTGAATGAACGTGTATGATAATTTAATGTAACACGATCGCTGGTTTTGATTTCGCAAAGGCAAATGCTTTTGAGGTAAATGGCATGAGTAATGAACTCTGCTATTGCAAATAATCAATAATTGCAAGCATCGTGCAGTTTACTTACATTGCAGAAAAATGGTTTTTTCGCGTGCGCCGATTCTGCAAAAATTGATAGCACGGTATTGTACATCGTGGTTATACATTTTTTTTTCTTGCTTTGAAAGCATAAAAAATGTATCATCGATATGTGTATAAATATTGTACATTTTTTTTGGTAGGAGATCAGTGATTAGATAGACCAAAAAGTGGTCAGTTGTTTTTTTTTAAATTTGGTGTTTGGTTAAATTAAGTAATAATAATAAAATTGATTTTCATAAACTTTATAAACTATTAATAATAAATCGGGGTGCATTTCTCCACTTTACTAAGAATATAATATAGCAATTTTGTGTGCGTGCACGTTATTTTTGGAGTTGGAAACGGATATACATATATTGGTAAGTATGTTGTTAAAGCGTGAATACTAACAATCGCAACAGTGGCGAGGTACCTTAGTTGCTTCTAGCAAAGCTGAGTCTTGCTAGAAGCGAGGGCATCGAGAGTAACCCGGCCCATAGGCTGGACACCCTCTTTCTGCTAAGGGCCTCCTCCACTTTCAATAGGCAACTTAGTTTTTTTTATTGTTAATACTACGTGTCTGTGCTTCTTAAGGTAATTATGTTACCCTAAGAAGCCAGAAATAACAACCATGGGTGAAAACCCATTCTCTAAATATGTTTAGGATCCGCCAGTGTTGGGTCCGATGACCTCTTTTCTCTTTTTGATCAAAATTTTAGATGGTAAATTTTAGGCCATCTTCCCTAAGTTAATATGATTGTGCGGTAATCTACGAGTAGGTCCCTTATTTCACCTAACCCCAAAAACCCACGACCACATCCCCTACCAGGCTGAGCTACGGGAAACCAAGCCGCACATGGGGCTAGGGCATGAAATGGGGACAATTTCTTTAACGATAGGGTATACTGTCGTAAGACAGTAAAATTTTATCGTTACAATTTTTTGGGTCCGTATCCACGTTCAAAACTCGGAAATATCTGTATCATTATCGTTCTGGATCATTACTCAAAATTTGTAGTTGTAAAACCATTGCGTGAAGCTTCCGCATCTTTGCTATGTCGATTTTTGGAAAAAGATGTATTTTTGTTGTTCTCAGCTCCCGAAATAATCACCTCTGACAACGGGAAGCAATTTACCTTTTAATTTATTTAAGGATCTGCTATCTAAATACGGTGTAACCCATTTACGTACGCCGGTATATTCGCCGCAAAGCAACGCCTCCGAGCGTGTTAATAGAACGTTACTTGCCAGCATTCGATCATATTTGAGCGATCACGATCATAATTTGTGGGACAAGAATTTGCAAGAAATTGCAGCCGCGTTACGAAATGCTGTACATGATTTGTTACATTACTCCCCTCATTATGTCGTGTTCGGTCAACATATGTCGATGCACGGTTCAGATTACTCACTGCGACGATTACTCGATGAACATGACCCCAGCGAAGTCCAGGTGTGGGCTAAGCTAGATCGAGTAAACTTTTTAAAGGATCGTATAACACATTATTTACGTGTGGCACACGAAAAGGGGGCCCAACATTACAACTTACGCAGTAATAAGCGTTCTTTTCGAATTGGACAACCCGTGTTTATACGATCGTTTGCTTTGAGCGATGCGACGAACAAATTCTCCGCGAAATTAGCCGGAAAATTCAAACCCGCGGTAATTTCTGGTAAAGTAGGTCAGGTGGCGTATACCGTCGTAGATTTGAATGGCAAATCCCTAGGTACTTATCATGTCAAAGACATCCGTGTTTAATCGTTTCTCTCTCTATCTTTATTTTTGTGTTGTTTGTTTTAGGCCCGGCTTATGAGACATCTCAGGGTGTGGGACGTTCCCACGTTTGTTACGACTGTGTTGTCTTAACAAGACATTTTTGTAAATTTGTTTCTATTCTCCACGGTTTCTTGCGTCCGGGTTTTTGTTGTCTAAACGTGGTTTTTTGCGTCCGGGTTTTCGCTGTCTAAACGTGGTTTCTTGGTGGATGGATTCTTGTGTGTTTTCTTCTGTTATGTTGGCAACGGAACGAAAATGGGAGAGAGAGAGAGAACAATGCGCATCGAGTGTGTGCAAAGTAAAACGTTTTGGAAAAAATGTTTTTTCTTGTATGTCTCTCTTTTGTACCAACGAAAATTTGGTATAAAGGAGAGACAGAGAAGAGAGATGCATTTTCTTCAAAAACGTTTTACGAGCTGTGCGACGCTCGAATGTTTTTTTTGTGTGGCATTCAAGTTTTGGTTTTTGTAAAGATAAATGGATGACCAAGTTTAGTTTTTTTTGTTTTGAGAAAAAAAAAAATTTGTCAAGTTGATATTGAAAAGTGCTGATCGGTTGTAAAATATTTAAAATTTTGTTTTTCATTGGGAAATAAAAATTATGCCTACCTAATTTGAAGTTGAAATGAAAGGAAAATTAATAAAATTGAAAAAAAAAATCGATTGGGAAATACAGTACGATTGTTATCCATTCTGAGTATAAATAAAATAAATTATATTTCTAATAATTAGAAGTTGTGTTTTTTTTTTTTGAAAATACAATTTTTTTTGGTGTTTAATGAAATAAATTTTAATCGAGTAATTTGTGGTGAACATTAGAAAGTTTAAGTAGTTTATCGTGGTTCGCAATTTTTAAGTCTCGTATACCAGGAATACTGACAAAATCAGGATCAGTGGGGTAGTAACGAGAAAAATTTATTCCGGCAAGGACGCGGCACGTTTACAGTAATTGCCTATAATAATAAGTTCGTTGAATATCGGCAAGGTACTGCCGCAACATTTTTTACGGGTGGCCGGTTGAGGTTATTTGCGAGACAACGCACCGCAAAATTTTGTACAGGTGGCCAGGTGAGGCCACTCACTTTTATTTACGGTATTTACGGTGGGCGAGCCAACGCCCAATATATCGGTCGGCCACACGAGGTCAAATATTTTTATACCACGTTATAAACGGTTTTGGGCGAGCCAACACCCAACGTGTGTTTTACGGTATCGGCGGCCAGTTGAGGCCAGCTGTAGGTTACCGTGGTATCGGGGAGAGGCCCCGCAACAACGACGGGTAGCCAACCGGCTATTTGTTTTATTGGTATCGGGGAGAGGCCCCGCAACAACGACGGGTAGCCAACCGGCTATTTGTTTTATTGGTATCGGGGAGAGGCCCCGCAACAACGACGGGTAGCCAACCGGCTATTTGTTTTATTGGTATCGGGGAGAGGCCCCGCAACAACGACGGGTAGCCAGCCGGCTATTCGCGATATTTTTTTCGGTGAGATACCGCAACCCCTTTTGGCGGACAAGGACGCGGCCATCAACACCTTACTGGGCGACCTTGGTGAAGGTCAGGTACGATTTTTTTTTTATCTTTATTTTAATTTTTTGATTTTATTTTATATATATTTAAACATTTCTTTTATATTATAATTCTGAAAAATTTTGTAATCGAGCGCCGCACAGCGGGTGCGCATTGCTGTTCTATCTCTCGCTCTCTCTCTCGTTCCCTCCTTTTTTCTTTTTTTCGGGAAGTTGTTTCCTATGGTGTTTATTTTGTTTACTGTAAATAAAATGAAATATTAAATTTTTTTCGGTCGGTATGATGGGAGCGGAGACTCCCTCTGTGTCGGTGCAGTGTAGATGGCGGTCTCTTGGTGCCCGCATCCAGTTTCGTAACCAGGGCTCGACCTTGTTTGAGTTCGAATGGATGCGCGCACCAGGGCACCTCTCTCCCATTGATAATTTTTGAGTTGTTCGTTCCTCAGGTTCCGGCCGACGAATTTCGGCGGAACTCCGGCTTTATTATTATTATTTGCGGTTTAATTTTTTTTAAATTATCTGTATTAATCACGGTGTAAGCCAGGAGCCATGCATGCCTCAAACCCCACGACCCTTCGCACTTCTCCCTGAGAACGTAGCCGGCAAAAATCACCGTGGAGGCCTCTGCATGCGCTTAGTGAAATCTGCAGGTTGGCAGTAGCCAGCCTGTAACATATTGTTGACATTTTTTTACACGGTTTATTTGATCGCTAAATTTGAAAGATTCTGAAGCTCTTCGGCAAAAAGACACACCGGAAATCGCAGAAATCACAGTTTCTTTATAGTAAGTTTTGAATTTAGCAAAGAATTAAAATTTTATTGTACAATGAATCCGAAGTGTAGAAATAATTTGCTAATGTGTTCTTCAAATTTTACGAATATTTAGCTTACTTGATTGGAATTTAAATTCATAATTGAGCTTCTCACCTTAGAATTCCCAGGGCCTAGGTCCCAGAGTTTTTCCTGTACAAACCGGCACACTATACGTGACATGAACGTGAATAATGGTGGCACGAATTGAAAATAAATTATTATTTAAATTTTTTACATAAAAACCAACGCTCGTCAACGGAAATCAACACGAAGTCGATGGATTTTTGCAAATTGTAAGCTTGCAAAATGGTTTAGTGCAAAATTTATGTTTTTGATTTTACATAAATTGGGATCTTAGTGCATTGAGAATTAACAATTTGAAAGAAAAATGATTTTAAAGATGCAGAATTTCTGAGAAAATCTGGCCACTATAATACATTCAAAAATTTCCGCTTGCACACAAACATAAAATACTTCCGTGATTTTTGACGAGTAACAGCTAGTCCGCAATATAATTCAAACGGAAATAATAAACGTTAAGCTTTTATTCGTTTCACTACATCACAATACGCATTTCATACACCACACATTACCAAACTAAAAAATCAATACCAAATTAGACGTTCTCTAAACTAATTCATACCATTGTGTACTGTAAATATTTTCCGTTTTGCTGTTTTCCTTACCATATGAGTCATGACAAATTGAAAAAGTTTTAAATTTTTGGTACACGAACAAATCTTTCACACCACTAAAACCTTAGAAATCATGTCTCTTTTATTCAAACTAAATAAACACAGGGCAAGGCAATTCACTATCTAGGTTTTGTATAGAAATCTCCAGTTGGGTATGTATATTTGTTGATGATGTGGGTCAAGTGAAAAACAAAAACAAGAGCGGAAAATCTATTTACGCTTTTCAAATTTAATGAAAATAACATAAAGCTCTTCACATAACACTTTGTTTTGAACGTGTCTAGACGCATAAAATATCATTCTAATAGGATAGAGATATAATAGGTTAGGCTGAATATTATATCATGGTAACACGTAAAATTATTAATTTGTTTTTAATTTTCCTTTCCATTTTCATGCGTGTATAATCGAATTAATTTGCATATTCATTCTATGTATGTACATAGCAAGAACATACTCGTATACCTTTCTATTATATGTTTAGATATTTTGTTTGTACACGGTGTGGAGGGTATGAGTACGTTATTTTTTACCGTACCCGTGAACTTTCTATTTTCCGTCTGTTTTGTTTACTTTTTTTATACCACATTTTTCAATGTCAATATCAAAACGAGACGGGAAAAGCGTTTGTATTATTTTAGATGTACATACATATTTATAGTATACCTCAAAACAGACAATATACGAAATAAATATCTCGAGTTTGCTCATTTAGACTTACAAATTCGTGCTCGTGTTTAGGTATGGGATGGTGGCTCAAGATGAAATACGAGAAAACTTAACAAAATCGTAAAATTTATCTAAGGGAAGTTAAATCGGAGATTTTTTTTTTGTGTATCTCTAGTACAGGTAGAAGATATATTGATATAACAAATGTACATGAATAGAATTAAAATAAATTGGGCTTGCGCTGTAACTGAACGAAACGGATGAGCAGTTTATTGTACTCGTATCGTTTCTATTCAAGATAATCGGAACATAGAAATGAATTCTTATATTTCGTATAAAATATATATTCATTACGAAAATAAATCATTATTTGGTGTCAATTATCTATTTAATGCTTTTTCTCATAGAAGACAACAACAACAACAATCCTAAATAATATCGTCGCTTCGAATCTAAGGAAAATTTATGGGGATATTTTCTTTTTAACGTGGGTTTGTTTAGTTAGTAGTTGAATGTCTTGTGTGCTGTTGAAATTAATGAATTATTTTTAACGGTGTTTTGCTTGTTATTATTGTTTGGTTTTAGGAATTTTTTGCGATCTAGAAATATGCGTGATTTTGTAAAAATCGATATTGTTTTTGTCAGGGTATGTTTTCTTTGAAGGCGGATATTATTTTATATTGGAGACTTTTCACTGACGCAAATTGAAAAAATAATCGTATAGCTAAAATATTTTTGAACTTGGTTATTGTAATGTTAACTGGAAAAACCCATTCGGCCATATGTGTATGGTAGCATTTACTACTTCATTCTTAATAAAAAAAAAAC
Organism: Nephrotoma appendiculata; assembly: GCA_947310385.1. Taxonomy (NCBI): domain Eukaryota; kingdom Metazoa; phylum Arthropoda; class Insecta; order Diptera; family Tipulidae; genus Nephrotoma; species Nephrotoma appendiculata. The sequence continues at coordinate 182,592,402 of OX371223.1, read as the reverse complement.
GTCAAAGCATCATGTCAATATGTGTTTGAAGTCAAAATAATGTTGCATATAATAATTACACATGAAATAACTTTAAACAATAAATTAATTTGTTTACACTTTATCAATTTTAAATCTAAAATATTTATGTTAATGAAATCGGGGGCGCACCAATCTAATAGTGGTATCTAAAGTTATGCAAACCATGATTTTGCACTTCGGCTGGTGTCTACTGGGGCGTTATGTTTAGCTTTCTTCTTGATTTATGTCCAGAAAGGAAGATGGTGATTTTTTAAGAAGCCAATATACTTCCCGCTGTTCATTTTCGAAAAGGCTAAGGAGACGGTACCCAATGAAGAGAAAACTACTACCACTAAAATGTCTCTTTTAAAAGAGGTTTGTCTCTTTTCTGAGTTCCCTCTAATAATATTGAATACCGACCAAATGGCACAGTTTATAAAGCTTTGACGTTTGGATCGTAAGATACCAGGTTCGAATCCCGAGAGGGGCAGGGTGCAAAGTGAAATTTCATCAACAGATTTCGAACTGTGGTGAAATGTAACACATCTATGACCCCCTTATATCTATGACCCCCTTATCCCTGAGCATAATCTTGGACAGTAAGCTCGGCTGGAAACCTAACATTGTTCAAAGTGTGAATAAGGCTAATGTAGCCATTTATTTGTGTAAGAACGCCATAGGGATGAGATGGGATCTGAAACCAGAGCTGGTACACTGGCTCTATACGGCAGTGGGAAAACCTGTGCTGATGTACGGGGTGGGCTTGTGGTGGCCAGCTCTGGCGAAGGTAACATATAGGAAAATGATGGAGAAGGTGCAAAGAACGGCCTGCATGATTATAAGCGGGCGCTTAGGTCAACACCTACACGCACTTCAGAGGTTATGTACCACCTTATTCCAATCGAATTTTTTGTAAGCAGATGGTAGCCATTGCGGCTACGAGACTCTGGGCTGTCTCTCAGTGGAAGTGTCAAGCGGGACACTCGACGATAGTTAGATCGCTAAGAGAAGAACTGGCGAATCTAGATTATATTAAACCAACGCTGTGTTTCGATAAAGTTTTCCGGACCATCTGTCCTTCGGGAGAATCCTGGAGGAACGGATCAATACTGGAAAACGAGGCACTGTAATTCTTCACGGACGAGTTTAAGCTAGACGGCAAGGTAGGAGCCGGAGTCTTCTATGAGAAGCTTAATGTTAATATTTACGTTCGTCTCCCGGACTAGTGCAGCGTGTACCAGGCTGAAGTGGTAGCGATAGGTGAAGTCGGGACATGTTTGAAGCATAACGTGGTATCCGTGAGGGATATCGCAATTTATATGGACAGTCAGGTGGCGGTCAGGTCACTAGAGGTGGTTTGTCTGAAGTCACGGCTGGCGCAAGATTGCCAATCATCTCTTAATGAGATGAGCGAGTATTTTAGCATTCAGATAATCTGGGTCCCTGGTCACTCGGACGTAACGGGAAACTGCAGTGCGGACGAACTAGCTAGGTACGGTATGACTCTCCAGATGCAGCCGGTAAAGGCAGGTCTGGGGAGGGCTATAGCAGCGCTTAAATCGGCGCTAAGTTAAAAAGCAATCGCCTCGACAAGCGCCCAACAACCTCACGTGCAGGGTAGCAAAACAGGTTAGGCCAAAACAAAACCTGCGGCGCTCCAAAGCACTAGTATCCCTGGGAAAATGAGAGGTAAGATTGGTCGTAGGGATACTGACAGGACACTGACTTTTTGGGAAACATGCGAGAAGGCTGAGTCTACAGGCGATTGACTGTTTTAGAAATTGTTTAGACGAAGAGGAGGAAGAGACGTTAGATCACTTCCTATGCTCATGTCCGGCACTATCATACAGAAGACATAAGTATTTAGGTGTGTACGGTATGGACAGCCTCTCGGAACTCGAGGGCTGTAGAGTGCGAGATATTTTACGCTACATAAGTAGCTCTGGATGGTTTCAGCGGGAGTAAAGGGGAGATCGGATCCTGTGGTATCACAATGGGCCACTACTAGCCTAAGTGTGCGATAGCAGTCACTCAAACCTAACCTATGACTCCCTGTCGTTGTGCAAAACCCATGGGTCGACCCATCTTCCATGTCAGGATAGGCTGGCATAGATTTTGCAATGTGCAGATAGTTTTAAATCGGTCCTATAGCCGTACGTCCTCGAGTTGGCTGATTAGGCGTAAAGTAAGGACGTAAAAAGCACAACCACGAAACAGCATAGTGAGCCTTGAGCCTCAAAACAGATTGCATTGTTAATAAATAAAAAAAATAATAATATGAATACCATCTGGCTCATTCATATTAATTTTTTTCGGAAAAATCACCCATTATTAAATAATGGTTACTATCAAAGCAGAATAAGTTGTTTTTCACTTGCCTTTAGTAGCCATGACTGAAGTTTACCCTAACAAATTCAAGACAAGCGGTTTTGTGCCCTGGCAATAGCTTTGGTACTGACATCATTTAGCGGTGGTCCAGCATCTCTTATGGCTTCGCAGATTGTGACACGAGACAAATTTAGTTTAATCTCATTTTTCGCCCGCTTATCACTTTTACAAGAATTACTTGCAGTCTTAATCAACCCGCTAGTTCATGAACTCGTCTTTTTATTGATCCTTCGGTTTTGTTTGGATTCCATTATTAATTGGATCGTGGTGGAACGGTGGTTATGATTGGGGTTTCATATTCTATTGGAACGGTGTTATGATGGTGGTTTCATCTTCTACCGATTTGTCTAAAAGAAAGACTTTCTTCGAAAAGGTGTTGAATTTTGACTTTTTCCATCTTTGATAAGTACTTTTTCTAGTGAATTAGTCTGATCGTAGTTGTGAAACAAAAGAATTTTGGAAAACCTGCATTTAATTAATTTTTGGCACACAATTTTTTTAAATTTTTCTAATAGTTATTTACAAAAAATCAAAAAAAAAACAATTTATATAGTTATGACGCACTGTATAAACATCTCGATAAATTAAACCTAAAACTAAAAATGAAACCTAAAACTCATTTCAATAATCATCGTTGCACCATGAGAACATAAGCATAATTTCTTTTTAATTTTTTTCATCATGAAATGTACGATAGGGATACGACTTATTTAATATGTATGTACCTTCGAAAAAACATTGTCTCCGGCCTTCAGATGTGCTGAAAATTTGTAATAGTTTTATTTAAACTGTTATTAGTGTTGATCATTTTGTTTGAATTCGTTGTAAGATTTCAATTTTTATTTACTTTGATGAAATATATTAGTTTCGCTTTACGTTCTGGGCCATTCTATTTTATATTTTATTTCGTGTTTTAGATTTGAGTACATAGCTCGTCTTGTTTTTATGCCAAGTTTCGAATTCCCTCGAACTCACTTTTCTGTTAAAAATAGAATTTTAATTACACGCTTATTTACGATCATAACTAATTTTGCAAGTTCGGAAATGTGTTGCTGATTTGGTTTATTTCTCTCGAAAGACCAATGTTTGATCCGGTGTTTAGATGTGCTGCCGGTGGATTCGAATACCAGTAATCCAACTTAGATTTACGTTCAATGGTTCAACTTGTATTATTCATTGCGAACTCAAATTCACCCTCCCAAACTTCATTCTAATATATCTTACGTTCACTATCCATCCCTCGAAATCATTTTGGTAAGCAATTAAGAGAATCGGTTGCTACTTGAATATGTAATGGTTCTTAACAATAAACCTAGAGTTGATCGCCTTTCCAAGTCTGGTGTTTATTAGATTAATTGCTATGATTGTAGTTTCTCCTATATTGGACAGACTGAGCACAATTTTCGAGTTAGAGCTAACGAGCATTTATCTGGTTGCAATCAATCAACTTTCCATAATCATTTTTAACTTTAGAAAATCATACAACAGGCTTAAACAATTTAGACATAATTTCAGATACAACCCAAAAGAAGACGTTTAGATACCTTAGAATCTTCGAAAATCCATATTCGTTAACCAAAATATCAAGAGAGAAATCCGTTTCTCACCAATTGCGGATCGCGCCCTGTGCTATTCTCATGTTCGTAATAGTATAACTAATACGTCGGGTAATTAAATGTACTTCAATATTTATCAAAAATTTTGTTACTCCGATGAATAATCGCTTATCTGCCATCCTCCTAACCCCTTTTTTATTATTAATTTTTCCGTATAAACAACAGATGGTAGGGACGATCAATAGGTTGATTTTTATTGCGTATTTTTGGCCTTTTTCTTTTATTTCTTTTTGCCTTTTTTCTATTATATATAACTAAATTTTTACTTTTAAAAATTAATAGATACTCCTGGTGATTTTTTAAACTTAAAATCAATCTTAAACAAACAATTCATAGTTGTATTTTATTTCATTTTAAAACTAAATTATTAGTGAAATTTAATTACTAATTTTAATTACCTTGTCGTAAAGCTTCCAATAGCTCTTTGTGCCTTCTTTCCTTCGCCTCATTTTTTTGGTAGAACCATTGTTTTCCATTGAGTTTAGTGCCTTTTTTTAAAATTCTATTTACTATGATGGAATCGATATCCGAAGAGTTGCCTTCTCCCGCCTCGGGAATTGATACCTCAATCACGCCATCGAATTTATCGTCGTCGGTCCCATTGGGGGATTGTAATCCCTACGCCCTGCTCCACCACAGCTCGTGCTAGTTATAGTACACATATCCTCAGGCCCGAGATTGGCATAGCCATAATATTGGCCGAGAAGATCTATGAATGGAGCGACGTACGCCCCGGCCCCTTTTCGGTTGTTCGATAGCGATAGCGGTTGTTCGATGTATCGATAGCGGTTTTGTACGCCAATTTAAGTGATTTTAATTTATTTCGAATTTCATCGGCAGTAAAAGGTGTCTCCTAAAATATATTAATAATAACAATTAATATTGATGCGTCATATTCTCTACTAAATTGTTGTGAACATGTTTTTTTCTGTACATGATTAACTTCTTCCACTTTTCCAAACACATGTACCAACAAGGTCCGCGTGTCAATCCTAGTCCATTTTCGTCTGAATGCACTTCATTTTCAATGAAAAAGAAATATTAGTTAATAATAAAGTTAAATCAAACAAAGTGCAGTAAATGAAAATTTAAGAAAAAAACAATGAGCATCATCATTACATACTCATAATGGCCAAAAGGAGGCACAAAGCTTGTGTATTTCATTGCATCGTTAGCTAATGTTGAAATCCTTTATTTAAATAAAGGCAACTAAAATAACGCTTATTTGATAAATTAACTAGCAGATCCTAAACAACCGGAAGTGAAAAAATTATGTTCCTTTCATTCTTTTTTTTTAACTAAGACTATAACACTACAATAAGGTTTTAATATATAAACCAAAGTTTTTCTTAAAGCTTCCTTTTTAGTAAGAGCTAACCGTCTAGGCTTGGAGTAAAAAGTTGGCAAAATAATATTCCGACATCAATCGTCGGCTTATCCAATTTTTATAAACTTTATCATAAAAACAGTCGAAAAAATTATACATTTTTAATTTAACATGATATCGGATAGCAGCATCTTTGATTGTCAAGTGACTATTTTGGAAACAAATTTTATTAACGATCTAATCTTCATCAATCAGGGTCTTCCAATAAGAAGTTTTTTTCGATATAGTAGCAGTAGCATAGAAAAATAAGTTTATCACAGATTTCTCATTTGTATAAAATGAGAGATAAAAATGAAATTCCAATGTCATGATTGTATTTGTGATTTTACATTGTGCGCAATGTAAAATTACAAATATGTACAATCGAGACATTGGAATTTAATTCGTTTTATACAAATCAGAAATCTATGTTAAACTTATTTTTCTATGATAGTATACATATATAAAGTAGCTATTTAGAAGTTCCGTTATTCAGTATAAATTAACAGTAGAACGTTGACTATTTAGTGAAATGAGTTCAATTTCGCTTCAAAATAATTAAAATCCATTATGAAAATGATGGATCTGCAAAAACAACTTTTCGTAAATTCTCGTTAATTTTGTTAAACAAAATTGCTCATCTAGATCTAGCCTGCTCTAACATAGTTCGTACAAACGAAACAATTGGTACAGTGAAAAAAGTGTTGCAGAGAACCCACGTTTATCGATTTCACGACCTTCACTACAGAGACATAATAACAATTATTTTATGGCTAATAGTTATGAATGAAAATATTAACGACTTCTGGTTTCGTGAGGACAGCATTAGATGCTATACTGTCAAAGAAAAAATCGGTTTATTGAGAAACAGATTCCAGCACGATTATATTCACGAAGAAAGGATATTAGCAGTGCCTTCTATAGTACTGGCCTGTGACAACATTCATTTTTTGCTGATGACGACAACGTAAGTCGACAACCAGATGTGAGCATAATTAAGTAAAAATAATACACTTTGCCTCCTTATTACGACGGCAATAAATTTCACAAACTTAACAAATAAAAATCTGAATTATTATACAATAAATTAATAAATTATGAACAATTTTAGTGTAATTGATTTTCTTAACTCATAAATTGAATTTTTTCGATACACTTTCAAGAAGTTAATGAGAATTTAAAGAAATACGCCTATTTAGATAACGTAATACAAAGTTCTAGTGTATTTCACTACAAAAATATAAATAAAACAGTGAGAGTAGAGAATATTATGTGATCATTTTGTTTCTATTTTGTCATTTCATTTTTGTATTTTATTGTTATTTTCATTTAGTGTCACATAATTAGTCGAAGCCGTATGGTACGATGCCTTTTTTCTGTATTTTACATGATATCCGTACTTCTTCTCCTATTTTTATTGAATCTACGTACCAATTACAACAATTTTGAATTAGATGATATTACAAATCGACTTATGTTGGATAAAAATGACAAAAAATTCCAAAATCTAAAATAAAAATGTACATGCATTACTAGAAAAAATAAAAAAACGAATATCCTTCGGCTTCAACAGTTTGTTCGAAACTAAACAAATTAACAAAATTACAAAACAACTGGAGAGAGAAATAATATTTTTATTGTTTTGTAATTTTGTATGACGAAATTTATTTTGGTTTTATGAGAACGAGGCGGAGCCAAAAACTAGAAAAAACTGGAAAACGGAAATAAAAAATGAATAATCTTCTACTTGATGTAATAATTGCAACTAAATACATTTTGTGATGTAATTTTCCTTTTTAAAATTTATCTGCCATCTAGTTGAACCGTCGACTTAGCGTGTCGTCATCAGTTGGTGTAAGCGGCCAGTAGTTTAGAAGGCATTGATATTAGTAACACTCCAAGAACGTACGATGACGATCTATAACTATTAGAAATTTTTTTTTGTAGGTCGGTCTATATGAAAGTTAGTTAGTGCCGACATGAAAAATTCGCGAAATAACAACGCAGCAAGATAAGAAATAACTGACATTAACCATCGTTAGCAGTAGGTAACTAAAAATTATAATTTATCGAGTAATATTAGCAAAATCACATTACTCGTACATCATAAGAAAATACGCAATCGTATTATATTAAATATTGCATCTACGTGCAATAAGCATTAGAATCTAAAAATTAAATTATAATTCTAATTCAGGTGCCATATTCTTGAAATCGGTGGAAATTTACCTAAATCGGAATACAATTTGCTTTGAAATTCTCCATATTATTCGAATTTTTCGTCGACTATTTTAATATTTTTTCAAATTTGTTTTCAAGTTTAATAATATTTATCGAATAATAAATAATATGAATGTTTGATATAAAGCTGGCATATGTGTAAGAATCACAACAATCAGTTTCGAACGGATGAGATTATTGATTTGAAAAAATCAGTCTTCTCATCAGGTCGCGACGACTGATAATCTCATCCATTCCAAGAATACCGCCCCAGTTCAGTTTTGCTTTTCGAATACCATACAATTAAAGTGTTTGTCTTAAAAGTTAAATTTTGTTTTTCTCTGAAAACGCTCACCGTAAAAGAACATGTCAACGGTGACAATAATATAAGGTAATACTGGATATGGTTTAGGAGAGTAACCCAACCATAAATGATCAAGTGTCCACTAAATTTTAATAAACAATGACATATTTACAAAACGTGAGTTTAATTTCAAATTTAAAGAAAAAGTTGTTATTGGAACATTCTTTATTTAAAATTTCATTTTTTAAATTATAGTGGACTTCCACTGTCTACTAAATCGGAATATTTGTAATTTTATATTAATATTATTTTCATAGCCTATCATTAGTTCTAAATTTACCGATTTCAAATCACAAACCTTATCTTGATTGCAAAGATGGCATTCATCTTTGACGACAGTTATATTCGTCAGTTATTTCTCTTGTATTTTCTCAACATTTGATATTACATCATCGGATGAAGTATTGTGGAACAGCACACTACTCGTTTTGTGCAGGTGTTTTTTTGAAAAATCTTTAAAAAAAATGCTTTGAAACATGACCATGATGTCGCATTTAGTGTGGAATTCTAATTTTTCATATCAAAAATTTAATGCAGGCTTAAAATCATTTGATATGACTTTATCCTTTACCATTAGGCTTGATAGGTAATAAATAAATTTTCACGGCTTCGGAAATTTTTCAACAGCGTGCTAACTTTGTAACACCTTCCATCACATAAATCGATTTGATTGGCTAATTCTAGATTTTTCAACAGTTATCGGTTCGGTCCTTTAAAGACCGGTAATAAATTTAATTTAAATTTCTCCATTCATTAAAGACCTTTATTGCCTTCATAATATCAAAATCTTTGCTTCGTTGCCCTTTAAAAATATCATGTATTTTATTCAATGTATTCATGTTTTTAAATCATGCAACTGCTTACTTTAATCGCATAAAGCCTATTAATCTATTTCATCATCTAAGTTAGCCACTTCCACTACTGTTTCAACTTGGTCACTATCTGATTTAGACAAATATCGCCACTATTCACCTCATCAACAATTCATTTTCACTTTCTCAACTTTCCGTTTGTCCGATATTTTTCACAACTATGTTTTTCTTAAAATTTAAAAAGCAAACGTCATCTAACTTTATTTATTGTTAATTTAATAATTTGTCTTTGTATAGATGCTCCTTATACTGAGTTTTGATCTGATACAATTTTGAACAGATTTGATTGAATCCTTTAATATACTTTTAATACAATTGATACTTTGTAGAACCATATCGCTCATTTAATTTAGCTCGATTCCAAATTACAGTACAATTATGATTCCGACGCAATTTTATTAAAATTACATCCCCCTACAAGGTCCAAAAAGGATCGAATATTTTAATAAATGAAAACAATCAAAATGCAAGTAATTAAATTTTCAAACACTACATAAAAGTATCGGGTACTCGTACATCGATTGCATAATAACACAATAAAAGTAACGAGTATCCATCCTTAATCCAGTTTTTAGTTTACACCAACACAATTTAATATACTCGGTATACGGTATGGATTATATTCCCATTAATATTATGCGATATAAATCTGTGAGAAGGATACACAATATTCGTTCAATAAAAAGACATAAAGACCTTAGGATAATAAACACAAAAAACGACAGCCAACAAAAAAATCTTTACAAAATATGTCAGAACATTAATATCCTTTGTTGTGAATCTGTGTATGTACAGTACACATACTCGAAAGTTCGTATAACAAAACAATAGTACAATCATTCCAAATATGAAGGCTATACGTTGGTGTATCCTTAATTTAAAAAGCAAAATAAATACAAAAAGTAAATAAAATAAATTTAGAAAGGAATCCTATATGATTCCTGTCAATGTGGCAAAAGAAGTCAATGTGGCAAATTCATTTATACATTTTTTTGTTATACCGTACTATCGCTGTTACCGCCATCTCATCATCAACATCATGAAAGGACTTGCCAAGGCAAACAAATACGACAAAAATTGGGGAATAAAGTAATAAAGCGTATCTTACAGCAGTTTTTTTTGCCATTAGAAAAAATGTTATTATTTTACGCTTCAGTTGTTAAAAATTTTTATTATTCACTCTTCTTTCACAAAACTACCCCGTACCCTCCCTGAACGACTTGCCCATCGCCATCACCCATTATTTGTTTTATTTTTTATGCTCACGAAAATACTTCATCCGTGTTATTGTAAGAATCTCGATGGATTTGCGCGTTTTAGATTTGTGACGCTATTATAATGGAACTTATTATCATAATTTTCATGATACTTACTGTTGCCGCTCAAAGTAATACATATCTTTCTGGAATGTATTAAAACAAATTGTCAAGTGTTTTATAAAATTATCATGTAGATATAAAGTGAATGAACTAGACGATGAAAACAAAATACATATGTTAAACGTTATCCACGTTGTGTGGCTGTAAAGGATTTCGCCGACCCTTTTTTTACGGCTTGTTAAAACCTATATATTTTTCTTTCATTTGATTTTCAAAGATAGAGCTGTAGATGTCCTAGAAATTAAAATTATAATAAAACTCAATATTTTTTTGAATTAAAGAGAATTTTATTAATTCAAAAAATGAAAAGTTAATCTGTAGATTGCAATAAATTCTATTTTATTTTTGATGTATAAACATCTGTACTCGCGCCTACCCAAATTTTTTGTATTAGAGTAAACTTGTAAATGAAACAAACGGAAATGACGTACATACTTCGTTTAAAAAAAAAAAGTAATAAAAACAATAAAAACCATTTTGAACCATTCATACATGGCCTGCTTGTATGTACATATATGTATAATAGTAGGGAAAACAAAAAAACTAATTTAAAAAATGAAATATAAACCATCGACATTTCCATCGATCAGAAAAAACAAAAAAAATAATAAAAAATTTAAAATAATGCGTGTGCGTGCCACCACCATTTATGTATCCTAACTGTTACGAGTCTCCATAAGAGCTACTAAGGACGTAAAAATGCAACCCAATGGGTCCTATTCAAAATGAGGTAGCACGCCTCACCACATAACCGCTAAGTACCGCTAAGAGGTTATAATGACGTCTCGTTTTTAGCTTTGAACTGTCGTCTCAGGTTATATCACATCGAGGTAACTGATGCAGTCACGCAGGGATGCTCAATTCTCTTGCTTTCCGAAACCTGGCTACCCAATGACGAGCATGTTAATATTCTAATTTTGAATACTTCGTTCAGTTCAAGAGAGATGGTCAGCGGGCTGCCAGAATGGCCATTCCGTCAAAAGATCTATAAAATGAGCATAGTTTGGTTTGCAATATGAACTTTCACTGGTCATAGGTTGATCTTACTTGATCAAAACCTATATTGACAGGACTGACGAACTGGCGAATGGAACTATGGGCTGTCTGATATATATCGAATGAAGCCATCCTGATGAAGAATAGAGATCAACGTATAAAATATCAAAGGACTCTGGTTGGATTTCGGTAGACACAAGTTGGCCTATCCTTCTTAGGCGACTTAACGCTAGATGAGCGCAGAAAAAGAATATCGAATATTTCTAAAGCTCAACTGTTTATCAAAATAACAATAAAATTTTAAAGTTAAAATTAAAGCTAAAATCAAAATAACATTTGGACTGGACAATTAATATTAAGTATACTCATTTTCCACTCGTACCTGCATGTGCCACCACAATTCATGCATCACAGGGTGGTATACCGAGTGTGGGCTATACCGAGATCGTATATTATGTTTACCTCTTACGATAAAAAACACAGTTAGCAACTTTTGCATGTTGCGATATCACGAGTAACGACGAGTCTCGAAGGGCGGTTCATCACGTCGGCTATCGATGATCATTTCTTTTAAGTGAGCTAGCGCGGCTCTCCACAAATTCGTTAAGTACAGCTCAGAATGTAATGGCAAATTTTGTACGAGATAATAATGACGTCTAGTTTTTAGCATTGAACTGCCAGAGTCTCAGATCACATCACCTCGACATAACTGATACAGTCAGGCAAGGATGCTCGAGACCTGGCTTCGCAATGGTGAGCACGTTAATATTGAGAATTTTGAATGCTGCATTCAGTTCTAGAGCAATATATAAAAATTCAAGTAGAACTTATACAGTCACCTCGCATAATGAAATCATTAATGGACAAACAACTGGTATGAGCGTAACAACACAACCCATTAGCGATATATGCACGGCTGAACTTCAGCTTCTCAATGGGAATAATATGCTTTCTGTAGTTATATTCATCTCGCCGAATAAAACTGTCGAAGACATAACTAAGTTCATACATTTCGTCCTTGCTCGATATACTAAAAGAATTCAAAAATTTCTCCAAGGAGACTTGCCGATGATTATGAGCAGGGATTTCAATATTAATTTTGCTGCTCCTCAAGCTGAACAATTTATAAACTTCCTACGAGACGAATTCGATTTGTACTTGAACTCAGATCGAAATAAATATCTATTATGAGATATGGGACGACTTTCAAAGAAAATTAGTAAAGTTATAGTCTACAGTATATCATTTTTCTAGTCAAAGCTTTTTTTTCTTCAATATAAGTCCACCGCACACACAAATGTTCATGAAAATAACCATAGTTTGTAATATTTTTTTTTTCATGATTCTCTTAGGTACACGATTTATACACGCACCATTGTGTTACCGGGCCGTAAAAGGGATTAACATCTTATTTTAGCTACCATAAGCCAATTGCGTCGATTATACCGAAAGAGTAGTAGACCAATTTGACGATAATAAACAAATGAAAAAATCTGGTTTGTAAAAATTAATTTCTAATTCCTTAAAAGTAAACTGAACACACGCCATGTATACACATCTCCTTCAGAGTACTAATGGCCTCACTCTTTTTTTAATCTTAAGAACCGGCTAAATCACGAGAGTTATTATCGAAAAACATGTTATGGCGAATAATTTTATTGTAACAGCATTTCTGTATTGGGCCACAGAATTATTATCAAAAATATGTTAAAAACACTACAAGAAATTTTACATAATAAATGCGGATTTTATTTCCATATAATTGTTGCATTGTTGTTGTGATTTATGGGCCTGTCTGACAGAAAAACTGTTCTGTTGTTAGACCGGTAGTTTCCTCTATAACAAACATTTTCATAAATTTAATATGAATTTTGAAAATATAATAGAATTCGCTAGTGATAACGCATCAGTTATTATAGCATAGGTAATTTGAATGGTGTAAAGGCCAAAATTAATGAAGTTGAAACAGATAATTTTTTGGGCTGTACGTGTCATTCCATTTCTCTCTCGTAATCCACGCCTTAAACCATTTTTACGAGGCTATCGAAAGAAACGGGTATAATAATTTTTCACACATTCCCAAACGACTAAACGAATATTCTGCGTTTCAAGCGGATTTTTTTTTATTTATTTATTTACCATGCAATCTGTTTTGGAGCTCAAGGCTCACCCTGCTCTTTCGCGGTTATGCATTTTACGTCGTTACTTCACGCCTACTCAGCCAACTCGTGGACGTACGGCTATAGGACCGATTTAAGACCATCTACACATTGCAAACTCCATGCCAGCCTAAACTGGCATGGAAGATGGGTCGGTCCACGGGTTTTTGCACACTGACAGGGGTCATAGATGTGTTACATTTCACCACAGATCATAATCCCGATGCAAACGCCAAAGCTTTAACCACTGTGCCATTTGGTCGGTTAAGCGGATTTTAATATTCAAAATCACAAGATTTTAAAATTCTGCAAAACTTGTTGACTTCCACTTGAGGCGGTGGTTTTAAGAATTTTAGAGCAATGGGAGGCCGGCCTTAAGCATTATTTTATTTTCTATAGCTTCGAATTAAATGATAAAAAAGATTCTGCCCACGATATCCTTGATTTCTTTACGAACGGCGAATTTAAATTATATTTGCTATTTTTATCATTTATTTTAAAAATAGTGAATGATGTTAATAAAATTTCTCAGTCTGAAAAAGTCGAAATACAAAACGTTTACCAAAACAACCAAACGAGTTTATTTGGAAATTTTAAAAAATTTCATCGTTTTGGACAATATTAATCTTTTGTTGAAGGTAAAGAAATAAAAATCATCTCCAAAATTACCTCAATGTTTTTTTATTAAGTTTTCAAGAATTTGAGGAAACATTTTTAGAGAAAACAAACTGAAAATCGCAACCGTTAAAAATGACATTATTTCTTTTTATATGGAGCTTTGCTGCCAAATACAAAAAAAGTTTTCAACTTGAAAGCAAATTGGAAATTCTAAAATTTTGTAATGTAGCTGAAATTGTAGCCGGAACTATGCAATTCGACCGTTGTTAAACAATTATCTTTTAAAAACATGGATTTCTCAATTGAAACACTTAATGCACATAGTGGCGTAGCTTAAATCGAAATAAAAATTTGTTAACATACATGGATTCTGAAGACACTGTTCACAATTGCATCAAAGCAACAAATTGTAAAACTAATTAAGAATTTCCTATTTGTACAGAATTAGCCGACTACATCCTAACACTGTTGTCATTGCCACACAGTAGCGCAGCAACGGAAAGGGCTTTCTCCACATTAAATTTAATAAAAAATAAAAAAACACATCGTCTTGTTAATAATTCAATTAATAATATGATGTTCACTAGAATATTAATTAAAGAAAATATGGATACAGATACACAGTCGTGTGCTAAATAATAGTAGTATTTGTAAACTTCAAAAGAACTCACCAAATTCATTTTATTTGTTAAATTACATACTTAGGCTCTGTCCCAAACACCGACTTATTTCAAACTTATTGACTTATTTGCCGCCATCTTGAATAAGTCGGTCATGTCGTCCCAAACGATTTTGCTGACTTATTTTGACAGCTATAGCAAATAACAAATTTTAAAGCAATTTGTTATTAAATAATATAATTAAAATGTACAAAAAACAATTTATTTTAATGAATTATTTAATAAATAAAAACATAAAAATGTGTCTTGAGTTATTAAAACACGATGAAGATTTAATATTGTGGCTGGAGAAGCGCGAAATGCGCAAGGTACAATTTTTTTTATACCAAATTTTGTAATGTGCATTAATAAACCATATATTTAAATCATAAAATTTTCAGGACTTGACTTATTGCTCCATGAAGCGGAGCTCTATTTATGAAGCAATAATGAATAGGGACCAAATGTTAATAAAAAAGCACCTACGCGTCTCAGATGAAAACATCACGGGTATGATCCCCAAATAGAGCTTGGCGTAACACTGTTTTGGTTAGCAGCAGGAACAAGCTACCGTGTGGTTGTAGTATGGTTCAATATTCTAAAATCCACTGTGTTCAATGTAGTTAAACGTACACTGGATGTGATCCTGAATTTAATGGGAAAAATTATTATTTTGCCTAATGAAGGATTGTCATGAAGTTCGCGAATCGCGCAGGGTTCCACGTGTTCAGGAAGGCTGTAGGTGCTATCGATGGAACCCATGTTAAAATTAAATGCCCACCCAATCGTCATGACGAATATTTAAATAGAAAGCTAGACTATAGCATTCAATTGCAAGGTATATACATTTGTAAATAAACGTTAATATATATACGAATTTTGATTATTTTTTAGCTGTATGTAACGCTGAATATAAATTTATACATATTTGCACTGGGTGGTCAGGTTCGGTTCACTACCTCTCAGGAACAGTGATATTTATAGAAATAGCATGTATCCTCCAAGACCTTGTTATTTGTTAGGTGATAGTGGATATCAGTTGACGCCGGACCCCATAGCCATCATAACTCCATTTCTTTCTTCACAACACAACAACAACAACAAAAATTAATCATCTTCACAGCAAAGCTCGAATTGCTATTGAACAAGCATTTGGGTAGATGAAAACCAGATGGCGATGCATTTTCCTTTGATCGCTGGAACCTGGAACTGAATTTAGAACAATGTAACAAAATTATCGCCGTTTGCTGCATTCTGCATAATATCTGCGTAAATGTTGGGGATTTAATAACCATCGATGCTGAATTTGAAAATCAAAATGCTAATAGATCAAATAGAGAAAATTATCAACCCCAAATCAGCGCCACAGAATTTCGAGATATATTGTGTTTGGAAATATAATATTTTTTTTAAATTTAAATTATTATAAAAAACGAATGTAAAAAACTTGTTTATTTCATAAATTCATTAAATAAAACATAAAAAAATTAAAATTAAATAATTCAGACTATAATTACAGACTATAACAATTTACATTTCATCACAAGTAATACTTTTAATTTGCATTATCATTATTCAGGTACTTAAAACTAATCACTGTCCGAAGACGGCTGAACATCTGCGAAATATTTTATGCAGACCGCCAGCACATCTTATTATTATTTTTTTTTTGATTAATTTAATAAGAATTTGATCTCTTTCTCTAATGTGTTCTAAAATTTGTTCCTTAAGGTTATTATTTTTTTGGGCTTTGTGCTGTACCTGTACCAGTTTAACTGATGCTATCTATTGGCTCGCAGCACAGTGGTTCATCTTCGTCGCTGTCAATGGGATCGTACACGATAAGGTCGTCGAAATTAGTGGTATTCGATGGTACTGCTTTAAATGTCGTTTAATCAATTATGTTCCCGTGCCGAATAGTATGCTTCTTTCCCATTAAATCGTTTATTTTACTGAAATATGGCCATTTGAGGCATTAATTGTTGAGGGTTCAGTACCAGTTTTCGTGTCTTTTATTTTTTTATAAGTTTCCATTAATTTCCACTTTTGTATGCACTCGAGGGATGTGCGCTCACATAATGCTGGTGTAAACTGACAATTTTTATTTTTAAATTCTTCTGTTTAATATTCGTGCATCTATGAGACAAACAGTCTCCTCTTCAGTCCCTGTAATATAAAATATAATTAATTACATTATGTTTGTATTATTAAATTAAATGTAAATAGATAACGACATTTTTAAATTGAACTTATATTATGAATTCATATTTTATTTAATAATTTTCAAGATATACTTACAACGGCTACTATATTGTTTTCTTTTCATTTTTTATTATTTATTAAATATGGTATGGTTTTGTTAGTAATTAATTAAGTCGAATGGAAAGTAGAAAGTTAAGCGCGATTTAGATGATGTAAAAATGTTAGCCCAGCAAAATGTTTGCTGTGTGTTTAGAGCTGCACACAAAATACATTTTTCCCATTAGTTGAATTGAGAAAGAAATATAAACTGCCATAAATAATATTTGTTGCCTTAAAATATACTCGGGTCGCTTATATTTTATGGCAGTATTTTTATTTATGGCAGCATTTACTCTAAAAGAGACAAAACGCGCAGCAAAATTTTTGCACGATGTTTTTCTTTTCTTCAATAAAATATAATCGACCCGAATATATTTTATGGCAACAAATATTATTTATGACAGCAAAAAAAAAAAAAATTATTCAACAAATCAGCGAATAGACGTCAAAATATTAAAATTGTATCAAGCAGCATAATAAGTTGTAAGTACATATTTAAACATTATATTTTCTAATTTGATTAGATTGATACTTGATTATTTATTATATTTCAGCAAAAAAGTTATAATTAAAAATATAAAATAAGTTAATTATAAAATATACCGACACCGGGAAGATATGGTAATAAAATCATTAAAAGATTTTTAGGTTATGTTTTTAATTTGTATATAAAATTTTTATTTGCAGACACAGGATATATCTATTTTCTAACGAGGATGAGGATTTACTGGCTCCTTCACCTGTGGATTTACAGGTTGAGTACGGTAAATTATTTAAATAAATTTTTTTTAAACATTAAATTAAACTTTTTATCCATCTACATTCGTATTTCAGACGCTGAATGTCTTTACAATTATATCGATGATAATTTATATGGATGACAATTATATGGATGATAATGATGGATTCGCCAGTTGCCAAATATCTGAATAGTATATAAATTAAATTAATGAAATGTTATGTTATGTGCAAAAAGAGAATTCTCATTCTAACCTGAGTGTAATAGCCAATCTTGCACTTGGCTCTATGCTTTTCCGAATAAAATCTTGTTTTATAATTGCTGGCCCAATTAAATTTACAAATTTGTCGAACTGAGATGATGTCATTCTCATGTAGTTGTAAAACAACTCTGGGTCATTCTGTTTTAAGGACAGAAAAACGCTTTGAAATTATCCAAATTGGTCCCGTTCTAGGTAATAAAGCCCAATATATTATTTCTTTTTGGATGGTAAATCTTCTACATTGTCACTTTTGAAAATTATTTTAATTGATAAATTATTTTCATCAATTTCACTATCACTAAATACAATTTGTAATAACTGATTATTATTAAGATTATCCATTGTATTTTATTTTTTTAATTTTAAATCAATTTTAAAATGTTTTTTCTTCACAACCGGACAAGTGGTGCAGTGGTTAAAGCTTCGGCACTTGAACCGCGAAGTAATGGGTTCGAATTTCATCAGAGGCTAGATGCAAATCGAATTTTCATCATCGATTACAATCGGTGATGTTAATAAACACAACTAAGACCCTCTGATGGAGTTCAGCATTCGGCGCCGACTGTTCAGACAACACAAAATAATGCAACAACGTACTATATTTATTGTTTTTTATACATTTATTGATGCGTTGAGGTACATATTTGCAAGCTTCATGATCGCCGGTTGGTGTATAAATCTGAAGTTCAAGGTCAAACATGTTGTTGTCCGGATGATCAGCTGTCTTCTGTTTTTTATTATAATTGCAGCGTCGCCTGGAATTGTATTGTATTGGTACTTAATGAGCATCTGTATTAGTATTATACTTATCTTTAATCACATTATAACTTTGTTTAAATTATTATTAATAATTGTTTAATAGTTGTAAAAATCTAAAATTGGGAAAGTTATATTAAAACAAAACAAATACTATTTTTGACATTAAGTTTAATCAAGATAATTTTATTATTTAAAGTGGTACAAAAGGAAAATATTATGTTAGTGCCATCTTACGGTCGGAATTGTAATTAGTATTTTGTAAGCTTCATTATAAAGTTGTAAAAAAAATCTCTGTATGTAATGTAAGTTTTAATAAAATTCATTAGTGAAAAGGTCGAGCAGCTAAAAACATAAAAAAAAAATTATATATTAAAATTAATTCAAGAAAAATAAAAATAAATTATAAGTCATTAATTACCTGGTTCGTTTATTAATAATTACCTGGAGATTGCAAATTCCTGCACGCTGCCTATTTACCTGGAGCAATCTAGTTTTTCTTGAATATATTTATATATATATATATATATATATATATATATATATATATATATATATATATATATATATATATATATATATCTATAGAGCTGTCCGAATCATCTGGTCCTTCGAGCCGGATACTCCAACGCGGCACAGTCTGGAGTATCCATAGTATTACGCAACACTTAAACAGCAACTTGGGCGTGAACTTGCAAGAGCTAACAACGGAGTCGCATTATACCGGTCAAGCCAGCTAAATATAATTTATTTATCGCATGTGTTTTGATTAAACCGCGTGTTTGTTCGTGCAACCAAAAAGAATATTGTCGCCATTTTGTAAAGCGGTAGTTTAGCAATCAATCAATTATAGTAGTCCTTCGACAACTAATTCATTTTCTATGTGCGCGGATTACGTGCAATTACCTGCAATCGATTTCGTTATCATAAATAAATGTGATATGTGGTAACCTTGAAAACGTTCTAAGTCGAAATTACAGTTAGTGAGTGAAAATTTGTGATAGAAGAAAACATGGCGGATGCTGAAATCAAGGTGTGCAAAATTAAGTTAAATATAATACTGACATCAATACAAAATATTCGAAAATATGCTAGTGATTGTGTTACATCGGGCGAAATATGTATCGAAAAAATAAACGTCCGTATGAAACGTGCAGACGAACTGTTAGTCCAAGCCTTTGATGCGGAAACTAAATTATCAAGCTATGGCAGCACTGAGGAATTAAAGTTTTCTGAAATTGAGGAATTATATTACGATGCTATGAACGATTTCAGCGAAATTAAATCAAAAATAATCCAGTCAGAAAATAACGATACATCATATAACAATACAATGCACAACAATGGTATGATGAGTGGATCGCGAGGTGAAACGGATGTAAGACTGCCAAAATTAGACATTCCAAAGTTCGCGGGGAACTATATCGACTGGCAACCATTTTACGAATTATTCACACAACAAATCCATGAATGCCATCGACTGTCAGCTGTTCAAAAATTTCGATATTTGAAGAGCTATTTAGTAGACGAAGCCGCGACACTAGTTAAACATATGAGCATCACGTCCGCAAATTATTCCGAAGCATTAGACAAGTTACGTAAGAGGTACGATCGTAAGAGATATATTGTAAATTCATTTGTAAGAAAATTCATTGAGCAACCGACAATACAAGGAGCAAATGCCAATAATATTCGGAAAATTCATGATGTCTGTGATGAGGTGATAAATGTCTGTGAAGTTAGCCCGAAAAATATCCCGAAGAAATGCGATGGCAACACTATAAAACAAATATCACGACATTTTTCAGTGTCATCCCGAAAAATTTTCTATATCACGCTAGTTTTGAATGTCATCCCGAATTTTTTTTTACTATCATGACATTTTTACTATCATGATACTTTTTTTTTTTTTTTTTATTATCCCGAAAAGAATTCCTATACAGAAAATTTCAGTAAACAAATAGCGACAGGTAATTGAACCATCCCGAAACCAAAAAAAATATTGAAGCGCAGAAATTTATAACACGAGAAATTAATTCAATAACCAACAATTTACTAGCGTTGTTAATCCAAAAACGCAAAACAAATCACTCTGATAATTAGTAAGAAAACAAATATTGTGGATCAAGTCTATTAGTCAAATTTTAGATATAGTCGTGTGAAATCATAGTAGATATCAATTAACAGAGCAAAGTTGGTATGGAATTTGTAGAGGCAGGATCCACCTTTCAAATGCCCAAAAATTTAAATCAAGTCTATTAGTCAAATTTTAGATATAGTCGTGTGAAGTCGTAGTAGATATCAATTAACAGAGCAAGGTTGGTAGGGAATTTGTAGAAGAAGCATCCACCTTTCAAAAGCCAAAATAATGAATCGAGTCTATGAGAGAAATTTTAGATATTTTAATTTAAATTTTAAAACTTTATTTAAATATTTGGGCATTTGAAAGGTGGATCCTTCTTCTACAAACTCCATACCAACCTTGCTCTGTTAATTGATATCTACTACGACTTCAATCGACTATATCTAAAATTTGTCTAATAGACTTCATTTAAATATTTGGGCATTTGAAAGGTGGATCCTTTTTCTACAAATTCCATACCAACCTTGCTCTGTTAATTGATATCTACTACGATTTCACACGACTATATCTAAAATTTGACTAATAGACTTGATTTAAATTTTTGAGCGTTTGAAAAGTGGATCCTTCCTCTACAAACTCCATACCAACCTTGCTCTGTTAATTGATATCTACTACGACTTCACACGACTATATCTAAAATTTGACTAATAGACTTGATTTAAATTTTTGAGCGTTTGAAAAGTGGATCCTTCCTCTACAAACTCCATACCAACCTTGCTCTGTTAATTGATATCTACTACGACTTCAATCGACTATATCTAAAATTTGACTAATAGACTTGATTTAAATTTTTGGGCATTTGAAAGGTGGATCCTTCCTCTACAAACTCCATATCAACCTTGCTCTGTTAATTGATATCGACTACGACTTCACACGACTATATCTAAAATTTGACTAATAGACTTGATTTAAATTTTTAGGCATTTGAAAGGTGGATCCTTCCTCTACAAATTCCATACCAACCTTGCTCTGTTAATTGATATCTACTACGACTTCAATCGACTTTATCTTAAATTTGACTAATAGACTTGATTTAAATTTTTGAGCATTTGAAAGGTGGATCCTTCCTCTACAAACTCCATACCAACCTTGCTCTGTTAATTGATATCTGCTTCGACTTCAATCGACTATATCTAAAATTTGACTAATAGACTTGATTTAAATTTTTAGGAATTTGAAAGGTGGATCCTTCCTCTACAAACTCCATACCAACCTTGCTCTGTTAATTGATATCTACTACGACTTCACACGACTATATCTAAAATTTGACTAATAGACTTGATTTAAATTTTTGGGCATTTGAAAAGTGAATCCTTTCTCTACAAACTCCATACCAACCTTGCTCTGTTAATTGATATCTACTACGATTTCACACGACTATATCTAAAATTTGACTAATAGAATTGATTTAAATTTTTGGGCATTTGAAAGGTGGATCCTTCCTCTACAAATTCCATACCAACCTTGCTCTGTTAATTGATATCTACTACGACTTCACACGACTATATCTAAAATTTGACTAATAGACTTGATTTAAATTTTTGGGCATTTGAAAGGTGGATCCTTCCTCTACAAACTCCATATCAACCTTGCTCTGTTAATTGATATCTACTACGACTTCACACGACTATATCTAAAATTTGACTAATAGACTTGATTTAAATTTTTGGGCATTTGAAAGGTGGATCCTTCCTCTACAAACTCCATATCAACCTTGCTCTGTTAATTGATATCTACTACGACTTCACACGACTATATCTAAAATTTGACTAATAGACTTGATTTAAATTTTTAGGCATTTGAAAAGTGGATCCTTCCTCTACAAATTCCATACCAACCTTGCTCTGTTAATTGATATCTGCTACGACTTCAATCAACTATATCTAAAATTTGACTAATAGACTTGATTTAAATTTTTGGGCATTTGAAAAGTGGATCCTTCCTCTACAAACTCCATATCAACCTAGCTCTGTTAATTGATATCTACTACGACTTCACACGACTATATCTAAAATTTGACTAATAGACTTGATTTAAATTTTTGGGCATTTGAAAAGTGGATCCTTCCTCTACAAACTCCATACCAACCTTGCTCTGTTAATTGATATCTACTACGACTTCACACGACTATATCTAAAATTTGACTAATAGACTTGATTTAAATTTTTGGGCATTTGAAAAGTGGATCCTTCCTCTACAAACTCCATACCAACCTTGCTCTGTTAATTGATATCTACTACGATTTCACACGACTATATCTAAAATTTGACTAATAGAATTGATTTAAATTTTTGGGCATTTGAAAGGTGGATCCTTCCTCTACAAATTCCATACCAACCTTGCTCTGTTAATTGATATCTACTACGACTTTACACGACTATATCTAAAATTTGACTAATAGACTTGATTTAAATTTTTGGGCATTTGAAAAGTGGATCCTTCCTCTACAAACTCCATACCAACCTTGCTCTGTTAATTGATATCTACTACGACTTCACACGACTATATCTAAAATTTGACTAATAGAATTGATTTAAATTTTTCTGCATTTGAAAGGTGGATCCTTTTTCTACAAATTCCATACCAACCTTGCTCTGTTTATTGATATCTACTACGACTTCAATCGACTATATCTAAAGTTTAACTTGTTATATCTTCTTACCATTTTAAAAAAATAAAATAATTCTATTTTAGTTCAGAGAATTGTTGTTTTTCTAATATTAAATATTTGAATTAATTTTTTTTATATAATTTATTAATTTTGATTATATTGATATAGATTATTATAATGCAATTTTTTCGAGGTGATATAAAAATTTATCACGAAATGTTAAATAATAATAATATGTTTTGTACATATAATTGTAATTGAAAATTTCGTGATACTAACTTAATATTACAAAACTATATAATAATTTACTATATATTATAGCTAATCTCGTGATATATTTGATTTATATGCAGCAATATTAATTATATATACTTGACTATCAGGATAGTATTAAATTATTCTGTGAATATATAATAGTCTTGCCATATTTAACTATAATGGTTTTTCGGGATAATTTTTCGCGCTAACTTCCTAGAGGTAGGTGATAAGAGGACTAAAGAGTATTGGTGGAGGAGCAGAAGACCGCGATCCGTGGCTAGTGTATTTATCACTCAGTAAACTAGATAATGATACAAAGAGCGAATGGGCTGAATACACAGCCAACGACGAATTTCCTAGTTTCGATAAGTTTCTCGAGTTCCTCTTAAGTCGTGTTGATGCTCTAGAAAGCTACGGAACAACAGTAAAATCCATACAAATAAAATCAACTCGAAGTGTTAAATCGTTTGCCACAACAACCATACAAAGATGCGAATTATGCAAGGCGGAAAACCACAAATTATACCAATGCAAGGAATTTAATGAATCATCCGCAACGGAGCGACGAAAATTCATTTCTGACAACAACGCTGTTATAACTGCCTTAATGTTGGTCATAATGTTTATAATTGTCGATTTAGAGGAAGATGTCAAAAATGCTATCGTAAGCACCATAGCCTGCTACATGAAGAACAAATAACCGCCGAACTGAACAATAAGAAAGAGGAAAAGCCGAAAATACCTGAAGCTATATCTACCTTACATTGTACTAAAGTCAGTAACGTTTGCATTCTACCCACTGTGTTAGTAAGTGTTCAAAACTCAAAGGGGCAACTATTGTCGTTTAAAGCGTTATTGGATTCAGCCTCGGATGTCAGTTTTATCTCAGAGCGAGCGTTCAAACTTCTTGAGCTATCAAAAGACACTAGTGCCATTTCAATAAAGGGCTTGGGTTCCACACTTGTCGGCAGAACTAAGGGCGTTGTAAAAATAAGTATCTCCAATGATGAGCAAACATATAAAACTGAGGTAAATGCGTATATTATACCACTCATAGCAAACATGCAGCGAAAGTCATTAATAAACCATGAGACATTACAAAGGTTTCGATCGTTAAATATGGCTGATCCGAATTGGGCAAGTGGTGGAGAAGTGGACATATTGCTCGGCTCAGATATATTCTTTGACATATTAAGTGACGGTAAAATTCAAAGCGAACAAATTATTGTATACAACACCAAATTTGGGTGGATTCCAGTGGGAAAATTAAATGTCGATACACCCCTTGTCTCTACGGTTACACTAAATGTGATGATGGAGGTTGACTCTACATTAAGACGATTCTGGGAGGTCGAAGACGTTCCTAAATTTATCGAAAATCCAGAAGATGATACCTGTGAACGATTATTTTTGAAAACTTCGAAATTAGGATCTGACAACAAATTTATCGTGCGATTACCATTTAAAATCCCACCGGAACAGCTAGGATCAACTTATAATCTCGCATTAAAAAGATTATTGTCAATGGAGAAGAGGTTTCAACGAGACACCACGTTTAAGTCTCTTTATCATGAGTTTATGGCCGAATATGAAGGTCTCGGGCATATGAAGTTAATAGGCAATCCGAATCCAAATCAATATTACTTACCGCATCATGGGGTACTTAAACAAAGTACAACTACTCGTTTAAGAGTTGTATTCGATGGGTCATCAAAATCAACAACAAATTTATCATTGAATGACACCCTGGAGATCGGGCCCACGATTCAATCAACACTAGTTGAAATTTTATTGAGATTCAGGCAGCATAAATTCGTGCTGAGCGGCGACATTGAAAAAATGTATAGAATGGTGTGGATCCACGAGCATGATGCCCGGTATCAACAAATTCTTTGGCGAAAATATCCAGATGCCCCAGTTCAAGCCTATCAACTACGTACAGTTACTTATGGCACCTCGCCCGCCTCTTTCTTGTCAACTAGATGCATTAAGGAAGTAGCTAACCGCATTGCTTCAAAATATCCACAAATCTCAACGATATTGACAAACGATGTTTATGTTGATGATGTAATGTGTGGCTGTAATACAATTACTGAATTAATGTACACAAAGGATATATTAATAACCACCTTAAAGCAATTTGGGTTTAATTTAAGAAAACTAAGGTCAAACCATCAAGGTGTTGTGGAAATGGATAAATTGAATAGTATAAGTAATAAGAAGGAGTTCTCAAATGAAGGTGATGTATCAAAGGTTCTTGGCCTAATTTGGGATTCATACCAGGACGAATTTTCATTCAAATGTGAACTACAAGGTTTTCCCTGCCTAACTAAACGCGGATTATTATCGGACGCTAGTAAATTATTTGATCCATTAGGCTGGTTGTCACCACTAATAATCAATATTAAGGTCCTGTTTCAAAAACTTTGGTTAGATCCGTTGACATGGGACGATATATTACCAATACATAAAAGAAGATTGGCTGAAATTAAGGGATAGCTTGTCAAAGATAGATACAATCAAAATTCCTAGATGGATTAACACCACAAATACGGTTACGTTATGCGGTTTCTGTGACGCTAGCGAATTAGCTTACTCGGCCGTCATTTACGCTATTTCCGGGGAAGGTACTGATAGGAAATCTACTATATTGATTGCTAAAACTAAGGTTGCACCGATAAAACAACTCACATTAGCGAGACTTGAACTACAGGCTGCATATATGTTAACGAAGCTCATGACATTCGTTGAACACGCAACAACAGTTAAGATTAACAGCATCTCATTATGGACCGATTCAACGTTGGTACTTGACTGGTTATCGTCATTGCCAAAACGCTGGAAAACATTTGTTGCTAATCGGACGTCATATATCTTGTCCCGGTACAAGCGCGACTGTTGGCATCACGTTATTTCCGAAGAAAATCCAGCTGATTGTGCGACACGCGGGCTGAATATAGACAATTTGGCAAAACACCAACTGTGGTGGAACGGGCCCGCTTGGCTGCGTGAAAATAATACCGCATTATTTACGCCACGGAACATCGAAATGATATTTACAATTACGAAGAACGTCCACAGGTGAATACATATCTAACCACAACGAACGATTTCTATGAACAATTAATATCCAAACATTCAAGTTTTTATCGAATATGTTACAATTTGTCCATAGCCATCAAATGCTCCAAATATTTACGGGACAAATTCGTCAAAAAAACTAACATATATAATAAGCGAAGTGAAGTTAATCAGATGCTAAGACCGACACCAGAGGATATTGAGGCCGCATCCTTTCGATTGTGCCAACATGAACAGGGGCGGCACTTCTCCGAAGAGTATAATTCACTCTCAGAAGGAAATCCTGTTTCAAATCGAAGTAGATTAAAAACGTTCAACCCTTTCATTCATAAAGATCAACTAATCCGAGTGGGCGGCAGATTAGGCAATTCCAATTGCAATTTTAATACGAAACATCCTATATTATTACCAAGCAACTCTTCAATCTGCAAGCCATTAGTAAGAGACTATCATCAGTTCTATTGTCATGCTGGTTCTGGACTTTGTTTGTCACTCTTACGGCGAAAATATTTCATCCTAAAATGTAAAAATATTATCAGGATGGTCATACATAAATGTATCAAGTGTGTTCGAGCTAATCCAATAAGTGAAAGACAACTGATGGGAGAATTGCCGAAATGCCGGGTGGAGTACACGCACGCCTTCGCTAATACCGGAATTGACTATTGTGGACCATTTGAAGCCCGGATTACAAATCGTCGAGGTCAGCCAACTATTCCAGTTTATGTATGCATATTTGTCTGTCTAGCCACAAAGGCCGTGCATGTTGAAGCAGTAACTAATATGTCCACAGAAGGATTTGTAGCAGCATTGCAGAGATTTGTTTCAAGGCGTGGGCTTTGTAAAAACATATTCAGCGATAATGGCTCAAATTTTATTGGGGCCAACAACAAATTAAGAAAATTCTATATGTTTTTAAGAAAGCAAACTGATCATATCGCTTCATATCTTTTAAGGTGGGAAATAAAATGGCACTTCATTCCTCCAGCTGCTCCTCATATGGGCGGAATTTGGGAATCCGCAGTAAAACTACTAAAAATCAATATGAGGAAAGTCACGAATGGGCATATCCTGTCAACTGAAGAATTTGTCACCCTTATCACGAAAATTGAGGCAGCAATCAACTCACGTCCATTATACGCTGAATCGAACGATGAAGTGGATGTAATTACACCGGCTCATTTTTTAATTGGATGGTCATTAACAGAAGTTCCTGAAATAGAAAATATCGAGACCAAAACAACAAAGTATTCACGCTGGAAAATTGTTAGTCAACTTTATCAAGACTTCCGGAAACGCTGGTACAGGGACTACCTCACAACTCTGCAAAAGCGAACAAAATGGTACAAGAAATCACAAAACCTACAAATCGGTGATATCGTTTTGTTAATGGATGACAAGTCATCTTCTTGTTATTGGCCATTAGCTCGAGTAATAAATATTCATCCTGGTCGAGATAATATGGTTCGTGTCGTCACATTAAAGGTGCCGCGTTCAAATGCAATAATTCAGCGACCAATATCGAAGGTGTGTAAGCTGCCAATCAACGAAGAGGAATTTCATTTAAGTGAACTGAATCAAATTGATTCAGGCCGGGCGGGATGTTCAGACAACACAAAATAATGCAACAACGTACTATATTTATTGTTTTTTATACATTTATTGATGCGTTGAGGTACATATTTGCAAGCTTCATGATCGCCGGTTGGTGTATAAATCTGAAGTTCAAGGTCAAACATGTTGTTGTCCGGATGATCAGCTGTCTTCTGTTTGGTATTATAATTGCAGCGTCGCCTGGAATTGTATTGTATTGGTACTTAATGAGCATCTGTATTAGTATTATACTTATCTTTAATCACATTATAACTTTGTTTAAATTATTATTAATAATTGTTTAATAGTTGTAAAAATCTAAAATTGGGAAAGTTATATTAAAACAAAACAAATACTATTTTTGACATTAAGTTTAATCAAGATAATTTTATTATTTAAGGTGGTACAAAAGGAAAATATTATGTTAGCGCCATCTTACGGTCGGAATTGTAATTAGTATTTTGTAAGCTTCATTATAAAGTTGTAAAAAAAATCTCTGTATGTAATGTAAGTTTTAATAAAATTCATTAGTGAAAAGGTCGAGCAGCTAAAAACATAAAAAAAAATTATATAAAATTAATTCAAGAAAAATAAAAATAAATTATAAGTCATTAATTACCTGGTTCGTTTATTAATAATTACCTGGAGATTGCAAATTCCTGCACGCTGCCTATTTACCTGGAGCAATCTAGTTTTTCTTGAATATATTTATATATATATATATATATATCTATAGAGCTGTCCGAATCACCGACCCACCGTCCATGTCAATGTACAGGTTGACATGGAGCTTGCAATGTGCAGGTGGTATACTGTAATGGTGTGTGTAGGTGAATGGGTTAATGATGTGGCGTGAATGCGTGCTACCACAATGGACCCAAAATGGCCTAAGTCTCAACCACTGGAACCACTGAAACCTTCTTCACAAAACAATCTAATGTCAAAAACTATAGCGTCCAATTAAAGTCATCAACAATTTTATATAACATCCATTTTTGTTTATATTTCTTTCTCAATTCAACTAATGCGAAAAATGTATTTTGTGTGCAGCTCTAAACACACAGCAAACATTTTGCTGACCAACATTTTTTCATCATGTAAATCGCACTTTAATAATAATATTTGACAATTGTTGAATTTTTCATGTTTCATGTCGGTATAAGCAAATAAGTCGGTGTTTGGGACAGGGCCTTAAAATTAATATTTTGTGGTATATCCTTTGGCTTTTAACACAGCAGTCATTCGTCTAGGATAGGTAGGATTTATTATATTTTGACATTTTTGGGATATCTCCAATAATTTATGGGATATCTCCCATAATTGCTTCGAGTTTTGTAGGTTGGGGTTGGAAATGATTTTTACTTTTTGCATTTTATATTTTGCATAAGGTAACATAACGGTCTCGAGCATTTCCACGTATTTATCCGTATTCATATTTTCTTTAATCCAATATATCGGACCAAATCCAACCTATGCAAAACAAACCCAAACGATTATGCTTCGTACATACTGATTGCTACCACTAAAGAGAACCATTACGGACTCGTCCGTAAATAAAACACTTCGCCATTTTTGTATGGGCCAATTTGGATGATTTCTGGCATAAGCTATACACGCCTTTACATGACGCTTATTTAGCAAGGGCGTCTTCCTAGCCCACAAACCTTTTATTTTTGCTGCAAAAGATGTTTTGTGTAACTGTTAATGTATTTATATAAAAATTAAGTTCTTGTTTGATCTCCGTTGAAGTGTGCATCCGGTTTCATTTTCGCATAACTCACGATGCCTCGATCAGGTTTATTCGAAGTTTTTCATTTTCTTCTTGTTTCTGATTTTGTTGGTCTCCCACATCCCAATATCTCCTGGATAAATTTATGTAATATAACAATTATGAAATATAAAATAATTTTATTACGTTAATCAAATCACTACTATTTTTTCAAACAACAAAGTATGAACTGACATCGAAAATAAGGGAAATTCCAAAGTTAGTTGATGAACATGTCGATAATAGCGTTTGGATTATGTTAGTCAAATCATGAAGAAGATATTGTTATAGTATTTGAATAAACAAAATATAAGTACTACAATTATTTCACACACGACTGTATATGTATATACCGGAAGAAGATTTTGGAAAATTTGCTGCAGAACTTGAATGTTTAATATGTTAAATGGCTTTTGAGGGACATTAAGTTATATTTGTTGTATATGTTTATATTATTATTATCTAAACTGATTATATTAGTGATACAATGAAAATAATTGTAATTTTTGCAAATAAAAACCTTTAAGTGATTTTATATTTTTCTGTATTATGATTTTCTTTTTGGTACCAGCAAATAGCAGAATGTACGAAGTTGGTACATATTTTCAAAAAATATGTATCGAATTTGCTACTAATTGAAGTATTCAAGTGGTAACACTGAGACTGTACCACCCTTGCTCGGTGTACAATGCCAGGGGAAAGCCTGTTTGCTCAGGTTGAATTAAAGAGCAGACTTACAATCCTCTTGATTAAAAAATTATAGCTATACTAATATACATAAGTGAACATTTTGCTGAGATCGATTCACGTGAACAAAGCTGAACTTTGTACTGGTACAGATTATTTGTAATTTATAAGATCCATACAAAATTATTTGAATTTTAAAGTTATTTGTATTTAAACTTTAATTTATCAGGTAAAATAAGTAAAAAAAAATATGATTTTCAGTAATTTAGGTGCTGTCGAAACTTACTTAAAAAATAATTAACAAACTAAAAAGAATTGCCGTTGATATAGACGATTTATTACAGCCGATTTTGTTCGAGTAATTATCCATCTCAGATCTGTGATTGAAATGAGTGACCGACTGACGCTGCAAACTAGTTTACGATAAACTGTTTGGATGATCAGGGAATCAATTTTGTATCATGAGTTATTTTACATATTCTATCCTACACTACTACATATAAAAACAATACTATTCTCTAAAACTAACTTAACACTAATTATTAAGAAATGCAAATAACTATAACCTGACTTTCTATCACAACATTCAAAATTTAAGAAGCATGATTTTTATGCGTGTTAATATAAAAAATGGATACAAACATCAACATTTTAGCGTCAAAACCATAAAAATTAAGTCAAACTATATCGTGCCACAACTCTTGCGTTTGTCGATCTCCAATAAATAGAAAACAGTAATGCAGCGATTTCTAATTTATGCAAATGTACTGGAATGCCACTGGAATTTGTGAAGTTGCCGCTTCACCTTTATTAGTAATTTCTGTTAACGAGATGGTTTGTGATTTACCATAAATAATTTGTTAGTATTTAACAGCTTATCTAGAATATTTCAGAAATCGAGCATTTTTATTTAGCTACACCCTACACATTTGTTTTTGTACGTGTCTATATAATACGTCTGAATTCATATATTTTTGGAAAACCAACCTTCAAACGATATGTGTTAAAATTTTATGGCAAACCGACCATTAGTTTATAGGTTATAGTTGGTTCAATAACAATACTTGTTATTTCTAAACCAATCGAAGTGATTTGCGTCACATGTTTAAGTCGTAGCCGAAACGCCTAATACGTGGGCAAATATAAATCGTTCTATAAAAAGCATCGAATAGAACCGTGAGACAAGACTTATAACTTAAGTTATGATTAAATATTACACTCTTGAAAGATTATTAAATTGTCTTTCTTTATGGGCCGTTGGCCGGTTAAATGATGATTTAAACAGGCATAAATGAAATCAAAAACCGTACTGAAAATCTTTTATTAATTTTAGAAATTGGCTTATTCAATAAAGATATAAAAGCACAGCAAAACAATATGCGACTTAGTAAACTCGATTTACAAGTAGTTTCATATTCTATCGTTTGCTTTGTATTTTACTCGTATGAAAAATACGCTAACAGCGAGCGAGTTCATACGACGGATAAAAATCTCGGATTTTTCTATCCCAGATTTTTTTTCAACTTTTTTGTATGAAAAGAGGTGTGTCTGTAGTATAATTTACGTGATTTAATGGGTTAAAACGATGGGATAGAAAAATCCGAGAATTTTATCCGTCGTGTGAACTCGCTGTAACTCTGGTTTATTCAATCACGGTCTGTCAATGAGAAAAAATCAACTTGGGAACAACGGGACCAAATTTACCATTATATTCATATACATTCGAAAAAAATTATACAAATACAATTTGCTATAATATTCGATGATAATAATTTGAAAACATAAAAGTATGTATTCAAATTTGTTTCCAAAAATTAAATAAAATATTTTTTACCACAATAAATATTGTTACAATACAATTTTGAAAGCAGTTGTCTTTTTTAGTTTATTTCACTTATTGCATGCGCTACCTACACTTTTAATGCAAAGAGGATTATTTATTGGCAATGCGAAAATGCATTTTGGTGTTGCGTTGATGTTGTTATTTATAGAAAACTTCATGCAAAATTGTATTTTTAAAATCGGATTTAAGCCAGAATTGTCCCCTTAGGAATTATTCTATATGAAAGTTTTTATGTACCGCAATAACATTATAATCTTTGTGATTATACAGCATAATAATAATTTTATATTAAACAATACGTTATTGAGGATTTACAGTGGAAAACGTTTTTTTACAAATCGTGATTTTCATTCGTTTGTGGTTTTATGAAACATGTTTATGCGATTATATTTGTAATAAATGAATGTGCATATCATACAAAGTTTTTGTTGGCTGCACCCAAACTGACCAGCATTAAGCAATTCCTTCTTGCATCAGCGATTGTTTCATTATGAGTAATAA
Organism: Nephrotoma appendiculata; assembly: GCA_947310385.1. NCBI lineage: Eukaryota > Metazoa > Arthropoda > Insecta > Diptera > Tipulidae > Nephrotoma > Nephrotoma appendiculata. The sequence continues at coordinate 182,559,222 of OX371223.1, read as the reverse complement.
TTGTACGAAAAAAATAATTGCGTAATTCATAGTTCAACAATAATATTATATCGAAAAGGAGTAGAATAGAAACGAGTAGAATAATACCTTCTCCTGGTGTCGCATGGGTAACTAGAAATGAATGAGGCAGAGTAGTGCAGGTGATTCCAAGAAAAAATTTACTGTACCGGTATTAAACTTCTTGATATTAAACTTCCGTCTGTAGCAAGTACTTGACCTTAAAAAGCGGGTTGAGCAGCGACTAACAATAGTCTTCTCTCAGAGAAACTTTCAAATCGTACAAAATGGTCTCGGTTACCAATACGAGTTCATCATAAATTTATGCATATATGACTCTGGACATTTTACAGGGAGAATGTTTAGTGGCGACATGGATATTGCTTAGCTTATTAGACCTGTTAATTTCTAAACCCCCTGTCTCGATGATTTTGGCGTCCCTGATATGATTACATGTTCGATTATAGCAGATTAGAGCTATTATAGAGAACACCTTGTAAATTCTGCGGATGTAAAATTATCAATTTTTGTGCGGGTTCTAAGTTTCTAACCATGCAATTAGAACCCGCCCAAAATATAACATATTATAATCGTTAAGATAAAAAGGTGCATACACGATTAAAAGAAATATTATTCTTAGACAAATAGATCATATCAATAACATCCAATATCATCAACCACCGACTCTCCGAACCAACAATAGTATATAACTTAGTAGTCGAGAGATATTCTCATTATAAAAGAAACCTTAGTTTCTTAGTTTGCAAAATCGATCACACCACGATCTTTGAAAGGATTGGAAAATGCATATAAATAAAATGGACAACAATTGCTCTCAATCAAAGAAGCCAAGAAAATTTGTATTGATTTCCATACAAATCGTTTTTTACTATTCCCCGTACAAACAAATCTAAAACATATTTTACTTTATTACTTGTATGAAAATTCATAGGGATTTCTATGATATTATGATTTAAAATTTTGTTTTATGTTTTTTTTCATATGCAGTTTTCAAACCGAAATCGATTCGCTCCCGCGAGTTCTATAAGCGACGTGATTATTACTTTATTCAAATTGCTGGCGATTGTATTCCACAAGTCTGTTTTTATTGTTCGCATAACTAAATTAATTATTACATAAAATGCTCTTCTATAAAATCAATCAGCATATTTTTCAGCGTTAAACTTATCCGTGTCTATAAAAATAGGTTATAAAATTAGTTGTTATTAATGTAACTGTATATTAACATAATTTTTTTTTTAAATACTTACCATTTTACTAATTATAATTTTATTATAATTAAACAAATTATTTAATAATATAATATAATTAATTAATATGTATTTAAATTTTTCTACACTTTGTAATGGACTACTAATGACAAGGAAGAAGCATCATAAATGAGAAAGAAAATGAACATAAGCACCAAAAACTGAACCGGTTTGACTCGATTCAATAATTTTTGATGCTTATTGATGCTTATTTTATACTTCGTACGTATATGTAAATCTCAATTCTCATATTTTATTTTACGACCAAAAATTTACAGCCTGGTAATTATATAAAATTACTTTTACCACGCAACAATATTGGAATCGATCCTGAAATCGATTCGGCTACAAGAAGAATCAAATACATTACAAAGGCGGCTTGTCCAAAAACAAGAAAAGGCCAACATTCTCCAGAAGGAGATGCTAAAATAAATAAAAGAAAATAACCCTTTATTAAAAAATAATAATGAATTATTATCAGCCAACAGAAATTAGAATTAAATTATAATATATATAGATATATAATATATATACTCGTATATTAAATATATGTCTAAAGCACATATATTTTTCCCCCGTTTATGAAGGTAAAAATCTTCCAAAGACACCTTTCAGATGGATGTTATGTCCGATACACGCCAAGCCAAGTTTGGATAAGCTGTCGGACATTTTATAGTAGTCTCTCCGGGGAGGAAAATCTTTGTTTGCTGTTAAGATGTATACACCATTTTATGTCACTTCGTTATGGCAGGGCTTGTTACATAGGCTTATGTTTGTTAAGGAAATTGGTGGGTAATTTAGGAGTTATTTCAGAAGATATTGTACTTATCACTGAGGGATTCGAGATCGTTCAGATGGACTCACCCGGTTTATGATTGATTTATGTTTCCTTTCCTCAAAACCTGATTAATTGATTCTGCTTTTCGTTACCGCGGTTGATCAAAGCACAGCATCATGTATGCAAACCCCACGTCCATGCCTCTGATCTTAAGCTGGCAACCGTGTAGACCTCTGATACCGAGTTTGTTAACGGACCCTTCGTCTGTTTCATTACAATGTTGGTAAACAATGGGTGCTTTCAGGTCCCCTATCATGATTAGTAAAATCATCGCCAATTTGATTTGAAAATTTCATAGTGCTAAACATTTTCATAGCGTTTGCCTCGATTTTACTCAACATGTTCCCAACTGTTAAACCAATAACATTTATAATTTTGTGTATTATGCTGTGTTACTGATTTCTGATCTGATTAATTTTTTTGTTGTTTCTAAATTTTTACAGATTGATTAGATCGATTTTTTTGATTTGCAAAAATATGCGATTTGTTAGATTGATTTTAATTACTTAAATTAAAGCTGCTAATAAAACCGTGTAACCGTCGCTGCCATCTACTAAACATATTCGCTGTCTATTTTGCTTTTACTTTAAACGTGACCGTATATTAAATATAATATTAATTATATTATTAAATATATTGTATTCTGTGACGTGAAAATGGGAACAAAGAAGAAACAAATGAAACAAAAATTGCTAAGTAATCATTGTGTGGAAATAATTGAAACAATTGATTTGACAATTTCGATACTAGATGACAGTTGAAGTTGACCTTATTTGATCTAACTAATCTAAAATCTGTTACTTATTTTAGATCGATTAGATTAATCTGATCTCAGATTTCAAACCACCTCCTTCCGCACGGTATTCATGAACCACACCAAAATTAACTTCACCATCACCCTTGTCATTACCATCACCACCATCCCCCTATCACTACCACCATCCATACTAATCCTATATGTACACCTAGCATTGCCATCGTCCTCACCAACACCAACACTCTATCGTCATCATCCTCATCTATACCTTTAACATCTCCGATAATCACTACCATCACCCTCATCATTACAATCTATCGCACCTATACCATCATAGTCATCGTCAGCCTTCCAAATTTCAATTTCCCGGGCCATCTAATTCGTGAGTCTGCGGTACTTCATTATCAACGTAAAGGCAAATCAGGTAAGCTCTAACTCAGGATTTTCTTCTATTACAAAGCCAAAGAAACAAAAGAGAGATTTCAAACTATTTAAAGAATAATGAAACAAGAGAGCAAGAGTGTAAAATACAGGACGAAAAGTGATGTGAAACGGAGTAGACGTGTTTTGTTGTCGCTCCTTCATTTAATTTAAATATTTTTTTTTTTTTTTGTGTGTAAATAATAAATAAATAATTATTAATAATAAACAATGTGTTTTATATATTATAAATAAGTGATTAAAAGATGTGACGTCCACCTAGTGTTTTAAATATTAATTTGTGTATTGCGCGTGAAATTGTGTAGAACATATTGTTACGACTGTATGGTCGCAACGACGATTTTTTTTGTTATTTTATTCACCCCAGTTGTTGTCTTCGTTTCGCCCATCTTCTCTTATGTTTTTATTCACCTCTGTGTTTGTCTGTGAACTCACCCGCGACGTTTTGTTTTGTTCCCCATTGTGTGGTGGCGCGGAGGTGAAGAGAAGACGAGAGAGAGAGAACAATGCGCATCGAGTGTGTGCAAAGTAAAACGTTTTGGAAAAAATGTTTTTTCTTATATGTCTCTCTTTTGTACCAACGAAAATTTGGTATAAAGGAGAGACAGAGAAGAGAGATTCATTTCTTCTAAAACGTTTTACGAGTTGTGCGGGGCTCGAAGTTTTTGGTATGATGACAGTCTAGTTTTGGTCGATTTGAACGAATGGTCGAATTTACATTGTTACGTAAATCGAGTTCAAGATTTTGGGCAAAAACGCCATATTTAATTTGTGATTTAATTTTTTTGTATTTTTGGCGTGAGAAAAATTTTCATAACCATGTAATTTATATTTTTTTTGTTAAATAAAAGTTTGTTAAACATTTAATAATGTGTAAGAAACCAAAAATAGGTTTTGAATTTTATATAATACAGACTAGTTTTGAAATATTAAAGTCGAGTGCAGTTTTGGCTTAAAATAAAAAATTTGGACAATTTGGTTGAATAAAATAGAGTTTCCACTAATTCATACATATAATTTTTGGTACTAAAACAACAAGTTTCTGTATTACAAGAACAACATTAAGTGCAGTTTATCAACACTTTTTGCTGTTAACTTTTGGTGGTTGCCTATATCGCATAGTTGGTTTGTGTTCAGCCGTGTACAATTTTGGAGCATTGGTTAAAGTAAAAAACAAACAAGCGTTGCAACAAATATCGGAGAAGACACCGCAACGAGTAGCCAACCACGGGGACACTTAATTTCGTTCTTCCGCGGCGTGAACGCCACCATCTTTTTGTTACTGTTATCCAAGACACCGCAACGGGTGGCCCAACGGGGTATTAAATTTGAACAACAATAGCACCTGTGTCGGGCGGACACAGTGGCAGCGTTGATAACCTTGGGAGGACATCGCAGAGTATATGGGTGGCGCAACAAAGTGGTCATTCACAAATTTTTCTTTTACGGCGGGAAGACAGCGTTTGTCAGCGAGTGAACGCCCAACATACGGGTGACTGGCTGAGGTCATTCCTTTTACGGTTTTGGCGATACAACGCCCGACCGCACAAGGTCGCAACGGTAACGGCACCAAAGCCGCAACGGTCCGGGTAACAGGAGTTACCTGTGGCATGACGGCACCAAGGCCGCACCAGTAATTTTGGTTATATATATTAAGGTACAATTTTTTTATTTTTTCATTTAAACTTTTTCGATTTTTTTTATTTTTTTTTTTATATATATTTTTATATTATATTAAATTTTTAAATTTTGTAATCGAGCGCCGCACAGCGGGTGCACGCTCGATGCGTATTGCATCTCTCTCTCTCTCTCTCTCTCTCTCTCTCTCGTTCCCTCCGTCTTTTTTCGGGAAATTGTTTCCTTTTGTTTTTGTTTATTTTTATATACATAAAATGAATTATTAAATTTTCCGGATATGGTGTGATGGGAGCGGAGACTCCCTCTGTGTCGGTTTAGGGTTTGCGGTCCCTTGGTGCCCGCATCCAATTCCGTAACCAGGGCTCGGCCCCGTTTGAATTCGGATGGATGCGCGCACCAAGGCACCTCTCTCCTCTTTTATAATTATGTTTGTTCGTTCCTCAAGTTTCGGCCGACGAATTTCGGCGGAACTCCGGTATTAATTATTATTTGCGGTTTATTTAAATTTCTGTTTTACTCACGGTGTAAGCCAGGAGCACATGAGAGCCTCAAACCACACGACCCTTCGCACTTCTCCCTGAGAACGTAGCCGGCAAAAATCACCGTGGAGGCCTCTGCATGCGCTTAGTGAATATCTGCAGGTTGGCAGTAGCCAGCCTGTAACAATATACGTAATATATATAATTATTTCCGTATATGTTCTGATACCATTTCGTGAATGCGTAAATGCACATTTGTGTTTGAATTACTAGGTGTACATTTTCAAATAAAAAGTAAAAAGTATAGTGATGTGTATGATGAAATGTGTTTATTTACAAAAAACCCGAGTTGAAATATTTATAACGGGATATATTTCGTTTTAATGTTTCGATAAACTAGTTATGTATATAGACACATAAATCATAATAGTTAAATCAGAGAAGTTTCCTTTTTTTTACATATTTATATAATATATACATACATATATAAATACATATTTTTATTTTTATTTATGCACTTTTCATACTTCGTTTCGTATATAGATTTGTGTGTAGCATCAAAATCTACTTAAATAATATACATAGTTATGAGTGTGTTTTCTGGGCGTTTAGATGTATATGGTGTGTATATGCAGGGATGTAACAAAACCAACGACCGCCCGTTTCACACGCGATGTCAAAGAAGCACTCCTTTTCCGTCTCTTTCCCCGTTTACCTATGAAACCGGTTGCCAAATTTTTTTCTTCTTCTTCGGTGAAGCAGCTCTAACACAAATAGAAGTGAAATAAAAAATTAAATTATTTTATTTTAATTTAAATTTGAAATTTAATTTTAAAAATTAATTTTTTTAATTTTTTTTTTCATCCATTTGAGATGTACAGTGTATCAAAAAATTGTCCGTACAGTACCCAATTAAGAAAATATCAATGAAATATACAATAAAAGACAATTTTAAAAATTAAGTCTTTACTTTTAATAAATTAAAATAATCTTTAGAAAACAGAAAATAACGGTTAATATGATATAAATTCATTTAGTTTTTTGTTAAACACTATTTTGTATAACCGCAACCTAAAATTGCATCAAACAATTCTCCGTACACTCAATCAATTTATTAAAAATATTTATCTGTAGTCGGCTTAGTTTTACTTAACGGTAATTTACGAAAGAAATTGCAAATAAAAAATTTGTTTTAGTGCATATTAGTTTTAAATATATTGTGGCGCATAGTAGTCGCTGAGTGAACAGAAAGTTTCTTCAATTTAATAATGAAGTCTGCTTCTCATACCAAAATTAGAATTGAAATTAAAAAATTAATAGTTAAATTGAGAACTGAAGGTAAGAGTTTATCTGAAATTTCAAAAATTGTCGATCGACCGCGCTCCACAATTCAATACGTGCTGCAGAAGTTTCAAAAAACGAAATCCCTAGAGATGGCTCCAGGGCGTGGCCGTAAAGCTAAATTGAACGAACGTTAAATTCGGCTAGTGGAGAGAGAAATTAAAAATAATCCAAAGCTTAGTGCTCCAAAGCTGGCTGCCAGCCTATTTCAACGTGAAAATGTCACAGTAAATCCGCAAACAATACGTAATGTTTTGCATAAGAAAGGATATCGAGGATGTGCGTCGCGCAAAAAACCATATATATCGCAAAATAACATCAAAAAACGATTAGAATATGCTTTAAAATATGGAAGTGAGCCCGAGGGATTCTGGGAAAATGTCATATTCTCAGATGAAAGCAAGTTTAATGTTTTCGGTTCAGATGGGCGGGTTATGGTGTGGCGAAAACCCAACACCGAGCTGGAATTAAAAAATTTGCGGCCGAGTGTGAAACATGGGGGCGGAAATGTCATGGTGTGGGGAGCGTTTAGTGCAAAAGGTGTTGGAAATTTAACTTTTATAGAAACTACTATGGACCGGTTTGGATATTTATCTATTTTGAAGGACAACTTGTTAGTCAGTGCTGAGAATTTGGGACATGGGAAAGATTTCTATTTCATTCACGATAATGATCCAAAGCATTCCTCGAAGCTGGTTAAAGAATGGTTGTTGTATAACGTAAAATCAACCCTTCCTCATCCTTCTCAATCGCCAGATCTTAACCCCATCGAGAATTTATGGGCATATTTGGAGCGAAAAATTCGAACACACGAAATCAGCAGTAAAGAAAATTTGAAACGCGTCATAGTAGAGGAATGGCAAAAAATTGGCCCCGAATAGACAAGTAAGTTAGCTTTATCGATGAAAAAGAGGTTACAGTGTGTGATTGCAGCCAAGGGTAAGCAAACCAAATATTAGTACATAATCTTTTTACCATAATACAATAAATTTTCTATCTGTACGGGCAAATAATTGATGTAATTTTAGGCTGTGTGTTTATAAAATAATGAGTAACAAAAAACTTAATGAATTTTTATCATGTTACCTATTATTGTATGTTCTTCAAATATTTTTTGAATTAATTAAAAATAAAGACTGAATTATTTTATTATTTTTTAATTGTATTTTTCATTGATGTTTCATTAATCGAGTACTGTACGGACAATTTTTTGATACAGTGTAGATTTTAGTTAAAATTTTATTTTCGAGTAGATTTAAACAATACAAAAACTTTTGGTTTTATATTTAAATAAGGTTTTAAATTAGATTTTTTACTATTACGACTTATTTTAAAACGTGAACCAGTGCTTCTTTTGAATCCAGGGTGGAACGGATGAATAAATTTGATATGTTAATTGTTGTTGGTTTTGGAAGTAGATTTATGTATACATGTGTGGATGGTATGTATATTTTTGTGGTTTATTATATATTTAAACCCATTGTAGCTGTACTAACCCAAACGAAAATGAGATAAAGGATTCAAGGCCGTTCTTTTTACATGTAGATTTTGGTTTGAGTTTTGTTTTCGGGAGAGCATAATAATATCATGATAAGAATCATAAAGAGGTGAAATATTCCCATGTTTCATTTTCGTCGTTTTGTGCGCGTTGCGTCACTTGTGGCCAGCAGGACGGAGGTTTACATTGAATTTGTCGATTGGTTGTTTGGGTGAATCTGCAATGGACGTAATTTTTTTTTAAAAGCCTTTGTTTAGTTTTGATAATTACAGTTTAACTAAACACTTTTTTGTGGTTTACCCTTTATTTTGCATTTTATGGTCGAAATATTTTTGGAATTAACCCGTCGAGATATATTTCTCAAGCCGACGGCAGAATAAGGATAGTTTGAATAAGAATAATTTGAGTATATAACATAAAACTATAAAATTGTTAATACATATATGGATTTACTAACAAAATATAATGTACCAGTCCCCGAAAAAAAAAATGAAAAAAAATGAGGAAAGGACAAGATGAGAGAAAGGGAAAAAAGAAGGAAAAAATATTTTTATGGTATCATAATTTTTTTTTTTTTTTCGTTTGTCTTAAAAATTATATGTAGCTGAAAAGAATTTTTTTTTTCTTATGTTCGAATAAATTTGATATTATTACACATATAACATTATATATAGTTTACATATAAATATTAAAATATATTAAATAAAATTCAGCTCACAAATTCTTACTAATGATATTATAGCTATGTTCCTCGATTTACAATTTTCAAAAATATTCGTGATGTTAAGAATTCATTTATTTAAATAGATTATGTACTTTAAATTACAATTTAAAATTTAATCTCGATTTTATTTCATTTGTTCTTTTATGATTTCCGCAGTTTCAAATATGAGTAATCGAATTTTTAGTGTTACCAAAGTAAAATAATGGTAGCTTAAGAAAGTGACATCTATCAGTGGACATTTGTTATTTTGAGTTTATAAATGCCGATAGATGGCATCAATAATCAATAATAAATAGTTAATTTATTTAGAATTTATAATAGGTGGATTGTATTTTATTGTACATAATTGTATTATATTTTAATTATGTTATATATTATATTTAAATTTTAATTTAGGGCTGTTTAGTGTATTGTACTGTGAAAAATCTTTTAAGTATAGATATTTAATTGCCCCTTTAATGTATGCAATTGATTTGATTCTTTAATAAGTTAAGAGTATGTATTAAAATCTTGTAAAAATTGCTTGTTAGTTCTTACTGAAAGTGCTCATACGTGTAAAATTAATGAATAATTCTGTTAATTTTCAATATTCGGAACTAACATTGTTGTTGTAATAATTGTATTACCTTTTTGTCTTGGCCACATTAATTAAAAAGATATTTGCGGGATATAGTTAAAATTACCCAATGAAATCGTCATTGCGGCTTAAAACAAAACTTATCGTTGGTGTAGTTATCGATAAGATGAAATTTATAATATTTTACTAAATTTTGAAACTTTTACGTTATTTCGAGACTGATGACAATACTATACAGCCCAACTATGTTTGCAGTATAATTTTTAAATGCTACTGGATTTCAGTTTAGTTTTATTATTAATATAATTCAAATAACTATGATTTCAGGAAATTCTATTGTAAGTTGTTTAGTTTTAGGAGGATTAATCAATAAATGTTTGTATTATTTAGGAAGACGAAAAACATTAATGAAGAATTAAATTTCAGGAGTCTTAAGATGTTTGTGGAATAATATTTCTTTAATATATTAATTGATGATTGTGTAGTTTAGAACTGTGTTGTGTTTGTATTATTAACTATCGAATTACCTAGGTGACTGTATTCGGAGTGAATTAATCAATCAATTTTGTTTTAGGAAGGTGGAAAGTATTAATGTTGAATTATATTTCAGGGAATTTCCAGATGCTCGTGAAATAATAATATTGTTTTATCAGGTTGCTGATTTAAAGAAGCAATTGTTGAAGACCAATATCATCGTTATCCATTAAACCTATTAAACCTTTATCCCTCCTCCGTAGATTAGAATTGTGTTGTGCCGTACGATCGCTAGGTGTCTGAAACCGGGTCGTTCTGTCCCAAAAAAAACCTTTCCTATCCCTCCTATTGTTATGTGTAAACAGGCTGTAGGAATAGGCCCGGCGTTAACCGGGACACTTGTCAAGTACTTGGTTCTACAGTCCAATCAATCAAGAGAGCAAGAGTGTAAAATAGAAAAAGAAAATATACGGTTGGAGAAAGAAGAGCGGAGGAAAGAGAAAGAGCAGCTCGGGAAGTTGAAGGAAGAGCAGAGGCAACAGCGTCATTTACAAAATTTGCAAATGGTCAAACGCTAGAATTGAGAAAAAATTAATAATTCAAGTTTAGTTTTTAATTTTTTAGTTTTTTTAAAATTATTTATTTGTTTTATTTTAAAGGTTTTTCATAATTCTTGTTCGTTTTAGATTCACCTAAATGTTTAAGTACAGCTTCAGACATAGTTTCTGTATTTTCATCATCAGTAGCTGTTCTTACTGTTTCTTCTGCAACGCTTTCTATATCATCCCAACTATCACCATTACCTATAAACAAGTTATGTAATACGCAGCAAACTAGAACAAATTTACACATTCTCTGAACTGTAAAAAAAGTCTAACCGAACTAACTGTCGATACCTTTGTTGTAATAATCCGAAGGCGTTTTCTGTTTTGACAGTACTTTGGCAATGCTTTTTATAATTAATAATTTACGGTGATTTAACGGATCAAAAGAGGGTGTATACTCTTTGGTATTTGGTTAATAAATATTCCTTTAATGGATAGGCTGCGTCTCCTAATAGGTGATACTTCTCTCCACAAATTTCGGGTAAATCTTTTGAAATGATCGACAACATAAAAACTCTAGAATCATGGATCGTACCTATAGCATCCATAAACTTCTTCTTGGCATCAGAAATTCCTTATAATGTTATAGAAATTAGCCCATGTCGGTTGACATAAGTGGAGCGAATCGTATGTGCGGGTTTTCTGATGTAAATAAAGCACCCATCGGTGCAACCAAAAATGCCTGGAAAACCAACGAGCTGTAATTAAAAAAAATATAAATAAACTTTTCAGAAACAAGTCGTTGTTTATGTTGCTTACCTGTTCAAATTCTCGAATTTCTCACCCTTTTCATCTTATGACACACGAAATTTTATAATTTCTGGCGAAATATCATAAAACAAATCAAATTATTAGTTAAATGTTTATGGGATGCAGACAAGGCTACATTAAATAAATTCGAGACTTCCCGGAAAGTACTTTTGTTCTCAGCAAACCTAAAAACAAAAAATGAATAATCAAATAAAGTTTTCAAATTTTATGCCAGTTAGTATTTTATACCATAGGAATGATACACAATGGGTTTCTGCCGTTACCCTTTTTCTTCCTCTGCACAACTTGATTTTATAATTAAAATTAAATTAAAAAAAAAAAACATTTTATTACGAAAGCTTTTGGTAGCGAGTTAGTGTCAAAGTATAACGAAAATCTTAAAATGGTATTCTTGAAATTTGATTCCGAAAATTTTCGCAACGGAACGTTACTAAAATTTCGTAATGGTTTTTTTGTTCCTTATTCCATAGTTAAAACGCAATGATTTCACGCAGTTTGATGTCCCAAATTATTTATTAAGAGATGTAATGGACATTTTGTTACCTAGGTAGTAAAAAAGGTGATTTCAATTTTACTTAATTATTATGGGTAATCATTTTTAAAATGTGAATTCATTTTTTAGAATTACCCCGGTTTTAATTTTTTTTTAATTCAACTCTATTTCTATTTGTTGTCCAAAATAATGTTTTGTTCGAGATAATAATAAACATTCTAGTTTTTCCTTTACATTTTATTTCCAAAAACAAAAGACATTTTAGTTTATACCCCGCCTCTATTCTTAAAAATATGGGAATATCTACAATTGGTAATTTGGGATGAGTTTTTTTCAGGTTTGACTTGACCACTTGTATCTTCTGTACTACTATTAGTTTATATTTGGGAACTCCGTGCAGCTGATTTAATTACAAAAATTTAAATATTTTGCCATTTCGTTGTACTAGTATTAATGAAACATTGATAATATACTGTGCTGTAAAAAATGTGCTAATTTTAGCTTCCAAATTTGGAATGCTTTTTTCGAAGAGAAGTCGAATAATTGCAAATCCATTTTAAAACATTCTCCTTTGAATTTTTATTTAATTAAAACTAAAGTAAAAACGCAAACACGAAACAATTCCTTTGAATAAGTAAACCAAAGCATACAACTTTTTACGTAACATACTTATAATAAAAAATTTAATTTAAAAATATTGTTTTTCTTTGTTTATTAAATAATTTAAGTTTTAGCGTAATATGTCGCTGGTGATATACATTGTGTACCGTGAACGAACCATGTTTACAATTAAAATATCTCGAGTATTTCCCGACAGAAGAAAACACAAAATGTATCCTTGACATAAAAGGATACAAAAGATTTAAATCCTGCTATAATTTGCCGTGAAAATCTCTTATGAAGTTTTTATATACGTTGACAGCACAAAAGACTTCGTTTAAGAAAAATAAAATTATGTTACTTATTAATCACCCATTTTCTTGTATCTTGTCTTTGACATGCCTTTATCATAATATGTCGCTTTGTGCATAACATTATCACATACCCAAACAAAAGAAAATTTTAAACCTAAGGAAAAATGAAAATTTGTTTTTTGTCACCTGAAGTAAAATGTTTTATGAAAAATTATTTTTCCATTTATGGTTTTTTATAAATATTTGTGTAACAAAGTTGTTGTATCCGGTAGGCATATCAAGAATAAGCAAAGCCTTCTAGAAATTTCTACTCCAGCATCTTTGGTTGAGTCGCCAACTAATTGAAATAGGTAGCAAAGCATGTAAACTGCAAAATAGTTCAGATGATACGATAAGATAATTTTTTTCTGAAATCAAAACGCATCTCAATTACTCGCTAATGATACAAAACCGATTGATCAGCTGCATACACCAATATATAAATAAACCAATTTGTAACTAAAACGCATCCTTACATTTTATTCAACACAAAGAGGCAAACTTCCATTAAATTTAACATGTTTCACAATTTAGCGGATTTAGTATTTTTTAACGATTTGGCCAAGTTCAACAAGCCAGCAACATTATTCTCAAGTCGTGTTCCCATCCCGGGTGAGGTGACCAAGACGGTTGGAAGTTTGGTTTCGAATTAATGAAACAATGAATTCTGTAAATTAAAAAACCAATTATTCTTTAAGTTACAATAAATTAAAAATGCTTTGAATTTACATACAAAGTATAATCGCATTGTCCTAGCGAATTATTAAGCTTCGCTATGCAATTGTCAACTCCTTCGTAATCACGATTGTTGTTGTATTTGACACATACATCCAATTCCTTTATGAAATTTTGGGTTATTCTGGATGATAGCCAGTTATTGTTTTTCGAATTGAGGTTACCAAGACGTTGAAAATTAGGCTTCGAACACTAAAGAAACATTGAATTTTTTAAATTAAAAATTTCGGAATTTTAGTGAAAATTATTTTTGACGGAAAACTGTTTTTAAACACAAATCTCCCTGTACAGCCAAGATGAACTGATTTTTCAGCATGAAACTTTATACTTAATATTAATAAAAACAAATATTCAAATATTTAAATTATTTGATTAAAAAACAAACGAGAAAAAAAAATACTTTAATTTGTTTAATTGATTGACAAAAGGCGGGCAGGGCAGTTCGTCGGTCTCATTTTAGTATTGTAAATAATTGTATTATATCACATTAATGAACGATTATATATCAGTTTTTAAAATGTTAAATTTGTTTTTTAATTAATTTAAACGTTTAGAAAATTTAAAACATTGTGTTGTTATTAAAAAATACTAATCAGTGATATAAAGCACGGCACTATCAATATAAGGATTCGTTCTATTTATAAAATGTTTATACTTAAATTTTTTCCATAAATAATTTGGAGTTCCCATTGATGCTTGACCTAAATCGGTGAACTGAAAGTGGCAGGGAAGTGGTAGCTTCCATAGGAGTTTTATCATTTTTGGCAAGTATAGCATTTTCAAAAAAAATTCAAATATATTAAAAGATTAAAGTTAAAAGTTTCAAATATATTAAAAGATTAAAGTTAAAAGTTTAGTTACGCTAATTAGACAAAGCATTTAATAAGCATATAATTTTCCATAGTGCCTTGTAAAATTTTGCCATAAGATTTGTTTACGCACACGTGTGGAAAGAAAATCTAAAAATTTAAATAGTCATAAATGTAATTGAATTTCTTAAATCTAAATAATCCTATACCAGAGATCATATGCCGTTCGCGTACACTTTCAATTAAATAAACCAAATTGTTTCTTGGTATACCTACACATTTAGTAATAGACGAAAGCCAAATACATTTAAAGAAGTGTAACAGAATATCGATGTTGATAATGTAATATTGTTAAAGAAAAGAAGAGAGTATTTGTAATTAATTTAGTAAAAACATGCTTTAATATAGTGGGCTAAAGTGCTGATGTAAGCTTGCCACAGCCGCATTCTTTCCGTCACCTTAATCAGAACACTCATATAAAATTCAAACAAAGTTAACGCTGAAAATTATCAGAGGAAAAATATTAGGTTCCATATTTAGTGCTCTTGAAACATAGGTGAATTGGCCTTTCCACACACTGCATTTTCAAACAAAACTCAAGCAGCACTTGCCTCTCCACGCAAAAAAGTGTGGCACGTAATTTTCATGTTCACTTGAGCAAAACAGATAGAAAAACAAAAAAAAAATTGAAAAATCTAGTAGGTATTGAAACAAAATGTAAAATTTTACACATTTAGTAGGCGATTATTTTTTGTCATAAATTATTTTCATGCTAATCGCGTAAAAACAAAAAAAATTGACCTTAAAACTTTTATGATTTTTCGTTCATGTTAGTGAATATACAATACGAATTGCACATAAAAATATTGCTGCAAACGTGCTGCAAGAAACCACCCACTTCAAAATTTTGTTCATAGGAGAAGAGGTAAGTGTGTTTTCCAAGGCACTGTATGAAAAGATATTTCTCTCTGCTGAATGAATTTCTGCTGGCTAAGGAAAACATAATTTTCATTTCAAACATTTTAATTTAGTATTTTAGTTTGAACGATATGTCGAGACCATTAATATGATAGTAATAGAAAGAAAAGTCATAATTTAAAAATCTTTCAGCTTAAAAATTCTCGCGCTAAAGTCGAAAATAAAAGTAATATAAAAAGCAGTCTAACAAAAAAAAATTAAAATAAATAAAGTTCTTTATTTGTGTCGTTTCTGATATTGCAAGTTTATTCAGTGGATTTGGTTCTTGTTTTTGATATTCCATCCCTAATGTAAAAATATATATGGGCAGCACATAACTCATAAATCACATCGCGTGCAACTCAACTTCAGGAAGTGTTAAATACAGTCAACAATCTCGGTAAAATGTTTGATGAGATGCAGGAGGCTCAGGTTAAGCTGGAAGGTAGAGTCACTAAAACTGAATGTAATGTGAGAGAGCTGCAAGACGAGAGCAATACACTGAAAGAAAACTTAAAAATAAGTGAACAAACGAAAACATTAAATAAATTATCTAAGCTGGAAATTGAATTGGATGCTGTGCGGTATAATGAATGTAAAAATAATTTGATTATATCCGGAATACCTAATAACACTGTAGCACCGAAACAATTAGTTGATAATGTTCTCACTGTTTTGGGAATGAACAATTACACAGGAAGAGTAAAGGAAACTACATTGATGAACAGTTTCAGCAAAAATAAAAACGATAACACTACTTCATCTCAGTTTCATAAAATAGTGTTTTGTGATCAATCAGCTAAAACCGATATCCTCAAGAAGTGTAAACAACGAAAATATTTATTTGCCAATGAAATTGTGTTTAAGGTCGGGGATTATCATGAACTTTATGTCAGGGAGCAATTGACATCGTACAAAGCACATCTTTTTCGTGATGTTCTTACTTATAAAAAAGCAAACAATTATAAGTTTTTGTGGACCAAAAATAACAAAAGTTTTCTTAAAAAGACGAACACTTGGATGTCATCACCATCAACACTACTGCGGATGTCGAGAAATTGTCAACACAGATGTAACACTTTTGTTTACAGTAAGACAAAGCAATCATCTATTTACTTAATTAAGTTACAAATTATTAATTTTGATTTATTTTTAAATTTTCCATATACATTTTAAATCATTTAAATCTTTTTAAAGTATTATTATGTACAGCTGTTTTGTTGTTGGGATTGTGTTGTCAATTCGCGATGGATATAAATTTGACAGATGAAAGGAATTTATGGAAAAACAGTAATATGTAGATATTGTACAGGGGTTTACAATGTTCGTTTGAATAATTGTGTAGAATTTTGCAATTTATTGTATATTAATGTTCGAAGTTTACGTAATAAACTTTCTGATGTTGAAATTTTATTAAATAATCTACCTTTTGGCGCATATGTTGTACTACTTACTGGGACTTGGCTTCGTACTTTTGATAATCAATTTTACAATTTGAGTGGATTTAAATCATTTCACTCGATTAGATCGGATGGATATGGAGGTTGCAGTGTTTTTGTTAAAGAAAAATATAACTCAATTTTGATTTATGAAGAAGTATATTTTAATTGTAATTTTGTTGTGGTAAATATTCGAAATCTTAACATAAATATTTTTGCGAAATATCGTTCACCAAAATGTAATGTTGAGTTGTTTTTGGAAAAATTTGCATCGGTGGTTGGAGAGTGGAGACATTAATATTAACATACTGAATTCTGATAACGATAATCTAAAATACAATGAAATTGTTACTTGTCACGGATACGTTTTACTGAACAAAGCGGAACAAAAATACGCAACAAGAACTAGTAATGTGGTGAAGACAGTTATAGATCATATAGCTACTGATTTAAGTAACATAAAGTACGAGTTTTGTTTAGATGATACTTCTTTCTCTGATCATAAATTTATTTACTTTAGATTCAAGAAAGAAAAACTGTTTGATTCAAGTTCCAAGCCTTGTATTAAATGTGTTATATAGTATGATTTAGTCGATAATAATTCAATATGGGATACAATAGAGAATTTTGATAACTTTGAATCTCTTACCAATGAACTTAAAAAAGTAATACATAAGTGTAGCGTTGAAATAAAATCGACAATTACAAAGAATTACAAGAAACTTTGGATGACTGACGAAATATATAGATGCATCCGGTTAGGGAAAAATTTTACAAACTAAGAAAGAAACATTTGAATTCTGAGTATTGTGCTAGAAAATTTGAATTTTATTGCAGATTATGCAAAATCAATTCGGCAAAAAAACAATATTTTCTAAACTTATTTGAATTAATCTTGATAAACCGCATGTCTTATGGAAAAACTTTAATGAATTTGTATTAAAAGGCAACTGCGTAATAAGATTATTGAGCTGACAATGAATGGCAAAATTGTTAGAAAGGATATCGAACTTGCTACATTATTCAATAATTTTTTTATTAATAATGTGTCCGATCTATTTAGGAATCTACAATTTCCAGATGTAACATAATTTAATTACATTCATTACAATATTAGTCAACCTTTTTCCCTAGGATATATAACTCTTGAGGAAGTCAAGGATTTAATAAAAAATTTGAAAACTAAAGCATCCAATGGATTCGATTGTGTTTTGAACCGGTTTATTACTCGATATGCTGATAGGTTAACAAGCATATTAGCTCAACTAATTAACAAGTATGTGAGTACGCAAAGTTTTCCGAATTGTCTAAAATGTGCCAAGGTTATTTTAAATTTATAAAGGTGGTTCTAACGTAGAATTGCCTAATTACAGGCCAGTCTCTATCTCAAATTCTCCGACAAAATTTTTTGAAAATGTGATCAATTCGCGAATACAAGTTTTTTTAGATACTAACAATGTATTATCATCATGCCAATTTGGCTTTACCATAAATTCAAATACAGCCGCAGCGTGCCTACATCTTACAAATAGCGTAAGCGTGGGAGTTGAAAAAAACAATTTTATGTTTGTCTTATTTTCAGACTTAAGTAAAGCCTTTGATTCCATAAATCATAAAATTTTATTATTAAAATTGAGAAAATTGAACATGACTGATACTGAAATAAAGTTTTTTGAAATTTACCTAACTAACAGGAAACAATTAGTACAAGTTAATGGAATTCAGAGCAATATAGAAACAGTCAGTTTAGGTGTTCCACAAGGTTCGGTATTAGGTCCGACAGAATTTATTGGTTGATATACAGGCAGATCTAGATTTAGGTTTAGTTATACACAAAATTAAAATGGAACTTACATGTTGATACTATAAAAAAGAAAATTATGCCATATATCTTTATTTTAAAAAAATCTAAACATTTATTACCACTAATAATAATTAATATATACTATGCTTATATATACAGGGTTATCCAATTCGAGGTTGATAAAGTAAACTTAAAAAAAACACACAAAATATTCGGAATGTATTGTAATTTTTATTTCATTTTACAGATTGATCCTTGCCATTTTTAGTTAAACAAGATATCATTCAAATGTCCTCCACGGGACTTCTTACAGGCCTTGATTCTTTTGAGGTAATTTTCAATGACTTTTCGGCACATTTCGAGCGGTATCTCGGCCATTACCTTACGAATATTAGTTTTCAATTCGTCAAGAGTTTGAGGATTGTTTGCGTAAACACGATCTTTCGCGTAGCCCCACAAAAAGAAATCCAAAGGCGTTAAATCACAGGATCTTGGAGGCCAATTGACATCAGCCAATCGCGAAATCAAACGTCCAGGAAATTTCTCTTGCAAAAGATCTCGATTTGCTCGTGTTACGTGACTGGTTGCTCCATCCTGCTGGAACCACATATCGTCAAGATCATAATCTTCGATTTTCGTAAAAAAATAATCGGTTAACATGCGGCCATAGCGCTCAGAATTGACGGTAACGGTTCGTCCATGGTTGTTCTCAAAAAAATACGGCCCAATCACACCACCAGACCACAATGCGCACCAAACAGTGACTTTTTCCGGGTGTAATGGCTTCTCTACAATCAATTGTGGATTTTCTGAGCCCCAAATTCTACAGTTTTGCTTATTAACGTATCCACCAAGCGAAAAATGAGCTTCATCACTGAAGAAAATTTTGTTCGAAAAATCAGCATCGACGGCCTGTTTTTCCGCGTTTAATTTTAACGCGTTGGTCGATTGTTAAATGCTCCATATTCTTAAATGGCAGAATGTCAACTAAATAAATGACAGCGTACTTGACGTTTATCTTTGACAGATGTCGGTATACAGATTTCTACTTTATCAACCTCGAATTGGATAACCCTGTATATATATATAGTCATATAATTTAAATCCGATATGGAGTAGTACAATAAACACAATATTACAAAAGCTTTTCATTCTGCAGAAAAGGGCCATACAATTTGTATTAAATGTTCCAATAAGGACCCCCTCCATAACAATATTCACTGATTTTGTATCACTATATAATATAATTAAGAAAGAGTTGATTGTCTTAAGCTACAAAATTATAAACAACCTAATCAAACATAATTTTCTAGTAGTAAGAACCTGCGACGTTCACGATTATGATGTTTACAACTTCTGCCTCCAACAATAACGTATTTTATCGTGGTCTCTTACTATATAAACAATTGCCACCAACTATAAGACATACAACCAGTTTACAATTATTCAAGCGTCTTGCGGTGAGCCATGTAGTGCAACCGTGATTTAAAACATGTGTATTTTAGTGTGTACGTAAAAAAATTATTTTTCCATCAATTCAGCACAGCTGTTCAGTTTGATTAAACAATTTTTTGGCTACACTCTTCCACTTAAAATAGCTATTTCTTAATAGATAATTCTGCAATACGATTCTATAGGAATCAAAACAGTTTTTGTAATATATTCAGCCTTAAATAGGTGCTGACCACTATTTACGTATTTATAATGTTAAAATGTGAATTAAATAAAGAAAACAAAAAAAAAATTGAAAAAAATAAAAAATAAACTCAGTTTAAATTTATATTTATAGTTGTTTTTTGTATTATCATTTTTACATAAGAAAATTGTCCTTAGGTATAAGGAGAATTGTAAAAATGCTATGCCTTACATGTAAATTATTTAATAAATAAAAAATAAAAAAATGCCACAACACATCAGTGAGGTTTTTATCTCGAAATATGTCAAATACATTTTCTTATTTTTATAAGTTATTTTTTCTAGGTTAAATATTTGAAATAATCAGATTTTCATTAATAGAATGAAAAATAAAGTCAGCATTTTTATTAATAAATAGTAATAAATAAATAGTAATATTTATACATTTTCCCTTAAAGCTAACAACTACAAAAATATCGTTCACTTTTAAAGCGTAATTAAAATGTAATATAATAAACTTTTAAAATTAAAAAGGATTTTTATTTGGTAATAAATATTATTTAAAAGTACTGTGTAGTATTATGATTAGAATATGAAAGGCTATTGTTAGGATATTCGAAAGCATAAAAAAAAATTTAATTTTAATATAAAATTTAACTACCCAGTTTTAGTCAATTTTATGTAATACCATTTTGTTACTGAATACTACAACAACAATCTTTGCTAGTATTTTTTTTTTCTTAACTAGTCGAAAATGATGTATTTTGTAATCATATACATGTGTTTCAATAAAAATTACATGTCATACATTTCGGTACATAAATTATCGATTAAAACTATTAAATAGTTATTAATAAATATTAAATTTCTAAGAAACTTTATATTTATTATGTAATGGACGATCTGTTATAGCGATACAAGGAAAATCATTTTCCTAAGAACATGAGTACTAAGGATTAAATTTTTGCAATACCTGTGTGCTTCATAAAGCAGTATATGGGTGAGAACGTAAACTCTGTACGTTTCGGCTATCTAGGTTTGCCTTTATTTAATACGATCAAAATGAGTTGATGTAGAAAAATTGATTATATCTCTCCTTCTATATAATACATTTTTACTAGTGCAACAACAAAAATATCAATAATAGTATCATCTTCATTAGAAACACGAAACGAAAATTACGGGAATGAAACACATAGAAATTTTAATGAAAATAAAAACTGGAAAGTAATTTTCTTATGATATTTAATTTAATTTTTCAATTTTCTTATCTTTACACTAACGCATACATCTTGTTTCGTATATATTCCTCGTAATAGCTCTTTCTTAAATTTTATTGATTAAAATAACTATCTTTAAGGAGGAGAGCAAAAATGTTCCATTTTGATGCTGTTTTAATTTAATTTTATGTGAACTCAGGATATTTGTTTTTTTAGAACGTTAACGTCGTTTATGTACTTGTTGTCTAAGGTTGAGTAACGATATAGATGCAGTTTGTACCATATGCTGCTTATAATACATTTATTATGGTGGTAATGAGTAAAAATCATTAATTAAAAAAAGTAAATTGGGTCATTCAGGATTGAAATATTACTTATTTTAAACTTTTGATTTGCTATGTAGGTAAATGGTGGCTAGACATGGGTGTCCCGAAGTACTGACAAACAATAAAAATAAAACTCTTACCGATAAACAACAACTAGTACCAGAAACAGCATTACTAGCAAGTAAGTTATTTACCACTTGTGTAAAGCAAGTTAGTTATTCACTGTAAAATGAAAGATGTAGATTTGAACATGCAGAATTTCATTTTCAACAAACAACGCAAAATGTTAAAAATAATAAGTAAAATGAAATCCATATAAATATAGAATAGATGGTATGGTAGTCAAAAATGCATATACTTACTTATTTACAGTTTACCATCTATCTGTTCGTTATGAGCTCCTCAGGAACTTTGGAGGGAATCGAACCAAGTACTTGGTCTTAGACTGAAACTTAATTCGCAGCAGAGTAGTGTGAAAAGGAACGTGAAGACAGGCAAGTTAGCAGTACACATATACATTACTAAAGTCACAGTCGCAGATTTATAAATTATAAATTAAGCAAATGGCGCTTGTCCAAAACTAATTACATACATAAGGTTTCAAATTTAAACAATTTAAGAAAATTGTTAGTATCCGAAATACAAATATTTATTGAAGATTGTTGTTATTTGAAATACGTTATTTAGCGCAGAAAAAATATCTAATTAAAAACAAATATTCAAAATTTGTGATCAATAAACTAGCTAACTAATCGATTTCATCAAGTGAATAATGTACAATAATAATAATAATGTTTTGAGCAATGTTCAGCCTTCTAATCAAAATTTAATATTATTAAAAATATTTCGAACCAACTTGGCAAATTTGATATAAAGCAACCAAAAATTGGTCAAACCAATCGGGTAATACAATGGGTTAAGATCATGAAAAAATTAAATTATCTCATCAGGCAATGGTGACTGAATATTACTATTACGTAATGATTACATTTTGTCTTCTATATATATGTAGATCAACCGTGTAATCGTAACTCTAGTGAATTATATAACAATTCACTAAAGTTTATGCTTATAAACTTTTCATCTCATTCACACTGGTTTCAATACCAGTGCAAGTAATTTTTTAAAATAATTTTTACTGAAATAATTAATTAATTCATAGTGTTATCGAACATATCGGCCCCAACTAAGGCCATTTTAATGGGTCATATAATTCACTAGAGTTACGATTATACGATTGATCTACATATAGAACACAAAATGTAATCAACACGTCGTAATATTTAATCGCCATGGCCTGATGAGATGATTGAATTTTTTCATGATATTATCAGATCGAAACTGGATATTACTTCTGTTACTTCTTCATTGAAAATTTAAGCCTTGATATCTTTTTTATTTTTCAAAGAAATTATTTTTTTGTAAAAATTATTTATTATGCTTTTGATAATGGACCTGAAATGGTTCCGAAATCTTAAGTAATAATAATAAAAATAAATAAAGAAAAATATAACAATTATTAATATATTTATTAGAATAAAATTTTAATCAAAAAGACGTTTGTGACTGATATTTTACACATAAAGAACAAAATAAAGTATTAGAGCATTTTTTGAAACGGAAGCTACTCAGATTCTTTACAAATAAATATTAAATTTTCATAAACAAAAATCCACTATAACCAAACAATTTTTTGTTGCGTTCTGCATAATCTCATTTTATTATTAAAAGTTTTATTTCCGACATAAATTTTATACTTATTACATATTTTATTACAAATTAGATTAGCTTTGTTTTGAGATGAAAAATTTTCTGCTTATTTTTCTACCTAGACAAATTTTAAATTATTTAACGAATTCGGAAAATGTTTCTGAATTTAACAGCAACTCGTCCATTTCCTGGGAGTCTAGAACTTCTAAAAATAAAATAAAGCACGCTGTAACTGTCCAAATTCAGCTGCAATCACTTCATCTGAAATTAAATAACAAAATTAGTTTTAAGCAAATCAATTAAATGTATAATACTTATCGTATCTCAATTCATGCTGTAAATTCCATTACTATTGCAAATTCCATTGTGTTGTTATTGTACATCTAAACAAAATGTATTTGGCATTATTTTCAATTAACTATAATCAAACACAAATGTAAAAGACAAATCAAATGATTCTTCAAAGCCTTCAATAAATAATTTTCTTAATAACATTTGAGAATCACTTGATTTATCCTAATTTATTTAGTTAAACTTACCATTCAAAATATTCACATAAGAATTTATTGACGTTTGTTGACAATTGTTTATCAACAGTAGTGCGATTCCTATATAACAATTTATTACTTGTATACTCACTAATATTTTGATAGAGAAATTTCGATATTCAAATTGCTCTTAGGTAAATTGTACCGTCGATAAGGGTAGATTTGAACGAAATAATATTTTTAATGGTAAGGAATTTAGTACTTAAGCGGGATATTATATTTAAAAACCACCCTGTATCTTGTCATTTTATTGTAAAAATCTACCATCTCGGTCACTTCATTTTGAGATTTTGGACAAACAACAACCAAATATTATTGCAAAATAAAACAAATTCTCCAGATTAACAAAAACTTTATTTGGTATGTTGATTGAGTGATTAATCCAGTACTCCAGTATCCAGTACCAAATATCAGCCAGTGCTATAGATACCAGCGGGAAATCAACAGCCGAACCGCGCTTCATTGAAACGTCTCCCTTGCAATCAAACCACGTTTCATTGGATCGCCATTATTGCTGCCCACACACAAGATTGTTTATTTGTGGTCCTTCGAGCCGGAGCCTTAAGAGTATTGAAATGTATATAGTAAATTCCAAAATTCTGCAAAAATATTATTTAAGGCAAATCTTAAAGCGTATCCATGTGACGGCAAGTTCGGAGAAAACATGGTGAAACCAAAATATTTGTAAAATATCTGGATTTTTCTAAAATGCTATATTTCATCAGTGTGGTGCGGCAGAACCTATATAAGATATTAAGAAGAATCTTAAACGAACAAATGTATAATCAAGAGAAAACTACTGAAAAGTTGTAATTGGTTTGGAATATAGGAGATGATCGATGTGTTAAATATCAAACTACTGTCCAAACATTAAATTGTTTTTATTGATTAATTACTCAAACTGTTCGTTACTTCGATTTTGACTTAACAAGATTAATGCTTTTGGTTTTCGACAAGAGTTCACATTAATCAATCAAAATAGCTGCCACCTTTTGTTTCCTTGCCACTTTAATAAACTAACCGACTTAAATATGCAAGATTTCTTTTTGAATTAATTAAAAAAAGTTCACGAAAAACGAAAAATTGTATAAATTATCTGGTAAGTAAATGATATCATATTGTATTAAACATAAATCACGCGATATGTTTTTGAAATTAACTTTTAATTTGGCTTTGCAAGATGTAAACCTATATATACTCGTATATCGGTAGAGAAATTCAAGCAACCCCATAATAGATTATATTTTAACATGTTACATTAAAAAAATCATCAGATTGTGCCCGAATTCAACACAAAAATACGAACACGAGATAAAATGGGTGTACCACTTCGTAAATATTTCTTCGAAATATATGTTTAGACAGGCAGATTTTATAACATATAAGGTTATAATTTAACAAATAAGATTGCGTATGAAGTAGAATGAAAAACTTATGGAAGACAAGATTAATTTGAAAACAATATCGCCCGTTAGAAATTGTTTAGCCTGTTTGGTTGTGGCATTTAATGAGATAAAAATTAATTTATTATTGATTTTTCATAGTTTTTCTCTTTATGTGAAATCGAACGATTTTATTTTCTGATTAGAATAACGCCTATAATTGATGATGATAAAATTATTGCAATTACGTAAATCCCAAAAACGTTATGTACCTTGATAGGTTATAACCACATGAGGTTGAAAACACTAAGGGTTGCTTACCATTATTAAAAGAGTTTTAGACAAATTCTATTGGAAATAAAAAATTGTACAGCTAATGAACATTCTCTTTCTTGCTCCGGTGAAACCACCGAAAAATATTACTTTAGAGAAGTTTGCTAACTTTTGTTGATCGCTAATCTAACGTAGCAACTACAGACATACTGTGAAACTGAAATGTCGTTCATTATATTCGAGCCAATATTTGAAATTGCTGCCTTGTAACTTAAACACTCAAAACAGTACCTTAACTAATGTACATTCGGGGTTTTCTATTTCTTTGAAGTGTGGATCGATTATATTAATTTGCAACAATACAGAATCACTTCGTCAATTGGGGAATTTATTTGGGGTAGCGAATTCAACAGCAGGGAAGGCTGTTTTTTGAGTGGTCGATTTTTTTGTTGGTAAATGTTTGTTATATTATATGTATATATCATAAAATTTGATAGTTATTAATAATGTTTATATTTACAGGTCAGGAGTTTCTAAAATAACTTACACATGAAGAGGCAGAAATGACTTCAATAAAATTTGAAAGGATTCTTTAAATCAATTAATAGTTCTCAGACGGAACGGAATCATTAGAAAAAGTGAAAAGAACCGTGTTCTATATCAATAACAACCAATTTATATTCGGTGACAGTGCCTATTCAGCTAAAGAATGGTTAGTCCTACTATTAAAAGACAATGGAACCCTGAAGAGAGAATGGACTCGTATTGTAGTTGAACATTCTCTAGGATTGCTAAAGCCACGTTTCCGTAGGTTAATGTACTTTACCGAGCAGATTAACCGAACATTATGGACAAGAATAGTTTACTCAGCATGTGTTTTGCATAGTGATGAGTTTGCAGCCGACCAGGTAGCGCCAGAAGATATTTCGGTACTAATGGACTAGTCTTGGCAGACCAAATGGCACAGTGGTTAAGGCCCGTTGCACACTTCAGCTAAGCTAAGCTATGAAATATATTTGAGGTTTGTTTAGCTTAGCTCGATCGAATGCACATTATAACTAAAAACATAGTTCATATATACTAATATGTAATTAATTTCTTTTGACGCTTGTACAATATAACATAAAAATTATGTTCCGTCAAAATCTCATTTTTAAATTGAATGCAGAAGACAGACAACACCAACATAAGAAATTATAATAATATAAATTAAAAATAATTTTATGAATTATTTAATTGTTTGTTTAAAAAAATAATTATTTATATCACGTTTTGTCAAAAGAAGTAAGTCCACTGCTGATATTGAAACAGTTTGCTGTCGGCAAACAGTTTCAAAAATAATATCCCTATTCACATTACCTCCAAGCGGCATTAGCCCGAAGCTCAAAGGGTAGAGGTATGTATGGTCGTGGGGGATGGAGGTGTGAACAGAGCCTAGTATACCGCTAACATTTTCATGTTGAGAGAAAGACGCCTCGCCCAGTCGCGAGGGAGCTAAGGAGGGGGAACTGTGAGTACCATCACTAGCAGATGGCCTACTCATTCGACGTGAACCACACAAGATCCGCTGATTATTCGGCCCTTACCACATTATTATTGGCAAGGTGTCCGATTAATCAAAAAAAAATTTCTATTGTTAAGTAACGGCGCGGGGCCGCGGGTTAGTAATTAGAAAGGTGCTTGTCCATGCACCTTGTTACTATACTAGTCAACAGCGGGAATCTCCGACGAAAAACGCTACACAAGATTCCTTGTTTACTAGTACAGCCTGGACCGGTTGTATGTTAGTTCTATTGTTTTTTTTTCTGTGAATAAAAAAAGAATTTGTTAGTTTATACTCACCACTTTCGTACAAAAGTCCCAAAAATAAAATAAAAAAAACGACTCTTCTTCGACTTTGCCCTTTATTGTCCGCTCTATTTATCGATTTACATATATTTTCTATCTATCCAAAAAATTTATGATGAACCGTCGACTGCTACCGTCTGCCTTCCAAATCACAATTCCCTTCTCAAACAAAAATCAGACTATTTAAATGATTGAAATCACTTCTAAATAGCCTCTCCCCCCATTTCCGTTAATAATCCACATAAAAATTCAGGGTTTCGGAAATCACCAATAATCCCATACATATATTTTGTTGATTAAGCAACATGTGCCAACAATCAGAAATTTCCATGCGATTATTAGTTGAACGACATTACAATTATATTTACTGCAAACGTGGGAAATTGAGTGCAGTGTACTTACTTATAAGCAATATTTACGAACAACAACCTTCAACGTTGTTGTAATACACACACTGGGTAAACTCATATAAAAATGGTTTATTCAGGTAAATACATTTATTATGTTATTTGAGTAACATAAACAATTTGTATACATTTAGAAAAATTACATTAAAATTTAAGGAATATTGTGCAGGTCATGATTAACACTGCAAATATGTATACAATTGTTTCGGGTAGTTTAGATAGGTTGAAAGTGGTAACGAGATTTCGATTTGTCTAAAGACAAATCAATATAACATATAAAAAAAACAATTGGAAACATATGTTTGTTTTCTCATTTTAGCAACAAATCGTACAAATTTTTGGAACAAAATTTTTACAGCTCTGCACGTCGATTCTGGCTTTCCTATAGGAAAAATATTTAGATAGCGTTTTTGGTCAAAAATACCATTTTCTGGCCTACTGAAAAATCATGTTTGATCTAAATTTTTATAATTTAGGAAATATGTATTCTTTCCGTATCGAAATTGGATAGGAGAAATATTCCCAATTTAATTTTGTTTTTGAAAAAATTTACACCAACTGTTTACCATAGTATGCCAGAAAAACAAATGTTTGCGACAAAAATACTATGAAAATATTTTTCCAAATTCCTTTTCCTATAGAAAAGCCAGAATCGACATGCTCGGAAGGTTTTTGGATTATACAACAGCTAGAATCCTTAATAGAAAGCATACGGAGACATCCCGAATTATATAATACGCAACATATCGCAACGATTTATAATCAACCAAATTCAAGGATGTGTTGTGGGCATAAGTTGCTTTGGAATGTGAATTGGAAAACGGTCAGTAAATATCAAAATATTTTGTAAATTATTATAAGTTTAAGTAGTTCTAAAGAAGTATTTAAATTCTTTTTTGTTTCAAAACATTTAAACAAATCATATAAATCTCTTATTTATTTATTCAAATCGAATTTTTAATATTAATATTTTAATTATAATATTTATAACAAAGTTCAATTATTTTTTACTAATTTATAGCTTTTTTATTCGATTTCAGGAATTAATGTGTTTTTTGGAAAAGAACATGGCAAAAAAGGGATTCACAAAGTAATATAAGCGCGATTCCAGAAGAGTCACAAATCGAATCTAGAAATAACTGTTTAGAAAGTCGTAAAAATCAAAAACTAAAAACACGAGATGAGGAAATTCTACAAATACTTAGAGCGAATAGAGATGAATAAGTTAAAATAAGAAACGGATATCTCGTGCGAAATGGGCGTCCAACAAACAAAGCGCTATATAATTTGTTTATGTGGGTCGGCGCTGAATTCTACACTCCATCAGAGGGTCTTAGTTGTATTTATTAACATCACCGATCGTAATCAATGGCGAAAATGTGATTTGCATCTAGTCTCTGATAGGATTCGAACCCAGTACCTCCCGGTCCAGGTGCCGAAGCTTTAACCAATGCACCACTTGTCCGGTAATTTTATCTGATTGTTTAAATACTATTTCCTCTTTAGTGCTGCTATCTGTCATTGAACAGTTCATTCTGAAGAGGAAATATAAGTAGCAAAAGCTCGTCTTTTCTTAAATGCTCCATTCGCACCTCTTGCATTATTTGAGGGTAAATTTAACAGTTGGTGGTCTGGATCTTCAAAACCTGAGTCAAACTCATTTATTTACTGCTGTAATGTAGCTTGATTACGTAAATAGTTATGGAGCACACAAGTGGCTTTGATGATTTTGTCCAACTTTCTCAAACCGACTTCAAATGGTTTTTTCTATACTCTCAATGGAGCGCTCAGTATTCCAAAAACGCACTCCACTGTTTGACGTGCTTTCGACAATCGATAATTAAAAAATATACAATTTGTTTCTTTTCTTGTGTGGTTGAAATGCTTGGTCGCCTATTAAAACATAAGGAACCAATTTACTTCAGCAACCGCTAGTTAAAGTAAATTCTTATGAAGCGTCTTACCAAAATTACTATTGGGGAAAATATTGCCGTCACTGAAACGACCTTGCGAACCGACGTTTATAAACGTGAATTTATATGAAGCATCTACTGCAGCCATTAGGACAACAGAAAATGTTTTTTTATAGTTAAAATATGATGATCCTGAATTTGAGGGCATTCGAATGACTACATGTTTCCCATCAACGGCATTTCTCTTGGTTCCATCTTGATCCATATAGCCTCGCTTACCGCTTCCTCAACTTTTCTAATTGTGCTCTCTCCGAGACGGAAATTAAAACTTAAATTTCGGAAAGAACTCCCTGTAGAAAAATATCTGAAATAATTTAAAATTAATTTTTTGGATCTGCACAAGTTTCATAAATTCTCACCTCAAACAAACCACTAACTTTTCCCTTGTAGAAATGGAGGGACGGAAAAACGATTTTGTCCTTTTTATATCGTTTTCGATTATTCCATGGAGTTCATCGAACTGACTTCTTGTTAATCTGATATATTTGAAAAAGTCAAGGTCTGATAAATCCGGTAACAGGGAACGAAACACGCCGTACTCTAAGTGCTTCGGTACAAAATATGAACACCAAATAATTTATTTATTTCTTTTACTCAAAATATGTAACACAATGTCTTCCTCAAAATCTTCAGAATCCAATTCATAATCTGACAGATCAATTTCTTCTTCTAATTGTTTTGACCAATAAATCTTCGAATACAATATACACACCGGCTAACTGGTAAAATTTGGTTACTATTTGTACGATATGTAACTTTGATGAGAAAAGATCAATTATTTTGGAGGATAAATCAGCAATGGACTTACTTTTTGTTTTCTCAAAACACAATGTAAATAATTTAAGAAAAACGCTTAAATAATGTCTGCTAAATAACAATGCGAAAAAATTAATACAATAGAGGAGTACAAAATTTATCAGCATAAGAACAATCCAACTATTGAATGATAGGATGCCCTACAACCAAATCAACGAGTATAAAATGAAAACATTTGTGAACCAAAAATTAGAATAGTAGAAATAGCTGTTGAAGAGAGACCTGTCGAAACTAGTTTGAAATAAAAAAATATAATAAAATTATATTAATACATATAATAAAATTAACTGAATTAAATAAAACAAATATGTGTAAAGGACGTGAAATTTCGATGGAAACCGTAAATTAATTTTAAAACTATATCTGGAGAAAAACTCATTAATAGAAGTTGGTAAAATTATTGGTAAACCACATTCCAGTGTACATACAATTATAGTCTCACAGAAATACGGGATCTATGAAATGAAAACCACGTTCTGGTAAAAATAATAAAATAAAAAAATAAAATGTACAAAAAACAATTTATTTTAATTATTTAATAAATAAAAACGTAAAAATGTGTCTTGAGTTATCAAAACACGATGAAAACTTATTATTGTGGCTGGAGAAGCGCGAAATGCGCAAGGTACAATTTTTGTATACCTCTAAAATTCCTTAATTATATTAATTTATTAAAACAATATGGTATTATAGTTATTAATTAAGTGGAATATCACTAATGATTGAAAGTTATTAATAATATATGATCATTTATTGAATTTTTCATTTTTACATGATCAAAAGGATTTTTCATGTTTACATGATCAAATAAGTTTCCTGCTTCCAAAATAAGTCACCTCGATAGCAGACTTATTTGAATAAGTCGGTATAAGCAAATAAGTCGGTGTTTGGGACAGAGTCTAAATATCATAATTATCCCGATCTCGAACATCTATTTCACAAAAACGCAGTTATTATTTTTTTAACCGTGGTTAAATTGCGGATCCTTAAGTTCAATATCTGCATTGATTGAACACATTTTATTATATGTTTTAAGTGTAGAAAAGCGACTATTACTTTAGCTTTCTCCCGTCCTTAACATATCCTATGCCTTTCGAACGCACTATATCACTTAGACCGTAAAAATAATCGATGCACGGCACATTAATAAAATTCGAAACCTTAGTTAGGTTAGTACTTCTTTCCAGTAGTGAGAGTAAATTTCTTATTTACTAGATGTCCTACATACTATTAACGAATAGTATTTTAAATTTGATTTAAAAATTAGGGTGTTAATAAAAAAAAAAAAAAAAATTGTTTTTGAATTTTTTTACAAAATATCACGGAATTTTTAATAAAATTAAAAATTTAGTTTAATTATTGTATTAAAAATGTTGAAATAAATCGTTTAAACGTTTCAGTTAGTTACTTTGTTCGCTGGTAGATGCCACGTCTTTGGCATTAGTCAATGTTTTTACAAATTCTGTATTTTCAGTTCGCGATAGCTTTTATCGATTTTTGGCCAATTTAAAATCAAAAATGGGTATCAATTTTAAATTACAAGACGGATAAAACAGTCCTTTATGTACGCAGTGCTTTTTATTTTCCAGATGTTGTATTTTTATTAACTTTTAAATTAAATAGAATTTTAAAATTTATATTTTATATATTGATTATTTGGTCTTTAACATTATGTATGAAATATGATGTCAATAAAGTGGCGCCTCTGGCCGTGGCGCAAAGGCGAGTTTGGAAGGGATCGTAGGGGCCAGTCGATATCACCACTATATGACATTATTCGGCCGGGTAAAATATCTCGCAAAATTTGCATCGTAGGATGAGTGTGTGTGTGTGGGAGGAAGCACCATTTTGTTCAAACCACTTGTTGTGTAGGTAATTGATCGATCCAATTCGGGTA
This sequence comes from Nephrotoma appendiculata, assembly GCA_947310385.1. NCBI lineage: Eukaryota > Metazoa > Arthropoda > Insecta > Diptera > Tipulidae > Nephrotoma > Nephrotoma appendiculata. The sequence continues at coordinate 182,526,586 of OX371223.1, read as the reverse complement.
CAAGAAATTTATCCAACATGTCCCGATACCGGTTACCAGTAGTTGTTACATTACCTCTAGCATCCTAAAAGATGATGCCGGCGGCCCAAATGGCACATCAAACAGTTAGTCTACACGTTTTTCTTGTGATCTCTGTTGTACCAATTGAGACTTTGCAGTGCCCAATAGCAGCTACACTGTTTATTAACGGGTTTCTACCAAAAATGAAATGCTTTAATCATTTCAACACATTGTTTGCATCGTAATAAACTGTTATCGTCTACCTTCTACGACTGTCATATGTCACCCAAAACAAAATGGCAGCCAAACAATATCGACCTGGAACATAAAAAGCACCCGAATAACAAAAAAAAATCCATAAAAAAATTTTGTTAGTTTTTTTTTGTAAAATCCTCGTGCTATATTGATCGGTTATTATACAAAACCACACAGAGCAAGGATATATAAGCAAACTATTAAACCTTTTGGATTGGCGTAAGCCTGGCGAAATACCGAATGTTTGAATTATGCGCGAACGCACAATTGTAAAATACTTAAGGATTTATAATAGTTTAAATAAAACAATAAAAAGTTAAATTGTCTATCAAAATTTGCTTTATGATTTATTCTATACACCATTTATTTTATTATAGATAAATATGTCCTTTATATGTCCAAACACCAATAATTTTATTTTACACAGATATTATTTATACGAAAAGTATTTTCATACAAAATGTTGTTATATTATGTACATAAATTTATTATTATAATATTAAATAATTATTATTATTAAATAAAAAACATCCTCACCTGACAAGTCTGAAAAGCGAATAGAATGTATTATTATCTTATTAAATAGCAGCTAAACAATTGAGCAACAAAATTAAGCAAAAAAACATATTGAAACCTTGTCATTATTATGAATTAAATTATTGTGAACCTGTCATATATATTAAGGCAATTTCACATATAACTAGGAACTACATTAATTGACCTCGTACTCACGTGAATAATAATAATAAATATTTGACATTAATTTTGTTAATTAATTTCTTTTTATTTTTAGGAATTCTTAACACCTTTGATGATTTTTTTTTGTTATTTACAGCGGACTATTTTATCTATCTTATTTAATTTTACAAAAATAAGATTTTAATTTTAAATTGCCTAAATTTTACTTAAGCTGTATGGGTTCTAGTTATTTTTGAGTATTAAGATTTGTATCTAGGTATCTAGAAACAAAAAATTTAGAGAGTAGTACGAAGTACCAAGTATTTTTTGTGACACGCTGTATCTCAGAAAACATTTAAAATAAACCTCTTGCGTTCAGTAAAGGTTTTTCACTCAAATTAAATGAGTCAATTTAGAGTATATCAAATTGTTTACCCGGCAAATGTAACCCCGTTGTTTCAATTTATTTAACATAATGTGTATAATATGTGCGTGTGTGTGTGTATTTACATAGTTTTGAGTATGTTAGGCTACGAATATTTAAAAATATAATACTAACTTTTAATTTTACCCATTAAAAATATTATTATTACTACTTTAGGTTATATGCAATAGTGTTGTGATTAATAACTTTTAGAACCAAATAAATTCGTTAAAATGTCAACAAATAAAAACTAAAAGGTTTTTGCATAGCTATATTACATGAATATACCACCGACAACAACTACACCGTATTTAATTTATGATTGAACACAATGCACCAAAAACACATTTTAGCCGTTCATTAAATTTTTTATTAAATTTATGTTTTTATATGGGAATCTATTAATTTTTACAGTTTTTTACAATGTTCGCTGTAGTGAAATATGTATACTATATATGTATGTATAGGATTCAGGATAATGTGCACTAATATTATTTTTAACAACTAAAAATCCATAAATAAATATACCATAATACTTTTTTCATTTTTAAATAATCGTTGTAATATTTCTATTTTTTGAATATCGAAAAATAAAAAAAAAACTTTTTTAACTTTTTAATATTTTTATGCTTTTTGCGATACTGTTGCAATATACATAGTATACAAAAGTTACATTTTTTTCGTTAAAAATTTTAAAAGCTTTCAGGGGTTGAAAGTTTTTTTGTTTCGAATTTATTTTGATATAGTCTTTTGATTGATTAACTTTTGCGTCTTTAATGTACCAAATAAAACCGTCGGTTAATTTTCAGGAAAGTAATCCGATGTTGCAATTTAAGATAGCATTTTAAAATAATTAAGAGGGTTTGTAAATTAAAAACATAATTAATATAGTTCAGTGTTTTTATGTAACAAGAATTATTATTCTTGATTCTTTTGAATACGTGTACGTCTATCAGAATTGCACCATCAGAGTGTGGTGGATAAAATCTATATGTAAATTAATTTTGTTGAAATAGTCACACTTGCATTTCATTTTTTCTCAGTTTTTATAGACAAATTTAAATAAAAAAAAATTTAATTTAACTTCAGTGGAATAACCATCGAAAATATTCTTCTTATAAATTTACCTAAAAAAGCCATGATCATAAAAAATAAACCTCGAGATTCTTTCAGATGTACACGCCGAAACCCAAAAAATGATTTTTGAGGTGAAGTCTGCCTGTCGGTACCGTCTGTCGGTGTCACCTCTACTGTACAATGGATTGACTGGTGTGGATGAAACTTCATACTTCATCTTTTTTTATAAATTGGGAGGGTCCAGTGAAAATTGTCGGAAATAGACCAACCAGAAGGGCTGCTCCCGTAAAAGCTTTTTCCATTTTTTTTATATTTTAAAAATAGAGCATTTACTGAAAAATCGAAAAAGAATAAAGGGGTTGCAGATTAAATTTGCAACAAACCTGATCCAGGCCATTTTCCAAAAATTTAAGAGGAAATAACGATTTTTGACAAAAAAACAGTTTTTTTTATCAAGATTAGGCTTATTTTCTACTTACTAACCAAATTGATTTCGATTTAAAATTCTTTTTTTTTTTAATATTTTAGAGAAAATCCGACAACCATGGTTTGAGATTATGAAATTATTAAACAGAACCTCATAGATCCAACACATAATAATGATTTTTGTGTTAATCAGCGAAGCAGAAATCATAAAATTCTTTTGTTTTTTTTTATTCATCTTTTAGTAATCAAGTGAGATATATTCGGGAATTACGTTCGTTATCACAGTTATTATTTCAGGTCATCTTGAAGTTTCATTAGTTATTTAGAAATTTATATTGATTGTTAGAACTATTCGAGATTAAATTACATAATAATAAATTTCCAGGATGCAATTCTAATGTATAATGCTTTTGAGTTTATTTAACGGTGTAGTAATTAATAAAATTTACTTAACTTCTGTTATCAAGAAATTTACTTGGAATTTGTTTTATTTGTCGATATTGGTTCTTAGGCGCGTTGTTACATTTTTCATGTAGAAGCAAAAAATCGGTGCAATACTTTGCCCATCAATTTCATTTAAATTGCGCAACAGACTTTCCATTTGCTGTGTTCAGCATATTTGGTATCTTACATTGCTTATGATGCGATTTTGAGCAGTTTACATTATCCATATTTATCAGTCTTGGGCTTAAAAAAGTCTAAATTGAAACGAGTATTAAAAATAAATCTGTAACAACTGCTCTACATTATTTTCCTTTTTCTTTTGTGACAAAGTATGGCGTAACTGTTTGGAATATAAATTACAATGAGACCAAAGTAGTTTTATGAAAATCTAAAATCTTAAATATCTAACCGACACTTTCGTGTTAAATTAGATGGCGAATGCTCAGAAATAAAAGAAATATCAGCAAACGTAGCATACGGTAGCGTTTTGGGACCAACTTTGTATGTTCTGTACACCTCGAACCTGCCAACGATAGAGGACACTAACATAGTGACGTTTGCGGATGATACGGCCATCTTAGCGAATGCTGGTGGCATGGAAGAATCCACAAGCATATTGCAAGGAGCACTAATATTGTCAGCACCTGGACGAAAAGATGGCGAATAAAACTTAACGAAACAAAATCTGTCCACGTCAAGTTTACCAACAAAAAGGACACCTGTATACCAGTAGAACTGAACTGAAAATGGAAAGAGCATGTAATAAAGAAAAAAGAAGAGTTACACATCAAATACAGAAAGATGGATTGGCTGTTAGGAAGAAATGCTGATCTAACTCTACATGCCTTTGACTTTCCCGTCGCAGCTGTTTGTTTTAGTTTTCATCGTGAAAATATACTTAATTTATAATTAAATTTTTATTTTTTTAATTATTCATAATTGAAACATTAATACCAAACCTGAAACCTACAATACCAAAAAAAAAAATAATCGTGGAAGCTACTGGTCTAATCTTCATTTGAAAAAAACACAAAAAGGTGCACGCCTGTTGGATAATTTAGAACCATATTTCACTGGAAAATTATGGGTAGTCGAACAGAATCAGGCACGGTGCGAGGATAGGGCAATTTAACTTTCTTGCTCATACATTTTATATGTTTACACTCTACGTGATATAAATCGCGTTTACATGATAAATATATATTAATGTTCAAATTACTAAAATCGTTAAAAGCGAATGTCAATATTATTTTTTTTATAGACATATTCTGCATCCAACAGGTTTGTGGGATTAGGTGTACAGAAGCTAAAAGTTTATTTATCGTTAAGTGTTGTTTCTGAAATAAAAATGAATTATTAAAAGTTGAAACATTGTTACAAGTGCAATTCTCGTCTATTATGGTGCGCATACACGAGACAGTATACAGTGCTCAGACACGGAGTTTGCTTATGTGTGAAAGCTAAATCTAGTGCAGTCTGAAGATTCAATTTTTCTTGTATCGAGTAGTTATTATTCTTTATTTGTGAACACTAGAAACTGTCGCGAAAGTACTGTACTGTCTATACAGATTAAAATTAAATTTTACGTTTCTGTGTCACTATTCTGGCGTTTTTCTGGAAAAACAAAATTGGGAAAAATATTTACATAGCGTTTTGGTCTACATTAATTTCATGGCATTCTAAGAAAAACAGTTAATGGAAATATTTTTAGAAACAAAATTAGATAGGGAATATCTTTCCCAGCCAATTTCGTTTGCGAGTAAATGATTTCCAATTTAAAAACATTGACATTAAAGTATTTTCCTTAGTAGGCCTGAGAACAATAATATTGACAAAATTGCTACGAATATATTTTTACCCAGTCTCCATGGAATTATAATAGTGATAGTGTGACACTAGTGGTATATATTGTATTTCAACGGATTTTAGACGCCACTGTTTGCTCTATACATTCAACACAAAGTGCAACTCTAAAATATGTCGAGATTCGTGTTTTTATAGCTAGATGTCAGTAATTATGATAATATTGTTACGATTTTGCCTTGTCAATCAAGGTTCGAATCACTGGATTGTGAATAAATACACTGCTTCAATTTTAACTCACACAATTTTATTTACACAACACAATTTATTATACAACACAATTTTCACAATTAATTATTATAATTATAACACACTCTTTAATTATCACTTTAATAATCGCTTTAATAATCACTTTAATAATCTTTCTATTTAACCTTCACTGTATCACGTTTAAAATAATACTCAGCAATACACGTCAACGCGCGCCCTTATATACCAAAATATTTGTTTCCAGAATAATCCTAAATGCGCAGCAAATATGTTAGTATAGAAATACGCCTAAATGTTGAGTATAAATTATACACGTAATTGAACAATTAATGAAATTAACTTATTCTATTCTAATCTAGGTGTCACCGTAACACTACCCCCCACCTAAGCCTGTTCGTCCCGAACAGGATCCAGATCACCTCCTCTGTAGAGCGCCAAACGCTCTAAATGCACCACCTTTGGTTTACCTTTCCGTCCTTTCTGTATGCGATAAACCACGTCGTTCAACTTTTTAATGACAGTGTAAGGTCCTTCCCATGTGGGTTGCAACTTCGGTGATAATCCCTTGTGCCGTTGCGGGTTGTGAAGCCATACCAATTGCCCTTCCTCGAAGCCTTGATTATTTGCTCGTATGTCATATCGAGCTTTCATTCGATCACTTGATATTCGAATTTTCTCCCGTACAAATTGATGTATTTCATTAAGTGCCTCTTTCATTCGGTCGACGTAATCCTGTCCGCATAGAGCTGCTGATGGAACAGCCCCAAATTTTAAATCTCCTGGTAATCGCAGATTGTTCCCAAATATGGTTTTAGCTGGTGTCACTCCTGTTGTGTCATGTACCGCTGATCGGTAGGCCATCAGGAACATTGGTATATGTCGATCCCAGTTGCGTTGGTTCCTTTCCACAGCTTTTGCTAGATATTCCTCCAATGTACCATTGAATCTTTCCACCATACCGTCCGATTGTGGGTGTAAAGGCGTCGTTCTTGTTTTATTGATTCCAAGCATCTGACATATCTCCTGAAATACCACCGATTCGAAATTCCTTCCTTGATCCGTGTGAATTTCCATAGGTACACCAAATCTGCTAATCCAATTGTTAACCACGGCATCAGCTATTGTTGTTGTCTCCTGATTGGGTATGGGGTACACTTCCGGCCATTTGCTGAAATAATCCATTATTACTAGCACATATTTATTTCCGCTCTCGGTGGTCGGAAATGGCCCCGCCACGTCCATTGCAATTCTCTCAAATGGTGCCCCGACATTATATTGTTTCATGGTTCCACGGCTTTTTCGTGCTGGTCCCTTCACTGCCGCACATTGGTCACATCTTCGACACCATTCTACTACTGACTGTCTACATCCGGACCAGTAGAAACGTTGGCGAATTTTGGCCAATGTTTTATTAATCCCTAGGTGACCTCCACTTGCTCCTCCATGATACTCCTTGAGGATTTCCGCTATCCTATCTTTTGGCACCACTACCAACAATTGTTTTACTTTACCATCCGTGCTTTCCCACTTTCGTTTTAAACATCCATTTTCTATGTGAAGGCTATCCCATTGAGCCCAATATGCTTTACAATGGGAGTTTTGTCAGCTATCTCACTCCATGTGGGCCGGTGTTCCTTTTCCTTATATTCCATGATGAATGACAGGTCAGCATCCCGTAATTGCTCCTTCTTGATCACTTCATCAGTCCATTGCTCCTCAGGTAACGCTTGCATGAGCCGAATATCGACGATGTTTTCCTTGACCTCCACATGCCCACAATTCTTGCATTCCGCGGGACATGGTCTTTTTAATAACGCGTCGGCATTTCCATGTGCGCTTTCCTTTCGATGTTCAATATTGGCTTCATCTATCAAGCTGTCACCGCCTCTTTCTACTCTCGAAACTTGGATGGACGTTATGGGGCAATCGGTTGTGGGAGTCAGCTTTTGCTCCTTCAAGCTGTCTCTTTTTAATGACTCCAATGTCGTCCGACCCTCCCTCCTTTTTGGTATCGACCCTTCAATTCCATGCGATAGATTTCTCGTTTGTGATCACTTCCGTATTTTCGATCTAACGCCTTCATAATTCCCATGTAAACGTTCCGTTCCTGCTCGGGAATGATTTGTAGTGTTTCTGCTGCTTCGCCTTTAATAGCCACAATTAACGCTGCAACACATTGTTCTTCAGTCCACTGATTTTGCTTAATCGCCGTTTCGAACTGGAACTTAAAAATACTGAAGGATGTTGTTCCATCAAATGTTGGTGGTTTTATCTTAACTGCATTAACCGTCTGGATCACTTGTTGTGTCGTTCCATTCGCCTTGACATCTTTGAGCTCCTTCTCGAGACGTTTAAAATCTTGTTCAACCGATTCAAATTTTTGTTGAACCGTCCCTTTAACATTTTGAATTTCTGCGTGTACTTCTGTTTGCAGTTTTTCCACTTTACCGTGTAGTGTAGAAGATAACTCCATAAACCTCTCGTCCATTTTCTTTTGGCCAACTTGCACTTGTAACATCTGCTGTTTTATTTCGTGGTGCGATTGTTTAATGTCCGCCCCTTGTTGCTCCACCTGCTGTTTCATGTCCTGGTTCTACAATTTCATTTGATGTTTAATGTCCGCTCCTTGTTGCTTCAACTGTTGTCCCATCATATTCATAGCAGCCATCAACTGCGATAAATCGAAACTTCCGGATGGGTTTTGTGTTGTTCCAACCATCGTTTGTTCTTCCTTTTTTTTCTTGTCCACACTGATCTCATCTGTGTTGTCCTCCTCGAAATCATACACATCTGGATTTAAACCGTCCTTCTCCATGGCCTCACGTAGTCGCTCCATCAAACTAGCTTTTGTGCCTTCACTAGCCAAACCTCGCTGCTTCAGTTGCTCCTTTAATTGCGCAAGCTTTAATTCGTAGAGAATCATTTTTCTTATTATTCACAATCCCACCGCTGTCATCAATTGTTACGATTTTGCCTTGTCAATCAAGGTTCGAATCACTGGATTGTGAATAAATACACTGCTTCAATTTTAACTCACACAATTTTATTTACACAACACAATTTATTATACAACACAATTTTCACAATTAATTATTATAATTATAACACACTCTTTAATTATCACTTTAATAATCGCTTTAATAATCACTTTAATAATCTTTCTATTTAACCTTCACTGTATCACGTTTAAAATAATACTCAGCAATACACGTCAACGCGCGCCCTTATATACCAAAATATTTGTTTCCAGAATAATCCTAAATGCGCAGCAAATATGTTAGTATAGAAATACGCCTAAATGTTGAGTATAAATTATACACGTAATTGAACAATTAATGAAATTAACTTATTCTATTCTAATCTAGGTGTCACCGTAACAATATTAAATGATTATTAAGTCAGTAAATGATTATTAAAATTAATTAGGTAAAAATACAATATTGAGCTGTTATAATTGGAAATATTTGTTTTTGGCTTAGTACATTATATGCGTAAAATGCTTAATAATTTTAAGGTTATTTGCATCTACATGCTTTACTTATTAGTGAATAAAGATCATTATTGGTAGGTAAACACTTAATTTTACTAAACACTTGTTTTTTATTTCGCAAATTATTGAATATTTTAATTAAAAAATTTGTCTAAAAAGTTTAGGGAATCAGTCGATCGATTTGGACTTGTTAGGTCATCATCAGGTGAATCTACTCTTCAAGTTGAAATCTATCGAGTGATATTTTAAAGATTTTGGACAAATTGTTTAATTAAAATATTCCAAAATAATTTTGCGAAATAAAAAACAAGTGTTTAGTGAAATGTGTTTATTAAGTGTTTGTGTGCTTCGCACAGTGCCGACAGCAAATAGTGTTAAAAGTGTTAAGTAAACAGTTTAGGCTCAATTCCTTATTTAGTGATATACGGTCTCTTTTTTATAAGCAAACACCCCTATCCCTATTCGATGGATGAACCAGTTGTTTATCATGTATGACGCCTACTTTATATGGCTCGAGTTACACTCAAACCCCTTCATGAGATACAGTTTCCTCCCGGCTACTTGGGACCACTTGTAATACTTCTTGCTCGTGAAATTTTCAATAAGACTGATGATAATTTACCAATACACTGTAATGATTATGTACGTATTACACAACATCACGTATGAATGCTTCAGACAGTACTGCGATAGTTTCAACTGAACGAACTGATTTGAAAACACTGCCTGATACTAAAATACTGTATCGTGTGAATGCCAATTTGCTAGACAGTAAACAACTCTTAAGAAGGACTGTATTACTCGCTCGTAGGTAATCAATCATTTATTGGTAAGTTTGCAGACGAAGTAGTTTAGTTTAGTTTATGTTCATAATAATAATAGTGATTCGTTTATAATTTGTAATATGTATTTCTATTTTCAAATTGTATGTATGTAAATTTAATACGAAGGAATTTAATTGAAAGAAATGGAACAGAGTGCAAAGATTAAGCTTAAACCGACTATAATCACTATTATTTTTGGAAAATGCACCAACTTTAAAGTTTCCCATGTTAATTAATCTTTCTGATACCACAAAATATATATTATTCGAATAATAACAAAGATTATAAGACTTCCTCGACTAATTTTTTGTCTGTTTTCCGTTCGAAATTTTCTTTTTTACAGATATATTTTTTCTGTCTAGTTCCCCCTCGCATACAGTTAAGCGATGAAATACATTCTTAAAATTAATCATGACGCTAGATAAAATATAATGTATGTATGTATGTATGTATATATGCATGCATATGGTATATAAGGAAACAAAATAGAAAAACTCGTTTCCAGTTCTTAATTTTTTCAGTTTTTTCTTGTTTTCAATAAAAAGCAAAAATAACAACAAATTTTCCACCATGTAATGAAAACAAATTACAATTCAAAAGTGGAAAATAATACCACAAAAGAAAAACAAAATCTTCTACCGAAACAAAACAAAAATTTTTGTTGCTATTTTTTATCTATTTTATTTTATTTGTAATGTATGAAAAATAAAAGTTTTCCATTTTTTGTTATTTTGTTTTTGTTATAACCCATTGTTTTTTTTTGTTTTTGTAAGTTTTCTTTTATATACAAAGCCATATACATTTCTTTTTATTATATGCTATTCTCTGTCATTTTTTGCCATATTTTTATATCAAGAGGATAGAAAGATGTTTAAGTTCGTCTCATATCCATTTTTATCTTTCTCTTCATTTATTTAAGTCAGTGGTTTTCTTACATTTTATGTTGCTTCAGCTGATATTCAATTGTTTTTTATGCATTTGGCAGCAAGCTGTGGAGGAAGTTTAACGGGTTAATAGTGTTCTGAAATAAATGTGTGGAATTTAAGTTATAAGTCCGACGTGTGTTACGAAACTGGAAAACTATACAGAAATGTATCTAATGGAATGGTTATATTATGGTTAGTTTAGTACTCAACGTGTGTGTACAATGTTGTTATAGTTCCTCGATCCAGTTTCTTGACTTATATACATTATAGTTACGTATTTGACTTTTTAAAGTATCCATCAAAGTGAAATCAAGATTTGAGAAAATGCTTTGTGAAGTCTAGATCCGAGAAGGATATTTTTTAAGTTGGACTTGATCCATATTTGTAATATTCCACTTACATAAATAGTCTTCAGTTAATGTAACGGAACAGATAATTTTGTTCAAATAATGGTTTAAATAATGATTATTTCTTTGCAAAACCTACAAAAACCAATCAAAATGTTACATGCCATGCCAGTTTTACAGTCGAAAACAAAATGAATTAAAACGAAACGAAAGGATTAATTGCTTTAAAACACAGTGGGGTAATTGATTCCAATTCAAATGCTTTGCGTTGCTGTTTTTGCGGTAATTCATAAAAATGTAATTTCCTATTGTAGTCGTCTGTAAATATATTCTATCGAATTTTTTTTTATCTAATCTATTTAATATAATAATACGAGGAATAACTGTATGTTTGCATATTATATGTATCAACGGTTCGAACGATTTTAACTAAAATTCGATTATCGGGTTTTCGATTACCAGGAATCCACTCCGACGGGTATTGGTTTCAGTGAAATGTGTTTAGGTGTTCTGGCGGAGAACAGCGGAGAATGCTTTGCTTGTTAACTAAATTAAATTGGTACTAAAAAGGCTTACTAAAAAGTTAGAAACGTTTTTGAATTGGTAAACTATTGGAATACTGTTGACATCGTGAATAGTTAAATCATCGCCAATTTGATTTCAAAAGTCCATTTCAAGCTTAAAGTTTTCATAAAGGCGGGTGTAATTTTACTCAACATTTGTTTGACTTGAAAGCATCCAATGCCTAAACTTTCCTTTTTGGAATTGAAATCTATTTATATTGGATGCCATTGACTTGCGTAACATGTTTTATACCCGCGAAAATTAAATAAATGGAGGTAAGATCAGAAATTATGTTTGCATGTCGTACCTAAATGGCACTTTGCGTCTCCGAGTGCAATACTCAATTTGTTTCTTGTACAGTAAACAAATACTTCCAGCCCTACATACAATACTGAAAATTTTAGTAGAAATGATATTTAGCACTACTTCACTCAGTCTTGGCAATCTGGCACCGAACGGAAATAATAGATGTATTTCTAAGGTGAATATGGAGAATTTAGCGAATTTTGCGAATTAAGAATTTTACTTTAAGAAACAGCAAGAATCGCGTAATGGCGTATTTATTTTTAAATTAATTATAAATAAAAACTAGTTTTATTTTTTGAACTTTTAACAATATTTATTAAGAATATTTATTATAAGAAAACAAAATTTAACGTATTATTTAATTGTTAAAATTATCTCCGAGTGGTAAGCACCTTAACTAAAAATCCATTTTAGCTTTCGTAAATCTAAAAAAAATTCAATTTAGCAAAATTTTTTCTCAATTTAGATACATGCAATTGTTGTTGTAAATTTAGAAAATTTACCAAAGAAATACAGCTAATAGCTTAGAGATAGACAGCTTTGATGAAAATTGATGTAGAGAAAATTTTAAATGCCAGCGTCGATTTCGATTGATAATTTCGGGAAAATTCGTTTAGTGAGTCATCAGGTAGAGGTCTCAAGTAAATTTTTAAATATTTGTTCGTAAGGGTATTAAGGGTTTTCTGGTTCCAGGAATGGATTAGCGTGAGTCATAATTTCGGGAAATCCGGTAGGGCCAGAGTCTAATTTTTCCGAAAAAAGCATAATCTCTATAAAAATTGTTGAGGAGCCGTATTCGAATGCCAGGAATCATTCTATAATCTTATTTGACTTGCGTTATGTTTCACAATGTTGCGAAGGTGGTTGCGTTCAGGGAGTGGTTTAGAGAAGAACGGACCCCTATCTTTATTTTTTTTGCAACATTCACGACTTTTCAAATATTCGAGGGAGGGTTTTCTAGTGCCAATAGTCATTTGCGATGGGTGCCAATTTCGGTAAAATCCGTTTAAGGAGTCGTCTGGTGGGGTCCGGGTCTCTTTCTTTAATTTGGCTTTGATAAAAATTACGGAGAGGACGTCCTCGAGTACAAGAAACTGAATGTATTGAGTAATGATTTTGGGAAAATGAAAGACCCCCGGGTATAGGTGGTCAGCCGATGGAAGCCGGACTCCATTTATTAATTTTTTTTTTGGCTCGCACGATGTTGATAAAAATTATGAGAGCAACAAGCGATTTCGATGTGTTAACTTCCGGAAAATTCGTTTAGTGAGTGATCTGGTGAGTTGCGGGATGATTTTAAAAATATTTCCGGCCCAAGCGAGTAAACGAGTTTGATGAAAACTACAGTGATAAGAGTTTTCTGAGTCGTCGTTCTGGTGGTGGCCCAGATCCCATTTTTTTGAATTTTTCTAGCTCGAACTATTTTGATAAAAATTTGCAGGAATCCTCCGAAGAAGCCGCCATGTTGAAAGCCAAGAGTCAATTATCATTTGTCGTGATTTCGGAAAAATTTGTTTAGAGGATCATACGGGGACGACTCGCATGTTTTTCATAATAATTACTGAGAGGGAGTTTTCGAGTACCAGGAGCCGACTTGAGTTCGTTTGGGTCGTCCGTTGGAGGCCTGGGTTCCATTATTTAATTTTTTATCGGTAAGCATAAATTTGATAAAAATTTAATTAGGGATTTAAATTTCAAGGAATCAATTCGATGGGTGGTGGTCGAATCGACTTTTTTATTTCTTTTTTTCGGTTCAATCGATTGTGATCAACAATTGCATTGATAATAGTTTTCTAATGTCAGGAATAGCTTGCGAATAATTGTAGCTTAGGAAAAAGCCGTTTAGCAGGTAAATGGAACTAGAACTATTTTCATAAAACTTGGTGAGGTTTCCGAGTTTCAAGAATCGATTACGATAAACCTTGTTCATCATAGTTCTTGGTTGGGCTTGGAACCGTCTTTTAACATTTTATTTGGCCTGTACGGTTTTAACAAAATTTTGATGAGAGACAGTTTTCAACAGCAAGGAAACGATAACAAGGAGTTCTGATTCCCAATTTAGGAGTCCTGAGACTGTCATATTGCACCATGTACACAAAATTATACCATGTTCTGTAAAGTTGCAAAAGGAGGGTTGTAGTGTGACGTTCCACTATATTGCGCCATACTGAACAATGTTGTGGCGTTTTGAAACTTGATTCTTTCCCAATTTTTTGGCGAAACTGTTTTTATAATTAATCAAATTCAATAATAAATTTGTCAACCAGGGTTTTATTTTGAAATCGTGGCAAATACTCAGTTACTTTAGATTGATTTAATTTTGGTTGCCCTGCCTAACCTGCCTTTAAATGTTTGATTTCGGAGAGATTTTATGGCTGATATTCTACTTCAACCAACAACTTTTCTTCGCAATAAATGACCTTGTTTACGCAATTTAGAATAACGCCCATTTCTCCGGTGATAACGATCCTATGATCCACACTCATATACTCTTGTAGCGCTATTTATAAAGTTGATAATATTTACCAATTGTGGGTTGGTCCACAATAGTTTGATCGTAGAAAGCATTCATTTTAAGAAATTTCGAGCATCTAAACGTTTTAATTTTGAAAGTTATGGTTGAAATAACCTAATTAATTTCGAAAGGATAGATTATCTTACGTACAGAGGAAGCATAATAATTGAGTGGTTTGAGGATTTGGGAGCATTAGGTGTAATGGGTGGTTGTATACAAAACAACGCTCTTCCTTCCTGCGCTTATATTTTTTTATATTCATTTTATTTCTTTTACGTATTAAAATAAAGTATTTAAAAATTTTGACATCCAGATTTTTGAAGATTCAACATTCGCTATACCGCTGATGCACATTTTGCAATTATATCGGTTCAGATCAGTTTGGCAAATTGCCTAAATTTGTTTAGATCATTTGTTTATATTTTCCCGTAAATAGTGAGTTTTGATAAAAAAAAAATTTATTTCTCAAAATTCGGCATTACTACAGTATTGACTAATAGGAATCAAACTTCATATTTAACTTTTTTCCATTAATTAGGAGATTCTTGTGAAATTGGTGAAAATCAGGGTACCAAAAGTGGCACCTTCAATGGGAGCTTATTTATTTTTGCAATGATGTTGAAAAGTTTGGCATTTACAAAAAACGACAAAGAATTAAAAGATTCAAATAAATTTAATGATTAAATCTTTATTAAGGGCCTTGTCGGTTTGCTGAAATTTAAAAGCAGGAATAATGATATTTGATTATACAAGACAGTTTTACCAAAAGTCCGATAGGTAGCAGTTCATTTTTTTCGGTTTAGAAATCAAGTGTGGTGTATTCGAGATCTATATATGTACATATACATTCGCGGTAAAAGAGAGTCAAAAGTTGGCCACAAAATATTCCACTCAAACATTTTTTTTGTAAATAGTCCTACGGTCACCATGAATCATTAACGATTTATAATTTATTGTTTTGGCACACTAGTGGGTTAGTTTTTATAATCGTAAGGAGCGTCAATAATTTAATTTAATGTTGAATTTTTCAACGCTTTTTTGGAATGTAAACGACGAAACAGTCCTAATAGATTTGTTTTAAACCTTCATTACCGCTGTTTTCTCTTTTTAAAAAAGTCCACTTCCTAATTTTATTCGCGTTTGTTTTATCAAAAGCATCGGAATATTCCTTGCCTTAGTATTTGGCGTTTAAGACTTTCAGTTTGACACTTTTCTCGCAATTTATTGGTAGGCACCTAAGATCCTTCGTATTCATTAAATTTCAAATATTTAAGTTTGTATGAACCGATATTGCTGTATATTTTTGATCCATAGCCTAAAATATAATTTTATTGTAATACTTTTACGTTTGTAACGCCGTCCTCTACGGCGCGGCGTCACCGCGCATACTAATGGTAAAAATAATAATACGTCAGTATAATTTGGGTGAGTGAGGTTTTGTGCAACCCTACCGATTACACAAAAAAAAAAATTTGTTTTTGTTGGGTACTTGAAATACCGATATATAGAGGAGCGAGATCAAAGAAAGCGGAGAATAAAATCGGACGCGGAGGTGAAAACAAAAAAAATCTTATTGTGTGTGTGGAGTATTTGAGAAAAAAAAAGATTTTTAAAAATTATTTACAAAATAAAGTACGCGATCGTAAAAGTGATAGGAAAAAAAGTAATAAAAAAAAAACAAGAAAAAACCCGGGGACAACATCGATTGTTCTGATAAAAACTATATAATTGTAAAATTAGTTAGTGCATTAAGAAAAAAATAAAAAAAAAGGTCTCTGGGACCGATTGAAATAAATTTATGTTTTTTTGGTGAAATAAATTAAAGGGCATACAGTGTATACGCCTGTAACAAAACAAAAAAACGTTTTATTTGGGTTTATTTAAAACGTAAATTCGGGGTGTGGTAGCCACAAGGTGGTAGTGTTTTCTGTGTTACGAAAATAAACTGTAAAATCAAAACCAAGAATATACACAGTAATCGGATAAAGCTGAGCAGACACGGACGGGACCGCAAGCAGCCCCACTGGTAACGCTGCTTAAAATAACGAAAAGCTACGGGCATTTTACACCAGGAAGGTTGGTACGGGACTCCGTACCAATCAACAGGTACGTGTCAGGCACTTGAATTGGGTTTTTTTTCTTGTACCCCTAGAACAGTGGAAACAGTAATAACCAACAATATTTTTTTTGTTTCCCTTCGTCAATTCGCGAGGTTTGAACGATCCGCGGCCAGACTGGATAAAGCAGCAGTTATATGTGTATGGGGATTGTCGGGACGATAGCTCAACTCGCCAGTGAAAGTCACCGTGGAGGAACGAGGTCATCCATGATGCCGCTATAACGAAGAATGTCTACATCACGCTAGAGGAAATTAAGGTCGATTTTGTTTTTTTCTCTAATAATTAGCATTATAATATTATTATTATTCGTTACTAGTTTTTCCTAAGTTTTTTTTGGTTAGTGTAAATCTCTTATGTAACGATATTGTTTCATGGGTTTATTCTATTTAACTGCGCTATCGCGACGGTTAGTTCAGTTTTCGAATACGTTAAACATTTTTGATTCCAATTTATTTTATTTTTTATTTCGTGTGAGTTTACATACTATTATTTTCCCCCTAAGGTACTTGGATTGTTATTCGCCTCTACCGAGGTTCGATTTTGATATTTTTCTTTTTTTTTTTTTGCTTTGGCTTACGTTAATATGAGCGATTAAAATATTTTTTTTGGTATACGTAGATGGTGACATTGGAGTAGCGTTAAAATAAATGGTTCGTTGCATATTATAAGTTTTTCTCTTCATTTTTTTTTGCGGTGTATACAAGGAGTATGCAAGCCTCGACAACCCCCACTCCCATCCCTGAGCCTAGCCGGCTACCAATCACCGCGTCAAGGCCTCTGCGTACTCATTCTGATAGCTGGATTTGAAACTTAAGTTTCAAATTTCGCTACAGTGGCGCCCAAACGGTTATATAATATTGGCATTTGTTTTATTGTTAGTTTTTATTTTTTTTTTTTAGCCATATCATATATAAATTTTTTTCAGTCAGCACCTTTAATCAACTTTTGTTCCGCTATCTTAGTCGTTTGATATAGAATGTTTGAAGGTGTTTACATATTGATTCCGGTTATATCTTTTGTTTTCCATTTAGCGTTATTTCGTTAAACCTTGGATACCGCAATGATACTTGTTCCGCTTGTAAAGTGTCTGAGTTTAGGTTTTGTGGTGTCATTGTACATAACGGAATACCCCGTTCCCAAGTAACTTCAATTCGGTTTTTTTTCAATCATCATATCATTTATTTGGTCATTGAGTCATTTCCCCGTTTCCGCTTCGTGTAGACTTCGGTCTGTATTACTCAATGCTAAATAACCTATACATTGACAACTCGAATATAAACATTAATTTCCCGATTTGGTTTGATAATATTATGATTTATGTTTTGGTTGGACATGTATTCTCAGTTATTTTACCTTCATGTTATAGCATCTGCCTTTTCGCAACGAATCATTGGTTCTTTTATTTTACACTCCCATCTTGGGCACCAAATGTTTGTTCCAGTTTCACCATCTACGTACCATTCGCCTTATTTATTTTGAATTAATAATTTTTTTTTACCCTAGTAATTCTTACTACTACGGTCGTTGAATTTGAATATTTTTTTGTTGTTGTTATACTGGATAATTTCCAATCCCACTTACCTATAATTAAGTACGACTATTATTATCATTACTATTACCATTATATTTAAACGATTACGTGTTATTATTGATTCTAAAACTAGAATAAGTTTTTATCGCTTACCATTTATTTAAGTATATTCGCACAACTAGCGTTTTGATTTTTTTTATAAAACGGTATTCTATCTGTCGTGTTGGATCCCAATTCACATACTACAGTGAGTTCTAGTAAAGTTTGACAGTGTGTGTGACCTATTACCGAAATGGATATATTTAATTTGAAGCCAGACGAGCTGGATATCGAGTGCGAAATCCGAGGAATTTCTCCAAATTCTTCCGACGCGGTTGATTCCCTAGCCAAACAAATCTCTGATGAAAAACTTGGTACAGCTACAATACCAAAAAAAATGCATACTAGAGCCTATAAACGACCCGATTTAGAAATCGAGAACTGCCGATCCAAAGTATTGCGCTTAAAGGAGGATATAGCCTCGATTAACGATGTTCCGAAGGATGAACAAGCCTCTAAAGCGCAGCAATTGGTTACTCGTTTGTTGCATGTTCGCGGTCGATTGGAGCGAGCGGCAAATTCGCCTACTTACCGAGAACCCGCTTGTGCAATATTACAACCATGCTCCGATTTGCTGGGGTCTCTCAACAAGTACTTAGAAAACCCTGAAAAGCTGGATGAATCCCTTAAGGATTCATCGCAAGTTGAAATCGAAACATTACCCCAGATGCCGATGATTGTTGAGGACTTGAACGAAAGTGACGAAGAGAAAAATCCATCAGCCACGATTGGAATTATTAGTAAAGAAGGGAACGCGGAATCGTCAAAGCAAGTTATTCCAGGAAGGCCGGTCGAAACCAATACGTCGGAACAAAATTCCATGATGATTTCTATGATGTTAGCACAGATGGAACAGCTGTCTAAACAGTTGCAGCTATTGAATCACCACCAAATTTGTCTCCAGAAACAATTATCGAATCAAACGACGGGGTTGGTTACAAATCCAATGGTTATGCCAACACCGACTAACGTACCATTCCTTACCATGGGTCAGCCTCCAGTAGGTGTTGAAGAGCCTCAAAACTCCATTAAATTGGCAACACAAACGGCAAATGTTCCTCCAGTAATCGGTAAGAGTAATCAGTTACCCATATTCCACTCCAATGGCAGTCCTTTGTTCAATCCTAAATATACGCATACAGATCACGCAGAGTCCCAACATAATAGCACTTTTCAATCTAACCAGATACCTGGACAAAATCAGCGCTTTGAGGAGACCACAGGTTCCAGGCCCCTTACGAATCCTCACTTGACCCCTAATAGAAGTGATCCTCGGCCATTATATCGCAGTGGCATATCCTATAGTGGTTGCCCAAAGGGTATCACTGTCGAGATGTTTTTTTTTCAATTAGAAACAGTGTGGTCCGCAAAGCAATTATCCCCTGAATATCTAATGTCCGAGATTCATACGGTATTAAAGGATGTTGCCCTGCAATGGTTTTGGACCTACCGGAAATTAAATCCTAATGCATCCTGGTCCGAATTTAAGCGTAACTTTATAGAACGATTTAAAGATCGACGAAGCAACTACGAAATTAGGCGTAGTATAGAATCCCGTAAACAGAAAAATGATGAAAACTTTATCGATTTTTATCAGACTGTTTGGAACCTTACCCTTCAATGTCACACTCCATACAAGGACGAAGAATTAATCCAAATCTTGATCTCAAACACGACCCCCGCACTCCAATATCACCTAACAGATCGAAGATTCGACAGTATAAATGATCTAATCCGAAGTTGCGTAGCGTGGGAAGAGACTTTCAAACGGTTTCGGGTATCGCCTGTCAATCAGTTACCTTTTAAACGATCTATAAACGAACTGAATTATGAAACCCGTGATGAAAATCCAAGTCTTAGTCTTAATCAGGCTATAGAATCCGACCACTATATTTCCGCCCTCCGAAAGCAAATGGGCAACACGTCGAATGCCGCGCCCCATCTAAATAGTTCTGCTGGATCGGATAAATACATTATATGTTACAATTGTTCGGACATCGGACATGCGTTTATGGACTGTCCTGTCCCACCGACCGGCATCTTCTGCTATCGATGTGGGTTGAAAGACACGATATCGACCAGATGTTCGCGATGTGCGGGAAACGCTACGAGAGGCCTCTGGAAATCTGGGAGTCAGGAGCCTCCAAAAACGCTGCTACCCAGGTCTTCCCGAGAGAACCAAACAAATCCATGAATCCAGCTCACCAACCAAACCTTCCTCCCACTATATCTTTAATTAATACTAAAAACAGTCCTATCGAACAAATAATTGTTACTTCCAATCGTCCACCTATCGAGACACCCAACCCTTACCGAAAGTTATGTCGCGTTTACACGGAAAGCCGCAAATTGAGATCGCAAAATTACTGGGAGAACCGGAAAGCGCGCCGGACTAACATCGTTTCGTCAGTCTTTACTTCAGAGATGGATGATGTTAGACCATATGCCAATGTTAAAATAAACAATATACACTATAAGGGACTCCTAGACAGCGGGGCGACTATTAGTGCCCTAGGGCGTGGATCAGAGAGATTCTTGTCGCATTTGGAGACTAAGTTTCACCATTTCCCCTCTCATGTCAACACAGCTAGTGGGCAACCTCAGCGAGTGTTCGGTTTTATTAATGCCATAGTCAGTTTCAATAACAAGTCTCACAGCATGCGGCTATATATCGTACCCTCATTAGAACAGTCGCTTTACCTGGGGATTGACTTCTGGAATCGGTTCGGAATCACCCCACGAGTATCTGCACTTAATTTTGGTAATGAGAATTTGGACCCGACGGACTCGTCAAAGTTCCATCTACTCTCAGAAGAGGAACAAAAGACCTTAAACACTATTCTAGATCTCTTCCCTTCAAGTGCAAAACTGGGACTTGGCAAAACGTCACTAATCTCACATGCTATTAATGTGGGGGATGCAAAGCCGGTAAAGCAAAGATTCTACCCAGTATCACCTATCAAGCAAAAATTGATGTATGAGGAATTAGACAGGATGCTGGGCTTAGGGGTAATCGAAGAAAGTGAGAGCTCCTGGTGCTCTCCGGTTACCTTGGTGCATAAGGCAAATGGCAAAGCACGGCTCTGTCTGGATGCCCGTGAAGTGAACAGGGTGACCGTCAAAGACGCGTACCCGTTGCCGATCATCTCTGGACTTTTGGGTCGTTTGGACCAAACACGATTCATATCAACAATTGATCTAAAAGACGCCTTTTGGCAAATACCACTCGATCCAAAGTCTAGAGACAAAACGGCGTTTACGGTGCCGGGACGGCCCCTGTATCACTTCACGGTCATGCCATTCGGGCTGTGCAATGCCCCACAAACGTTATGCCGCCTTATGCACCGAGTGATTCCCTACCAAATGCACGAGAAGGTTTTTGTATATTTAGATGACCTCATGATTACCTCAGCGACGCTCACCGAACATTTTTCATTGTTGGAAGAAGTAGCTCGACGATTGGCTAAGGCCGGTCTCACAATAAACGTGACAAAAAGTCAATTTATACTGAAGGAGGTAAATTATCTGGGATATATCGTAGGAAAGGGGTGCATCCGCACCAACCCAGAAAAATGTAGGGCCATTTTGGAGTTTCCCCCTCCAAAAACCGCAAAACAAGTCCGACGTTTTCTGGGAATGTGCGGGTGGTATCGCCGTTTTATAAAGAATTTTGCCACTTTAGCAGCTCCTTTAACGGATCTCACGGGGAAGTCGGTGAAAAATAAATGGTCTCCTATCGCCGAGACAGCCTTCAACTCATTAAAAGACGCTTTGACTTCAGCTCCAGTCTTGGCAAATCCCGATTACAATCGACCCTTTTATATTCAGTGTGACGCTAGTACCGTCGGCGTAGGTGGTGTATTATTTCAGGCGGATGAGAATGGCGATGAACATCCTATAGAGTACATTTCACACAAACTCAACACCGCTCAAAGAAATTACTCAATTACCGAGCTTGAATGCTACGCCGCGGTACTAAGCGTCCAAAAGTTCCGACCGTACATAGAAGGGTACGAATTCACCATATATACTGATCACGCCAGCTTGAAGTGGCTAATGTCTCAGAAGGACCTGTCCGGACGGCTCGCCAGATGGAGCTTAAAACTACAGGCGTACAATTTCCAAATTGGTTATAGGAAAGGATCAATTAATGTAGTGCCAGACGCCCTTTCTCGGGCATTTTGCGACGAACTCAAGCAACTCAAATTGAACAACCCTTGCTATAATAATCCGAAATCAGTTTTATCGGAATTAACGTCTATGCCGTCTCCAGTATCTGTTTCATCCATAACTCACGACTCTGCGGTTCTACATGTAGATCTAAATTCTCCGGCCTTTCAAGCCCCGGAGTATTTAGACCAAATTCAGCGCGTTACACAGTTAGAGAAGCACCATCACAACTTCCTAATTCGGGATGGAAAGCTTTTTATTTCCCCATCGTATGGTTTTCGCTATACCGATTGTGACCTCACTGAGTGGAAACTGGTAGTCCCGGCGGCTTTGCAAGAAACCCTAATCGAACAGTCCCACGTACCTCCCACCTCTGCCCATATGGGAATTCGCAAAACTATTGAACGCTTGCAAAGGCAATTTTACTGGCCGAAAATGTCTTTTCAGATCAAACAGTTCATTTCAAAATGTTCAAAATGCAAAATGAACAAGCCGGTGAATTTCTGTACCCGACCAGAAATGGGAGCGCAAGTAGAATCCTCGCGACCGTTCCAAAAGATTTATGTGGACTTTTTAGGGCCCTATCCTCGCTCGAAACGAGGAAACTCTTATATCGTAATTGTTCTTGACCATTACTCCAAGTTTGTTTTGGTGAAACCGCTGCGAGAAAATTCCGCTTCGTTACTCTGTAGTTTTCTAGAGAACGAGGTTTTTTTGTTATTTTCGGTCCCTGAAGTTGTCACCTCGGACAACGGTAAACAATTTCTTTCTAATTTGTTCCAAGACTTACTCAGAAAGTACAAGATAGAACATATTCGTACTCCGGTTTACTCACCCCAGAGCAATGCATCAGAACGGGTGAACAGGACGTTGCTAGCTGCCATCCGGTCCTACATTGATGATCGTGAACATACCGAATGGGATGTACACTTACAGGAAGTCGCTGCAGCACTACGAAATGTTATACATGATACAACTCTGTACTCACCACACTATCTCGTATTCGGGCAGCACATGTCATTGCATGGCTCTGACTACAGTTTACGCAGGCTTCTGTTTAAAGACGACGCTAATGAAATCCAAGTTATGGATAAAGCGGATCAATTGAATTTAATTAGGGAAAACGTGCAACATTATCTAAAAGTGGCCCACGAAAAGGCAGCTCGACGTTACAATCTCCGAAGTCGAACCCGAACTTTTATACCGGGTCAACCCGTGTTCGTACGTTCATTCGCGCAAAGCCAAGCGGTCAACAAGTTTTCAGCTAAACTATCAGCCAAGTTTTTACCCGCGATAATTGAATCAAAACACGGTAATGTGTCATACACTGTCAAAAGTTTGAATGGGAAGTTACTGGGTATTTTCCATGCAAAGGATATTCGCGCGTAATATCATTATTTTCAGTTTAAGTATTATATTTGTATAATTGCCCGGCTTGATAAGACTCTCTCTCAGGTGCGGGTCGTCCCCACGTTTGTAACGCCGTCCTCTACGGCGCGGCGTCACCGCGCATACTAATGGTAAAAATAATAATACGTCAGTATAATTTGGGTGAGTGAGGTTTTGTGCAACCCTACCGATTACACAAAAAAAAAAATTTGTTTTTGTTGGGTACTTGAAATACCGATATATAGAGGAGCGAGATCAAAGAAAGCGGAGAATAAAATCGGACGCGGAGGTGAAAACAAAAAAAATCTTATTGTGTGTGTGGAGTATTTGAGAAAAAAAAAGATTTTTAAAAATTATTTACAAAATAAAGTACGCGATCGTAAAAGTGATAGGAAAAAAAGTAATAAAAAAAAAAACAAGAAAAAACCCGGGGACAACATCGATTGTTCTGATAAAAACTATATAATTGTAAAATTAGTTAGTGCATTAAGAAAAAAATAAAAAAAAAGGTCTCTGGGACCGATTGAAATAAATTTATGTTTTTTTGGTGAAATAAATTAAAGGGCATACAGTGTATACGCCTGTAACAAAACAAAAAAACGTTTTATTTGGGTTTATTTAAAACGTAAATTCGGGGTGTGGTAGCCACAAGGTGGTAGTGTTTTCTGTGTTACGAAAATAAACTGTAAAATCAAAACCAAGAATATACACAGTAATCGGATAAAGCTGAGCAGACACGGACGGGACCGCAAGCAGCCCCACTGGTAACGCTGCTTAAAATAACGAAAAGCTACGGGCATTTTACACCAGGAAGGTTGGTACGGGACTCCGTACCAATCAACAGGTACGTGTCAGGCACTTGAATTGGGTTTTTTTTCTTGTACCCCTAGAACAGTGGAAACAGTAATAACCAACAATATTTTTTTTGTTTCCCTTCGTCAATTCGCGAGGTTTGAACGATCCGCGGCCAGACTGGATAAAGCAGCAGTTATATGTGTATGGGGATTGTCGGGACGATAGCTCAACTCGCCAGTGAAAGTCACCGTGGAGGAACGAGGTCATCCATGATGCCGCTATAACGAAGAATGTCTACATCACGCTAGAGGAAATTAAGGTCGATTTTGTTTTTTTCTCTAATAATTAGCATTATAATATTATTATTATTCGTTACTAGTTTTTCCTAAGTTTTTTTTGGTTAGTGTAAATCTCTTATGTAACGATATTGTTTCATGGGTTTATTCTATTTAACTGCGCTATCACGACGGTTAGTTCAGTTTTCGAATACGTTAAACATTTTTGATTCCAATTTATTTTATTTTTTATTTCGTGTGAGTTTACATACTATTATTTTCCCCCTAAGGTACTTGGATTGTTATTCGCCTCTACCGAGGTTCGATTTTGATATTTTTCTTTTTTTTTTTTTGCTTTGGCTTACGTTAATATGAGCGATTAAAATATTTTTTTTGGTATACGTAGATGGTGACATTGGAGTAGCGTTAAAATAAATGGTTCGTTGCATATTATAAGTTTTTCTCTTCATTTTTTTTTGCGGTGTATACAAGGAGTATGCAAGCCTCGACAACCCCCACTCCCATCCCTGAGCCTAGCCGGCTACCAATCACCGCGTCAAGGCCTCTGCGTACTCATTCTGATAGCTGGATTTGAAACTTAAGTTTCAAATTTCGCTACACGTTACTTGAACGAAATAATGAAAAGAAGTAATTGTTAAAATTTTGTTCTGGTAGGTTATGATAGGAATAGAAAAGAATAGTCAATTGATTCTAGTAAACATTTTCGATAATGTATCGCAAAAGTGGTTTTAGAATATTCCATCACCGATCCGGGTTCTACGCCTCAAATTATGATAGTGTTAGCTGATTTGGCTAAGTTGTCTAATTTATCAGTAGTAATTGTAACACGAATTTGATGAAAAAAACTGTAAGTTTGATTAATAAAAACTGTAAGTTCAATTTTGAACTTAGCTGTGTTTGTTTATAAATTTCTTATAGCAAAAATATAATTATTCTTAATTGTAGGCCAATTTATTAGTAGTAACTAAATCCGATTTGAATTTATTGGTAGTACAAATTTCTTCGAAAGAAGTGAACCGGTGACCTGCCAAATCATGTTGCATCAGTCGGAACAACCAGTAATCAGAAGAAGCAATGTCCGGAGAATACAGCAGATGCAGTAAACTATCCCACTTGAGCGTTTCCAAATATTTGTGTACGAAGGAATTTGAGGAAAGGCATGATAAATACTTTATCATGCCTTTCCTCAAATTCCCTTTCTCGTAATGCACGGCTCAAACGAATTAATTGTAGTCTGTACCGCTCGCCCTTATTGGAATCGCCAGGTTATAGCAGCTCGTAGTACACAACGTCTCTTTGGTCCCACCAGATACACAGCATAACCTTCGAACAATGAATGTTCGTCTTTGGTGTTGATGTTCAGGTCGATGGCAACGATTGGCTGGGCAAAGCGTAGTATTTTTTCCTCTTGGGGTTATCGTAGAAGATTCACTTTTCGTCACCAGTCACTATCCGATGTAAACAACCTTTTCTTGTTTGCCTTTGAAAAATCGCCTTTCCACGTCTCTTAGTTTCACCCGCTAGTCAATTGCTTTTGAATCATGCCCATAGATTTCAATCGTACGGAAACTGTTTGTTGGGTCACCCCAATGTACCTACAAACTCCTCTTGCGTTTGAGTCGGATCTTCATCGAGCAATGCCTCTAATTCATCGTTCATGATTTTTTTGGCTGTCCTAAGCGAGGCTTATCTTGAACACTGAAATCATCATTTTTGAACCATTGAAATCATTCTCTACCTGATTTATCGGTTGGAGCATTGTCACCGTAAACTTCAACAAGCATTCGAAAAGCTTCCAATTAAAACAAAAAATTAACACACACACACAACCAACCTGCAATTGCTGTTTAGTTATCACAAAATCCGCCATATTCAACCCCGTAAAAACACGTTTTGTATGAAACTCAAAGCAATACAAATTATATGTTAACGACAGATGTCTAATCTGTCTGAAACAACAGAAATCAGCTGTCACTATAAAAAAATTATTATAGTCAGAGTCACTTTTTTGCAACGGACCAACAACAATGAGCATCTGTTTTTTAATGTTTCGATCAGAGGCTTATTTTTCCAGTTTGTTTAGGGTTTCCATACATTTTCCTCTCTCGGTATCTACGTCATTAGATTCTCACCATCTCGCTAGGTGTGAAAGATGCAAGCACACAATAACAGTTGCCTATGTTTTATTGAGATCGGTAGCGACAAGACCTTCCGTGCCGTGATCAACGAAACATGTTAGATTAGACTTTAAATTATTAAACTTTGTTAGATTAGAGATCGTGAATTATCCTCTGACCAGCTGAATATCAGATAATTATGTGTTCATCAGTTATTATATTTAAATGATTATTTGACAACAATTACTAATTTTTAAATGATATAGACAATTATAAAAACTCATAAGTAATCATTTCAAACATTACTTTAATCCACATGAATATTATGTTTACAGGACACTCAAATAGTATATAAAATTTGGTATATGAAAACAAGTCACATAAGCCGTTAGCAATACAACTTTTATTGATTGATAACCACATTACATTTCTTTGAAGCATTGCTGAACTACTTAACAAAAAACATAAAAGTAAGACCACACTACAAGATAAATATATTCCAGTCATGACACTGAAACACAACTATAATATACAAATAATAAAATAACATATACAAAACTTATTACTTTCTTGTTACTATTGCGGTTATATCGTAAGAATACACAAGACGTTTGTCAATAACTAAACCGCACTCAGTAGAAAAACTAAACAACAAGACGACATCAAAGAGATGAAAAACTTTTTTTTTTGATCATATATGTTCAACAGAACAACATGGAAACAAATGTTGTCAGCCTGTTTAAATTGTACTTAATTTAACATACGACAGCAATGACAAATAATAACGCTGTCGCCGTCGAAGAGGAAAAGTAAATCCCAGAAATTCCAAAATTCTAGAATACATATCCCCGTTATAAGTAAATGAGTGCGTCTATATGTTAATCAGACGAGAAACTTTTTTTTATAATGCGTACAAAGAACTTAATGTGACATTTATCCCCAATGTGGATATTATTTGTTTCTTATTATATTGTGATGTATCATAAAAAAGCTTGCAAAAAATAAAGTTAAAGCTCAACACAAGCTTTTCGTATATAGTAAACAGACATATATGATTTTTTTTTATCTCGATGATTTTTTTTTGTGTCGTGTTCATTCGTTTTTATGAAAATGAAAGGAAATTAGAAAAGTTTATCATGATGAAAAATGCTTCAATCGTTAGAAGATTTTTGTCTAATGTGTATGTACGAGTAGTGTACCAATACGCTTATATGTACATGCATACATAAAAATGAAAGAATCTAAAAGAAGAAAAATTCAATTTTCATTTATTATTATTATGATGATGATCATCCATGATGATTATATGACGATAATGATGATTATGTTGTTTGTATTAACAGTTATATCTTGTAATATGTTATTTGTGTTGTTGTTGTTTTTTGAACGTTTTCAGCTTAGTTTTGTTAATAACAATTATGCAGATTGGAAATATTGTACTGATGAGTTAATAATAATTTGTTAGACTGATATGGGCAATTTGTAAAAGCATGCCATTACAACGCATTTATGTGTAGACAATATGTACGTACAAATATGTAAGTAATGTGTGTCATTTAAAGTTGAAAAGAGATCATGCACAGATGCTCAATTACCTTTTGACATGATGTTTAATGTCTGTCTAAAATAATGTTATGGGGGATTATCTTTTGTTAAGATGCTTCCAAATTTTTCATACTCTTGTGGTTAATACTAGAAAATATAGATGGTAATTCGTAGATACAGTTTCATTTAACAAGTTATAGAGTAAATGGTATATAGTTAAATTAATATCTCGTTGACAATCTTTATTTTTTCATTTTGATCTAAATTTAACGAGGATTTATATTTGTTACTAGCGACTCATTGAGATATGTGCTACTGCTGCAGGAAATATAACATAAATATAAAATAACCGTAAGAACCGACATAACAAGAAAACATCTTTGAAAATTCGTCGAAGAAGTTGAAAATACCTATATACATATTTAAATGTCCTCTTACATTAAATGACCCGTAACCAATTTTTGAGTATTTATTGTGAATATGCAATTATGTGATTATTCTTCATAATGAATAATGATCTTACCTATAATTTGAATAATATTCTCATAATTTAATTTTAGCGCAATATTTTCATAATATTCTCGTCTAATCTCAAACTCTCAGTGCAAAGATTTAATGCTGTAAATGGTGTGCTTGCTTTTTAGCGAGCTTTTTTAAGCTTGATGGAACTGTTACTAATCCCTAATATACGATAGTTTAATATATGTGTAGTGTTCTGCAAAGAAAATCAAATAGTGACATAATATTGAACCCGTTTTGTGGAGGCGTGCATTTATGTGGTTGTTCGACTAAGAAATTAATTGCCGTTTAACCAATTTACCATATTATTCAGTAAACGATTTGTTGCCGAGCCCACTAGTAATGAAATAAATTTGTTAATATTATCTATTTATGTATTCGAATAATTAAATAAAAAATGGCTCAAATAAAGTCCAAACCACACAAATGTGTGAGTAAAAAAACGTAGTATGCAATGGTGTTTTTGATAAAAAATTTCGCTTCATTTGAAGTACTACCAACACAATTGTGTGTTAGCTATAGTGTTTTTTTTTCGGCCAAAAATAAGTTGGAAAGGAATTCACAAATGTGTAGGTTGGTTCAAAACACATACAAAAATACATTTTTGACATAAATCTTTTGCCTTACCCACACTGCCCCGGGCAGTCAGGAAAAGGGATATTGCTATTCTATCGCTTCGCAACTTCGAATCGTTCTCAATTTTCGGCCAAGATGATGTCACTTTATCTAGCATGAGGACGTTTTTATTATCCGGAAGTTACGAACTTAATATGATACGACACCTCGTCTTCGTTATCTCATATAATCTAAACAACGAACGAAATCGATGATTTCGATATAGCTACAAAGAACTGAAGCTTATATTTAGCATAGGTTATCTGTCTGAGATTATATAAGAATTCTGATATATCGTTCCATTGTGAGGTTATGATTGCAGCTCACATATATATAGCTTTGGAAAATTGTTTGCCCCCAATCGGCTCGTGTGCTCTCCAACTACTAGAATGGAAGTTATGAGTCATATAAGTCTCAAATTATAGGCACTTCATCGCGGTTTGAAGTAATTATAAAATTCTATATGATAACGAGTAGAGCTTCTCTGTTAGGTTTGGAAAGTAAGGAACGTCACATAGATGGTTTGCATCATATATCCGGAAAATGATTTATGTAAGGTCATTGGTAATTTTAGCTGTACTATAGTACAATTAAGGAAAATAAATAAATCAAAACTAAACTAAATATTCCTTAATGAATCTTTCTTTATACGAAACTAACAAGAAGTGTGAAATTCTTAAAAACTATATTTTTATTTTAAATTAAGCCTTAAATGTTAATACTTAATATCATTGTGCATTATTGTTATTAAATTATTATTAATTACTTAATTTTAGTGTGTTAGCACAACATGCGCGTAATTATTAGATTATATTTCTCAGATAATTAAATCTATCGTCTGTGTTTCGGTTGCCTTAGTAATTCGCTAGCTAATTCGTAAGGGTATGATTCCAGTTTCAGTTAGTACTTTAGACTGCTTGATTTAATTGTCTCTTTAACAGTTTTGATTCCTAGGTCTCTATGGATGTTGCTGTTTCGAATATACCATGGGGCATTTGTAATGCTACGAAGTATCTTTGCTTGTGTTCTTTGTGCGATATCTATATTTGATGCACTAGTTTCCATGTCAATCTTCTATCGTGATGAAGACCGAGATATTTGACGTTTGTTTGTAGAGGAATTGTGATATCGTTAATAACGCTGTCGCCGTCGAAGAGGAAAAGTAAATCCCAGAAATTCCAAAATTCTAGAATACATATCCCCGTTATAAGTAAATGAGTGCGTCTATATGTTAATCAGACGAGAAACTTTTTTTTATAATGCGTACAAAGAACTTAATGTGACATTTATCCCCAATGTGGATATTATTTGTTTCTTATTATATTGTGATGTATCATAAAAAAGCTTGCAAAAAATAGTAGTAGCCGTATTTTGTTTCACCTGGAACATTCTTTGGGCTAAGTAGTTTTCAAGAATTGTATGAAATTGTCTAGGCAGAATAGTTTTAATTTTGTAATTTAATCCTTCATGCCGTACTTTGTCGAAAGCTTGCGCAATATCCAAGAAAACTGCAGAGCAATATTTCTTTTCTTCTAAGGAAAGCTTAATTGTATTTACAATTCTGTGCACTTGTTCTATTGTGCCGTGTTGCTCTCTAAATTCAAATTGGTGATCTGGTGCAATACGACCTTTAGATAATATAGGTATTAGTTCTTGTAGTAGCATCTTTTCAAAAGTTTTGAAATTATCGGAAGTAGACTTATTGGCCTGTACGACGAGACTTGGGTTTCGTCTTTACCTGGCTTAGGAATCATGATAATTTGAGATTTTTTCCATTTTTAGGGAAAGTATCCATATCTCATAATCACGTTAAAAATATATGTTATATATTTTATGCATCTATCTGGTAATTCTTTGATCATTTTTCCAGTTATTAGATCATGACCTGGCGCTTTCTTGGATTTATACTGTTTTTAATAACCGTTTTGACGCATTTCCATTTAAATTTTACTGGTTTTGGGTTCGACTCGTCCCTCGTAAACTGTGGCAATCGTTATTTTGTTCGTTTTGGGTGATTACTTTTTGTAGATGGTTAGAGAAAGCGATGGCCTTTTCTAAGTCACCTTATCGGTGAGTTTCCGGTTATCGGTTTCCTTATCGGTGAGTTCGATAGCTCTGGTCTTTTTAAATTTCTTGCTGCCTTCCACAGTGAGTAATATGTTTTTTCTGTTGCTGTGAGCTCACTAAGGTAATTCTGTATTCCTAAATTTTGTTCTTCCCGTATTGTTTCTGTCAGAGCTTTATAAGCTCTATTTTATTTCCATTTATGCAAAGGAGATCGGTGAAGCTGCCATAGCCGCCGAACTGCCTGCTTTTCTGCCAATAATTTTTGAATGTTACTTGAAAGCTTTATATTTTTTCGGAATTTTTGTTCTCCGGAGTAGCTTTTTTGCAGCCATTTCCATTATTTGTCTTAAGTTTTCTATCGCGGCATCAATGTCTTCTGTTGTACGAAGTGGAACATTAAGATGACAAATTACATTTAATATGTTTTTATAGAGAACCCATTTCGTTAGTTTGTTTGTTAAACGTGGGGGTGGTGCAGTTTTTATTGCTTGGGTATTAGTGTTACTATTATTAGTGAGTGATCTGATGATAAATTATAACAGTCAACGACTTGAGCATTGTTGCCTGCTATTCCTCGTATTACACAGAAACCTATTAAATCGGGAATTTTCTTTCTATCTGGCCAATGTGTAGGATGTCCAGATGATAAATATTATAGGTTTTCTCGTTTATTGCTTCGTAGAGTAGCGTGCCTTTGGGTGTCGTCAACCTCAAACCCCATTGCAAATGTTTTGCGTTGTAATCACCCCTGCTAGAAATTTGATTCCCAACTGATTGTCCCAACTGTTTCAGTGGACAGTAGACAACCGATATCAAAAATTTCCAGACCATTATTCCAAACTGATAGTTATAGCTTGAATGTGATTTTTAGCATAATTATAGAGCTCGTAGTGCTTTAATCTTCTTTTTATTAAGACTGCAGTGCCACCATGTGCTTTTCCATCCGGATGTTTGGTGTCATAAACGTTTTGTGAAGTGTGTTTCAGATATTAGTGTGTTCAAAATATAGACATAATGTCTATATTTTGTTCGATAAGAAAGGTTTGTACCTCAGCTTTATGTTGCGAGTCCATATTCTCATGTCCGTATTCTTGGCACTTCATGCATTGGACTGGTCCAGACCTCTTCTTAGGTTCTTCAATTACTATTTTACGATGTAACAAGTATTTTAAGTTGTAAATCTTGTGAACTCCTTTTGACTTTTCTTCCTCTGGCTCTAGTTCCAAACGGAACATTGGTTGGCGTACCTTCTCACGGTTTACTATATTACCAATAGATTTGACATGGAAACCTTCCGCAGCAAGTGCAGCTTGTATGTCGCTAACATGTATGCAGCTTTCAATTCCTCTTAGCACAACAGTCAGCACTTTTTGACTTTTTAGCTGGTATGTGTAATATTTTTTACCAACTTCATCAAAATGTTTAACTAGGGCTCTGAAGCCATCGATTTCGAATGTTTGAATCTTTGTTTCGTTTATATTACCTCTTTTGAGCGGGGCAATATAAAATTTAGAATCTGCTAATGGTGCGATATTATTAACCAGTTCATTATTAGATGCTTCCCTTAACCAAATCGGAGGCGGTTTCCCATTTTTCAAATTCGGCGCTGCGTTGGGGTCAACGACCTCTAAACTATAGAATCGGTTGTTAAGTGGTATTTGGTTAACACCTTGTTCAGACCGTGTCACTTTGCTTCTGCCAGCAAACTGGGCAGATCTCGGGCTACGTTTTCTTTTAGATTGAACAGTGATATACCTATCCAATCCCGTTTGCACTACATTATTTTCACACTGACCATGGTCACTAGAGTTCGTCGCACTGAGTTCATTGCTATTGTTTTCATTTAGCATTGTTTAATTTGCTGATATAAATAATGAATTTGGGGGATAAATAATGGTTTTGAATTTATCTAGTATTCGTTTTCGAATACTAACCCCCTCTTCAGCCCTTATTGTATTTCTCTTATGAATGAGAATTTAAGTAACTAAAATTGTTGCTTGCTTTCGAAACTTGAAATTTGATATAAACGTTCTAATTAGGATTTTTATTAATTATGAAGACAATGTTACGATCGCATTCGTCTCAACTTTCAACACAAATCGTTAGATACTCATTTGAGAATCACACTTGCCTAAACCTACTTTTGCTCACATTAGGTACAATTTTTCTTATATAACCAAAATAAAGCTTTCAACAGCAGCGCCAAAACCACAGTAACATAGCTAAAAATATGGTTATTAATGCCTGTGGCGAATGCCGATCAGCTCAAAGTTTTAAATGAGAAAGGAAATGTTAAAATGCTTTTCCTGGGTAACAAAAGTTCGGTCCTTTAGTAACACGCGGAAACTTCCCTTAAGGTATTGTATTTATGAAAATATGGACGTACTAGAATTCAATGATCAAAAAATTTCTGTTGTGATTGTAATTAGTTAAATACTTGTAAAGGGTCTTTCAAAAGTCACGCCTAAATGTCAGTAGTAAATAATTTCTAAACGCAAACTTTTTTTATGTCATCTTTGTGAAGTAGACAGATGCACAATTTTAAAGATATATGCTTACACATTAGAAGAACGCATTAAAGTCATTCAACTTATTATGAAAATCATCGATCTTTAAAAAATACGTGTCTTAAAATTCCTGATGTTTTTGGTGTAAATATCTTCCAAATGAGTCAAAAATTCAAAAATTAGTGACAAAAATTTGAAGATACTGGTTTTGTCAAGGATATCGAAAAGCTCTGGCACACCAAAAAGTGGACGTTTTAGTGAGAATTTTGTAGTTGTGGCCGAAAGTGTAGCGGAGGAACCTTCAACATTGATATCACGAGGTTCTCAGGAATTAGGCATTCATCTATCAACTGTTCGGCGAATTTTACATAAGGATTTGAATTGCATCCTTACAAAATTCCAATTCATTGTTATTTTCAACAGAATGGAGCATCCACTTCTTCCGGTCTAAGTTTCCAACTGGCCACCTAGATCATGCGATTTAACGATTACTTTCTTTGGGGTTTCTTGAAAATTAAAGTTTATATGAATAAATCAACAACAATTGCACAACTGAAAAACAACATTCGGACCGAAATTGATGAACTTAAAGCGGGTAATGTCTGAGTGAGCTCTTAAAAATTTTGATTTTGTATAGAAGCATGTTGACATGCCGTGCCCGTGGTGAACATGATGCGATTTTTCGCATATAATTGTTGAAAGCCATATTTTTACAAAAAATAAAAAACACCAGAAAAAACTAAGTATTTCCATGTTTTATTTTAAAATACATCTAGGCGCGACTTTTGAAAGACCCTTTACAAATGACACTATTAAAAACTTTGTTAATTTTAAGAGGGAAAAGGCAATGCCTTCTAAATTACTGGCCGCTTACACCAACTGATGACGACACGCTAAGTCAACAGTTCAACGTATATTATCCAGATGGCAGATAATATATTTTAAAAAGGAAAATTACATTACAAAATATTATTTAGTTGTAATTATTACTTCGAAGTGGAAGGTTATTCGGTTTTTATTTGCGTTTTCCAGTTTTTTTCTAGTTTTTGTCTCCGAGGTTCTCTTAAAACCAAAATAAATTTCGTCATACAAAATTACACCAATGAAAATATTATTTCCTGCTCCGGCTGGGCGAAGCTATACACGGTTTCAGCTTCTGGTTTCAAACTAAGTCGTAATAGATTTTTATTGTTAATTTAAATCCTCATTTTATATTAAAACACCAAATTTGTTTGTATTGTTTTATTTTGTTCTCTCGAAAATAAAATTTAAACAGAAATCTACATCTCAAAAATAGCCTTAATTTTTTTTATTTTCATTGCTATTTTTCACTTCTGATTCACCGAAAAATTTAATGTCGCAGTTAAAACGGATTTTGTAGGTAAAAGAGGAAAGAAAGGAAGGTGAAGCCGGTCTTATGAAACCGTGTGTAGCATGGCTCGTTGTTTTGTAATTTTGTTGTTAGTTTCGAACAAACTGTTGAAGCCGAAAGATATTCTGTTTTTGATTTTTCTAGAAATAGATATACATACTTACATTTTTATTTTAGATTTTGGCAATTTTTTTTTTTTCAAATTTATCCAACATAAGACCATTTGTAATACCATCCAATTCGAAATTGTTGTAATTGGTACGTAGATTCAATAAAAATAGCAACAAAAAGTACGAATATCATGTAAAATACAGAGAAAATGCATCTTGTCTTCAATTAATTGCGTAACACTAAAAATAATACACAAAATATAAACAACTCTCACGCTTGTATTTATATTTTTGTAGTGGAATACACTAAAACTTCGTATTACGAAATCCAAATAGGCACCTTTCTTTAAATACTCACTAACTTCTTGAATATGGATACGAAAAATTCAATTATAGGATTAAGAAAATCAATTACACTTAAATTGTTCATAATTTAATTTATCAATTTATTATATAATAATTTAGATTTTTGTTAAGTTTGTGAAACTTATTGCCGTCGTAATACGGAGGGAAGGTGTATTATTTTTACTTAATTATGCTGCCGTCTGGTTGTCGACTTACATTGACGTCATCAGCAAAAAATGAATGTTGTCACAGACCAGTACTATAGAAGGCACTGAAACGGGTTACCAATTACATATTATGATGTTGGATGTCTATGTATGGAATGTACGAGTATCTGGAGTATAATTTTAATTTTGATAGAGTGAGTACAAGAGATTTTCTCTATAGTACACTAACAAAAATAGACGCTTAACAAACCCATTTTTAAATGTTTGTATAAAATTATAGTATTGTGCGAAATAATTGCGTTCTAATATGAATATAATTTGTTTTAATTTGGAAATTCAAGATCAAGTTCAAGAACAAATTTTAAGTCAAGTATTTGTTTACATATGATTTAGATTGATTTTTCCTAAAAATATTTAAACTAATTTTTAGGTAACCAAAATTAAATTCTGTAATCTGCACACAAATTTACCAAGTTCCATTCGTAATCCTAAACCCATTTACCATAATATTATTTGATTAAAAGATAACCACATTAAAAAATTATGTTGAAAATTTTACTGCGATATTTAATAACCAAAACATTCTTTTTGGTTACAATATTAAATAACTTCCCAATTAATAAAACTATAACTAGTTCTTAAAATATAGTTTCTAAATAACCATGAAGTGTCTAAATTTATTAGATTTTATAAATAACTATCGGAATTGTCAATAAAACTTTTTTAACTTATCGTTATCTTGCAGTAAGCGCTACAAGAATTTAAAATATAAATCTAGTGCTAATTAATTTTTGATATTTTTTAAGTAAAATTTATAACTTAAATAAAAAATAAAGAAAACATTTTTCGACCGCATCTCTCTTCCGATTATTCCTCACCTCAATCTATTTCTAGTATATGATACTACTTTGGTGTTCTCTTATTGGAATCGCATAACAGTGCACATTAGCATCTACTGGTAGTTCTTCCGATCATAGGCTTTTACGCGCCGCTTCTGGTCTAGCAATTTGAACTCGTGGGCTTGGCGTATTGGTCAGTTGTGTAGTAAATGTAGTTGCTGTGTCTTCCGGCACATATTATGTTTACAGTGGTGAGCCTTCGAATTCCATGTTTATATTCGTTAACCCGTCAGCAGTTACTCGAATAATTTTTAGAACGGTATTTAAACAATTAATTGCACTCAAAACTGCAAATGATAGTTCTGTAACCTCTTGTAACTCCTAATTCTACATATCTATGTCTTACTCTCGCAATTCAAGAAACTGCCAATTCAAGAAAACAGCCTTACGTCGAATTTATTTACTTTTTATTTTCAAAATGTTAATCGCATGTCATGTAAAGTTTTTATTTTTCTATAACTATGTTCTAAAACCCAAATTTTGACGAATGTATTGTCTGTGAGTCTCTTTTAAGGATCATGAGCTCCGAGTTTTTTCTGACACTAACATAGTTTATCGATATGATCAGTCAATAAATATCAGTGCCAAACGTCAGGTGGTGAAGTCATTATTGCTTATAAATCAGTAATCCCAAAACGTTGATGTCAGGTATTCTCTTATTGAACGACCCTGTGTAAAATTAAAATCTCCTACGTTTACTTTCCATCTAATTCTAATGTCCGACAAATACCTTCAATTCTGAGAAACCACGGACGAGCAACTGATAGTTTTCTCATGAAATCTAGTTCATAGATTTCATTCTAAATTTAAACCGTAATCAGACAAAGTAATGCTATAGACACATTACTGGTTTCATAACTATGGTTTCGAGTTAACCATGGTTTCGTTGTAATGTGTCATCCCTAACAATGGTTTGCAACTCGGTTTAAACATAGTTTCGGAATGAGATATTTTTTCTCATCCCGAGACATTTTTGTGCTCCCAACGCCGAATACATCAAAAATGGAGATTCCGGACACTAATAGTTTACCAAGCAAATCTAGTTTCCTTTAAGTTTTCTATTTGTCATTGAGATATTTGGTTGGTGGGAACAAATTTTTTTCTGCTCTGTCAACAGAAAAGTCATTTATGAGAATTTAATGGTAAATTTGTTTCAACCCAAAAACTGATTTTCGATCAAAAAAATTTGCTGTCAGATCAATAAATGTTGCTCTAAATTGCCATCGAATGTTCTTTTCCAAAGAAAAATTGATTTATTTTTTGATCGAAATCATTTTTAAAAAATCTTTATTTTTTCGTAGATTTTCTCGATACATATAAAATGTTATGTCAAAGTAGACCAAAATATAAACAAACATCGTAGTTTTCATTAACTCGTCAATCAGCTCATCATTGAAAAATATTAATGCTGTTTGTCATATTGTTTACCGCACAATAAAATTGATTTTTTTTTTTGTAAATCGAAAAGAATTTACCATAATAGTCAATTAATTGTCAATCTTGGCATTTTTGTCAATGCCTACTCCATTAATATTTAAAACCAAACGAGAAGACAAAAGAAATTGTAGTGTGTCTTGAGTTTTCATCTCGCAAATCATAGTTTCTTAATCTTAGTTACGAAACCAGTTATGTGTCTATGGTATAACATTCTAACAATTGACTTTATCCTCTAATGATCTGAATATGTTCTTGTACTGGAAGAGTCGTTATGGTACCATTCGTCACAAACAACATGAATTAAAAAGTGCGATAATAAAATCCGTAAACGACGTCAAATGACAAATAAAACTATCTTCATGTGAATAGAAATGTAGAAAAGCTGTACTGCTTAATTCTTCGTTATTTTGAGACACACTTCCCGCTTTCAATAGTTTTACAAAGCGCTATTCGCCATGGTTAGATTATTTATTATGATAAACCTAAAGAATAGAAAGGATAAATCATAGAAGCGTATAAAAAAACAATACGGATAACAATAGAAGACTGTTTCTTGACATTAATGAGGAATAATTTAAAACAAAACATTCAAATTATATTACGAATTTACAGTGGCGCGATCATGAAATACGACCGGACAATTTAAACCGATTTAAAATATGTTCGATTGAAAATATTAAAATTTACCATAGCTGATGTGGGGAATTTCTATAATACACTAGCTGACCCGGCGAACCTCGTTCCGCCCCAAATTACTTCGTTCCAAGCAAATACTTTTGTCTTTCATGACAATTGGTTTTGATGAGAGAAAAAATTAAACAACTCAACTCTATCCTCAATAGACGATTGAGTTGAGTGGCCATTCCACTCTCGTTTTCATCGAATTCAACACTAAAGTATTGAAAGGGAATGAAATGTCGATTGAAACTCAGGCATCTATCGATAATTGAGTTGTTTTTTGGATTTTTGCTCTCAGTGTGGAAATGAATTGGAGTCAGTTGAAATCGCTCGTCCGCTGAGCCAATCGTGATCCATATAATTTCAGCGGATGTCCGGAAACAGTTTCGTGATAAGCTGTTCCTTCGATGTCGTGAACATGCAAAAATTCAAGAAACGAAATCGATCCGGTCGAAACATCAACAGTAATTTGACTATTGAAAAGCACCAACAGTTATTTTGAAAAATCAGCAGTTGATCGTCGTTCTGTAACACGACTCGCATGTTCGTGGTCAACTGCAAAGCGCCACAAATTTGACGATTTCAGACATGCATTGAGTTCATCTGCAGCTGTTGATCTCGGAAAAACAGGTGTATGGCAGCAACGGATGCGGATATTGTTTTGTGCAATTCCCATCGGCCATACACGGTGAATCTAGATTGTGATCTCCGCACGGACCGTGCATCATGTTTGTTGCGACTACCGCGAACAACTCCGGGTCAGCTTCTGAATCTGAACAGACTCTGATTCTGGTCAGCATCAGAATGTGTGCATGTGGTAAACCACGCTTCTGCTACTCTACTGAGTACATCCAACAACATGGCTATCCGAAAACCATCTGCTTAACGATGAAGTCTATTAGCGTCCAGAGTTTTTGTTTAATCACACGCGTGGTGATGTCGTGACGATCGCTGGAAGTTTGTCCTGGCAGTAGATTGCCGATAATTTCAGGCCATTTCGAATTGCGTGTAAACGTGATGAACAAATCTAGCCGTCCGTAATGCGGCATATACGTCATCCTGCGCATATTCATGCATATGTCGTGGGTTGCCAACATATGTTGCTGGGAGAATGGTCAATTGACCGGCGTTGGTTGCATCTCCGTTCGAAATGATGGCCTCGCGCAGATGAATCTACTACTCGGAACGTAGTTTTGATTGATTGAAGCGGATGAAATTTAAACGTTCCGTTTCGATCTTCACATACATATCGACGCAATACTGTTAAAACAATCGACGATATTTCAAAAAATTATTGTCCTCGCCTTGTCGAATCATCAACCGATAAGTATAAAACTGCATGGAACTGACCTTCTTCACCTTCGTTTCTTCACTTGCAAAATGAATATGTTTTTTGTATAGCAATGCAAGTACAATCGACAGCTCAATAACTAACCGGTCAGCGGATTGACCATCTTTATCTGGAAGTGGTAGCCATCCTCTCCATGACAAAACATCAATGGATATTGAAGTGCGTTATATGACCGATGATTTTCCGTCCGTCTTCACGCAACTTGATCACAATATCGTGGGCCTCCACATTTTCACCAACAATCACAACTGCAACTTCGTTGATAGTGGAAACATTGTACTGACATACATGGCCTCCGGTTTGGTCTTTTGTCTGCTCAAATGATTAGTTTGGAAGACCTTGTCTCCAAAGCGGTTTTAAACAAACGAACCAGTGCATTGTGTTCATAAAAAAGACATTGGAGTTCTCCGATTATCTCTCGTTTTGACGCATTGAAAAGCGCAAGTTTATAACTAAATTCTAATTCGGAATTTCTAACGAAATAAATTTGAAGGAACTTGGGTTCTTTTCGACACCGAAGTTTTAACCTATCACATACAAAATGTACACACAAAATTCATATAAAAAAGTTTTTTATTTTATTTTTCGTAAACCACCACTGCATTGAGATGAACAAAGGAAAAAAGAATCATTCAAATCGATCGTGTCGTTTTCGAGTTTTTGCGAGACTAACGCACGGCAATTGATTTTTATATAGATAGATAGATACATAGCTAGATAGATAGATATAGAAAATAAATAGATTAAATAAATAGATTGGATAAAAAACAAAATACTAATTTGCATTCACAGCCTCCGGTGGCGTTCGAATCCAGTACCTTCCAGCCCAAGTGCCGAAGCTTTAACCACTGCAACACATGTCTAATAAAAAATGTACATACAAAATTCATATGAAAAGGATTTTTTCGATTTTTCGGGTTTTCCGACTTTTCCAGTGGATTTTTTCAAAATTTTCTTTAATAAAAACCATCTTCTGGCAATTGCAAACACAACAAAAAAGAGTGAGCCAAATCGGTTCAGCCGTTCTCCCCCTGTCGCAGTGCAGAACTCATGGATCGACCTATCTTCCATTCAGAACTATGGGCTGGCGTGGAGCTTAGCAATGTGCAAATGGTTAAAACATCGGACCTATAGTCGTACGTCCTTGATTTGGCAGGCAATTGCGTAAGGTGAAAAGCGATCTAAAAGAAATGTGTCTTTGATCTTTCGTTTATAATATCTAGGCCAAATTTGACCATTTTTAAAAAAATTTAGTTTTTGTTCTTTGAAATATTTAGCATCAATTGATCTTTCCGGTTGGATTTCATAATCTCGCCCCAGAACAGCATAAACAGTGACCTAATATGTTTTTAGTGCCTATCAACATAATGTTCCAGTATCGCCAAATCTAACTGAGTATGTATATAATCTGGGCATAAACATATCAAAAAATAAAACATTACAAGCATTACAGTTATTCAGTGATGGCTGCGGGCGTGATAAAATACCACCCAGTTTTAAAAATATTCGGAAAAGAACTGGTCGTACCACTTTGTCTATTCTTAATAATAAATACTTTTTTATTAACACTTGTTTCTTTATTTCGCAAAAATTAAAATTTAAATATTTTAATTAAAATTTTTAGGCCATCATCAGAAGTATCTACTCGCAGCAGTATATATTCTTCATCAGGAGTATCTACTTGCAGCAGTATATATTCCTGATGATGGCCTAACAAACCCAAATCGGTCGAGTGATTTTTGAAACTTTTTGAAATATTTTTTAATAAAAATATTCAAAATTTAATTTTTGTGAAAATGTGTTTTTTAAGTGTAAGTGTGTTTTGCCAAGTGCCTTTGGCAATTACTGTTAAAAGTGCTTTGCCTACTCTTCAATCATTATTTACGAGGTGGTGTTTTCTGATTCAATGGAAAATAACTAAACCCTATTTTTAAACCTGAAAAAAGAAACTTCATTTCCCTTTGAAATGATCATCTGCAAATCTCTCAAAACAATAGTACCAAAATACATTTCAGTATCACAGCACGGTTTGCTCCCTGGTTCATCGAATACAACAAATTTTGTAGAGTTCACACAAATTACTGAAAACCGTTGAGCGATCTATGCAAGTAGACACAATAACTCTGACTTCTGCAAAGTTTTTGATTCAATCTGCTTAAGGTAGCAGTAATACACAGCTTGTCGAAGTTTAGGATCTCCAGCGCATTTGTCAAGTGGATATAGTCATATTTAAGTAT
Source organism: Nephrotoma appendiculata (assembly GCA_947310385.1). NCBI lineage: Eukaryota > Metazoa > Arthropoda > Insecta > Diptera > Tipulidae > Nephrotoma > Nephrotoma appendiculata. The sequence continues at coordinate 182,483,871 of OX371223.1, read as the reverse complement.
TATAGAGCAATACATCACATGTCCGAGGATAGTTGGAATCTGCGATTCCAGTGTGCCCCCTTATCATCAAACACACATCAATCGCATTGAAAGAAGATTATTGCTTTATGTTTCTAAGAAAGACCGTTGGTGCTACGATCATAATCTACATTATCACCAAAATATTCTCCGTTTACCATCGTCTACTACCAAAGCGTTTCAAGAAGTCTGTGCTGGTACAGAGGTGCGCTCGTTTATTTCACCTGCGTTTATGGGTGACTTAATAGTAGGAAATGAATTATATTTTTAAAAAAAAGCAACAAGCTACGTGGAAAGTTTATATCAAATTCACTCGAACTATAACTCAATGCTTTAGGACAAATCTTTACTAATATGTACAAAATAACCCATTAAAAGTTATTCTTGTAAAGTCATAGAGCAATATTATAGTACAAATTATTTGCCGAAAGTTAATCACCCTACGGGCACATGCTGAATTCTCGAATCTCACATAAATAAGAAACGTATCATGTATCCTGTTACACATCGCGAATTAAAAATAAAACTTTTATTTTTCAAAAACTTTTTCTCATATTTTGTAAATATTTTTTCAAAGAAAGATAATTAAATTACAGAATGAAGATAAACTTTAAGAAGATATATGGAGCATAAGCAAAAAATTGTATTAGGAACGTGACGATTTTCTTATAAGACTAAATAAACTAAAAATGTATATTCTAATAATTTTATGTATGTAATATTATTTTTATAAATATTGACAATGTTATCATTGTACATGATACAGTTTTTGGCATAATATTATGTATGTGAAGATTATATACTTGCGAGTACTTTTACTTGCTGTTATTTCAATGTACAATGATTTTAGAGTGTAAATTTTTATATGGAAACAGTTTAGTGAAATATTGCCATTGGCACGTGGTGTACATATACCATAAATACAAGTAGCGCATACATTTCTATTTCGTTGTATTCATCAACAATTTGAACAGCCCTAGACATATAGAAAATGAGCCAACTGTAAGTAATTTATATTTTTAGGCATGACATTTCGAATAAATCCCCCAAATGGAATGAAATGAAACATGCGAAATTTTTGATATACCAAATAACTTTTTATATTTTTCCTATAGAACTTACATTTTAATTGGGTTTATTTCTGCTTAGTGACTATAAGCGAGCATTGTGTGCACAGAGAAAAATATACAAGAGAAAGCTTTTAAACAAAATGAACGGCAAAAATTTAAATACAAAACAAAGCGTTTTTCCTTTATTCTTTGAATTAATTGTTTGTAATTTTTTTCTTCGACTTTTATTCTATTTAATGACGAAAGATTTTTGTTTATTTAGATTTCCTTCCGCTTCAAAATCTTCCATGTTCCTTGAACATACATAACAATATTTTCACCCACCACAAAACCCGCCTGGCTTTAAAAAACAGTAAAAAACAGCTTACAAGGATGAGACTTGGTTTTCCCTTCTGAACATATTGTAATTGTCAGCTTTCTCCATGTACATTCGTTTATTTTGTTTAACTTTCATATATTAAAAGTTTTGCTTTTTATAGTTTTAACAGAAATTAAATACCGGCATTTAGTTCTGTTGTTGTAAATTTAGTTCATCAACAAAAGAAATACAAAAAGTTTCCCAAACAAGCATAAAAAATAAAATTGGTAATGATAAAAATGTATTTCCGTTTTTTATATTGTGTGTGCTGTGCATTACGGAAAATACATGGTTGGAAGGTAAGTTTAACTTTTTTCTAGTTAAAGAATAAACATTTTGGTTATTGTGTTGTTTTAAATTGTGGGCATGATAAAAGTGCTTTAAAAATGTTTTGGTGTGGTTTTTTTTTCGTTTGGATTTTTTACGAACGAACTTGCGAAAACTAACTAGTTAGGTATACGTGCACCAACATTTTAACGATCATAGTACATATTTGTGTTTTTCTATTCTGTATGTTTGCATAAACAGAATGGACATCATAAAAGAACCAAAATGAATAGCAAAGGTTTACGGTGAGTTTTAATTATTGTGCAAAAAAAATATGGAATTCGCAAAGAAATACTTGCAAAATAACCAGTTTACTTTCCAATTTTCTACCTATTTATCGGATCCCATTTGAAACGCGATATTTTAAAACTCGAATTATCAAAACGCGATACGGTACAAAACACGATATGGTACAAAACACGATATATCAAAATGCGATATTTCAAAATGGGAGACGGTACAAAAGGCGATATGATTGATACAAAACGCGATAATTCAATACGCGTTATATCGTTCATGTTGCTATCGTTCCCTAGTTAGAATTTTTTTTTTCAGTTTAGGATCGGGTTATATCAGGCGGCTGAAGGGGAAATTTTATTTCAGTTTATAGGAGTTTAAAAATCGATAGGAACGGGAGTATAGGATCGGGTTATTTCTGGAGGGTCGCTGTTCTCCTGTCGCTTCGCAGTACAAATTATGTACCATATCGCGTTTTTTTACTATGTGCGATCAGTGTTGTTAAGTAGTTTTAGGAGATAAAAACTTCCTCTAAAACTACGTGTACTCTAAATCGATAAACTACGTAGGCGAAAATCATAAATTAACTACATATTAACTACATGCATTAACTACATGCGTTAACTACAATCGCCCTTCCTTCATTTATATATATTGTAAATTATATTATATATAATTATATAATTAAATTTTTTTTTTATTTTCCAAACTTTAAAATCCAAATAACCTCTTTTTTAAGAATAACTTACAAAACACATTCAGTTCACAAAAAATCGAGGTTTTATGTCAAAATTTCATTTTCATTCACTCAACAAACGGCAAAGAGAGTAAAAAATAAAATTTGAACCAAAATAACAGGAACTATTTATGAAATTTTTTTCGATATCGTAAAATTCGATCCACCGCGCAACTTGTATTATGAAATTTTATTGCTTTCGTGAAATTCGAAAATCGTGAAATCCACCCTAATATGAACCACAAAACAAAATCTAAATCGAATTTTACGAAAATTAAATGTCAAAATTCAACTGGCGTCACTATAGGTGACGAATATCGTATTTACGAAAACAATAATGTATATACTTATTATTTTTTTATTAAAATAAAATACTTTAATTATTTTTTTAAATGTAAGTTACTCAATTATTTTATAAAAATTGACTAGTTTAATTTATTACATTTAATTTGAAACTTTATTATTTAGCTAAAACCAACAAAAATTAGCATCGAATCGGCGGATCAAATTTACGATTTCGTATTTTACGAAATCGAAAAAGATTCATAATAGTCCCTCAGAAATGCGCATGCGTATAGAAACTACATTGACATCATTAACTACATTAACTACACTTAACTACATTAACTACAAAACTACAAGGCAAATATAGTTAATGTAGTTTTTTAAAAATTACGTGTATTTTAACAACTCTGTGTGCGATATATACTATATCATTCTGTCTGTACCATATCGCGTTTCCAAATATCGTGTTTTGTATCAAATCTCGTTTTGTCATATCTCGTTTCGAAATATCGCGTTTTGAAATATCGCTTTTCGAGCGGATACCCTATTTATCAGCGTCCGTGCTTTCGATATTTTATTAAATAACCTTGAACGTGGTCCCGTGCAACTTGTAAATTCACCGCTGCTCGATATTTCTAGCCTAGTTAAAACAAAGACATGCATCATTGGGCGCAAGCTTGTTTATCCTGACTAAAAGAATCATGTCGACGACACCTCACCTAAATGCACCAATCAGGAATAACTAGTGACATCAAGGAATTCGGATACCTCGTATATACAGTGGTAAATATCGGCGGAGTATTCGGACCCATTTACAAAAGTAGTTTATAAAAACTTTTCTTCCAAAATTTAACACACTCATTCGGACTGATTTAATATGACAAACTTTTTAAACTCATATTCGACTCTTTTTAATTCAACACTTCTATGTCATTACAATCAGAGAAACATGTTTTATGTTGCTACATAAAAAATTATATTTTCTACTTCAACGATCCCTAGTCAAGAAATTGATACAACGACATACTTTTAGTACCTACTAACTAAATACTAGAGGAAAATGCGTTTTAATTGAAGGTTCATAAGTTTTGGCAGAGTCTAGCACTTACACGATTTGCGAATTATTTTAAAATACGTGCTATAAAATTTGTAACCACCCCATAACAACTCAATTTATAATTTCAACAATACTAAACAAAATGCTAATACAGATCTCAAAAATTCTAAATTATTTCTAATTATTAGCATTATTTCTACTCAAATGTTTTCAAACTTTTCTAATAAATTAAACAAACGTCATATGATAATGACTTTTCCGTTTAAAAGTCTACCAACACCATCACATACAACAAAAGAATTCAAAAAGGAAGACAAATAAAGGAAATTGTTTTCGTTGTACATCAGAAAGCTTGCTCTCACACACATACAAATCAAACACAAGAAATAGTAGAACAAAAACCTTAAAGGATATCACTCCACTCTTTTCTACGAACTGTTATTTTGTATACGGATTTTTTGCTCAGCATCCGTCAGTACACATTCTAGTATTAAAGAGGAATCAGTTGTTTTAAAAAAAAGGAAAAATCAACAGATTGAAAATTATTTCCATTCTCTCGTTTTATATTTGCTACTGATGTAATTGAATCTTTGAAGCTTTCTGTTGCTTGCGATTTTTTTTTTTTAACTTCGCATACTCGTAGGATAATTCCTATTATGCTATACACTTTTGTGCTTTTAATGTGTTTGTTTGGTGTATAAAGTATGAAACGGAAAAAAAAGGAAATAAAAATGTGATTTATATATTTTAACAGATGATGGAAATTAAGGAAATTTTATTTTAACAACTGTATGATTTGATTTATGTTTTTTACATGACTTCATCTTTAGACGTATACGTCTATTCGCAAAAGTTTCAATTAATGTGTACATACATCTTATATATAGCTCCATAATATACATAAGTGTACGCGTATAAACGAGATGAATAAATGAAACAATTTATGCTGTATGAATGGTACGATTAAATGATTTATGAGCGTGGATTTTTCCAAACTTTGTGTTTTAGTTTAGTAAAAAAATATGGCATTGAATTGAATAGTACAGCAATAATTACAGAAACTTGTATCCATTGTAAATTTACAAAGCTTAAATCTTAAACAAATGCCAACTAGGGCATTGTAATGGAAAAATAATATACCATACATTATAGAGAAGCATGAAGTAATATACTATACGGGTATTTTCCATTATTCCATTTCGCTATAATATGTTATCGTAACTTGTGGTTGCAGAAATATAATTTCTTATTTTTATTCTTCTGCAAGAATAATACGCAAGCAAAGAAAACAAAGTTTGCTTTCACGACAAAATATTCCCCATTATGTACATTATGTATGTATGTTTACTGAGAATAAATGAAATAATAGAAGTTGAGTTATTTTGAATAATAAAGTTATACAAATTGCATTTATTTCCTATCTTGCAACTTTCTGATGTTTTCTCTGCTAATATTTATTTATTTTATGTAAAAAATTATAAAGAATATTATCGTATTAAAAGAATAAGACGAAATTATTAAACCGTTGAAAAATTGAGAGTAATATTTTTAGATTCACGTATAATGAACGGTAGCAATTTGAAAGATGTTGTGCGGAAAAAGAAACTTTTAACAAACAGAAAAGCAAAATTCATTTAAATACTATCTAATGATAAAGTGGTACAAATTTAATTTTTCGATCGTATGTTTCTCATTTATCCTAAATGTGATATGACTATATGAGTCACAACAGTGTCATCAGTAAGCTTAGTTCTGTAAATTTTTAAGTAATAAAACGACAAATTTATCAGTACTACTTTTTGTATAAAAAATCAGAACATAGCTGGTGTCTCTGCTATCCCAACCGAAAAAATATTTTAAAACCGAAATATTTATAACCGAAAATACATATAGAGTACCCCAAAAATCTGTCAGGAGCTACATAATTTTACCAGATTGGTAACCCTACTTAGGCCTTTACTACCTCAAGTAGTTCCTTATCCTAGATAATCTCAGCCGGATTTTGGTGTGAGACTGAAGATGATAGAGAGGGCTTATTAAAAAATATAATTTACAAAACATTCCGAAATTTTATTTATTCAATCTTCGCCTGAGTTTACCTAAAATTAAGTAGGATCAATGAGCAAGTGATTAAATCAAAATTTCCAGAACATTTTATTAATTTAGTTTTGAAACCTTCGGATTTTCTAATAAATTACACCACATCTGCACGAAACCATACATATACACCCCGCGAAATTCAGTTAAAGCCACACATAATTTTGAATGTAAATAATTAAATGACGAAATGTTTTGTTTAATTGCACTGAAGATGGATCACTTCACGAAGCATAAATAAATAAAATTTTAGACATCTCCCTTTTCCTGCCTGACCACACAATTGTGTAGGTAAAGCAAAAGATTCAAGTCAAAAATTTATTTTTCTATGTATTTTGAACCAACTTACACATTTGTGCATTCCTTTTTAACTTATTTTTGTCCGAAAAAAACACTGTACTATAACTATATACACAATTGTGTCGGTTGTACTTCAAATCAAGCGGCATTTTTTTATCAAAAACGCCATTACATACTATAGTTTTTTACTCACACATTTTTGTGGTATGGACTTAAATTGAGCCAAAATTTTTGTTTTTGGTAAAAATACATTTGTATTTCGTATGGTATTCGTGTTGTTTAATTTTAGTAAATATGTACTATTTTTTTATAAATAGCTTTGGAAAGGAATTCTCCATTTTTTATTTTTTGAGAAAATTATTTAGAACAAAATGAAAGAAACTATGGGCGAAGCTACACACGGTTTCAGCTTCTGGCTTCAAACTAAGTCGTAATAGTTTTTAATTGTTAATTTAAACCCCCATTTTTTATTAAAAGTCCAAATTTTTTTGTATTTTTTTATTCTGTTCTCTCGAAAATAAAATTTAAACAAAAATCTAAATCTCAAAAATTGTCTTAAATTTTTTTATTTTCATTTTTATTTTTCATTTCAGCTTCAAGGACAAAATATAATATAATATATATGTATAGTTATAGTTATATCGAACAAATCGACACCATCCATACCCATATTATAAATTTTAACGATTTGTGGTTGTTTTATTTGGACAAACTTTGAACTGAGTTTGTCGTATCGACGTACCATTACTTCTTCCCCGATTCCAACAAAATTTGAAGCGAGATGAACCGCTTTATTATCTTGCCACTTAATTACTTTCACGCTACCATCTCTGCTTGTGACTTGATCTGAAGAGCCACGACCATGCTTTTTCAATGCTTTGTCATCGAGGTGAGGCGGGTTTCGGAACCTATTGAGGAGCTTGACAGGAGCTGAAATAGGTATCGAAGTATAACACATGCCCAGTAGTTTTTATCCTCTCAGCTAGTTTTAATACGATTGCTACTCCATATCCAAAACGCTGAATCGACGTATTATTTATTTCTGTTGTGGAGCCCTGGTAAATTATAAAGTCGTATGGTAAGCCGCTTTTCCCGCATAACAAGAATACCTAAAATTGATTTCAAATATTTTATTAAAATATTTCGTTAAATAGATCTGTGGCTTTACCTTTATACCCCAGGGACAAGGTTTCCCTTTAATATACTGTTTTATATTTAACCAGCCTTGAAATAGAATAATCTGTTCATCCAAAGAATATTCTCCTCAACGACGTGCTCTAAACATCGTTTACGTATACAATCTATTAACGGTCTAGTTTTGAAAAACTTGTCTTGATTGTCTTCGGGTTTCTCTAAATTGTTCACGAAATGAATAGTATTACGTAGTTGTGAAAACCGTTCGTGTGACATAGCCTGATTAGCTGTTTGAATAGAAATGTATTTATTAAAATGCATACGAATTCGCGGCATTTTTAGATTACCCATTAAAATTTGAATACCCAAAAATTTTAATAATTTGTTGGATGACGTTGGTTTAAAACTTGTTATATTCTGCTGCTGAGCATAGATATTAGTGAAGAAAGCCATACTTGAAAACATCTCGTGAGGGATGTATTTCATAAAAATTGCATACGGAGATGTTTCCAATTCTTCTTCGCAGAGCTCATGTTCGAATAAAAAACGGGTTGGCTCCATGTTCCTACTTGTCCATGCAATTTTTGCTTTATCAGTAGTTTGAAATTACCGACTTTCATCAATAAATTCAAACTGAATGTTGTTGTCAATAACTACGTCAGAGCATTCGTCCGTCGCCATTGCTAATAGTGTGGCATTTTCTTCTAATCCTGGTTCATCCGCATTACATCATTCCTTGTAAGATGAAGCTGTAATCTTGTACCATTACATCGTCGAATGAATCATTTAGTTTTCCTTTATTGACTCTTATTAAATCGTTTTCGTTCTTTTCGTTGACAGCACCCTCTAAGTAGGTTGCGGTAACTGAAATCTCTCGACGAAGAGTCAGATAAATCAAGTTCAGAATCACTTGCATTTATCAAAAATACAGCTTCTTCCAAAGTTAGTTTTGCTTTTTTGATTTTAGCCAAAATTCGTTCTAGAGCTTGTTTATCACTCATTTCTAAAAATCAATATAAAACTATATCAACATAAAATTGCAAAGATTTAGAAGATATGTGTACAAATAAGAACAAATTTATTAATGTATTTATTTGTCTTTGAACGAAAATGTACTCATTTGGGAACACGCATTTATATCAATATTTAGAAAAGTAAATTAATAATCATTCTTACTTACTAGTTGAATTATGAAAATTTAACACTACAAATATAATAATATTTTTTTTCGTATTATTTTAACCTTTATTTAATGTTAAAAAACAATATTTTATATGAAGAAAAACATTGAACGTCATTCACCTAACCTCATTGAATATAAACTGTCATATCACTAATATTAACACAATATTTGTGTATAACAACTATGTAAAACGTATGGGAAACCATAACGAATAAAATACATAAATAAAAAGCCCGATTATGTGAAAATTATAGGAGCTACACTGTTTTAAAATCGATGTGTACAAATGAGTACTTCATGACTGAAATGGTTAATATAAATGAAAAAGAACTATTTTTTATTTTGGTTTTAGTAATTTTTATTCCTTATAGTGACAATGGGTTATTTTTTTAGTTTATAATAAAATCGATTTCGGGTTTGATTGTCCTTCCTTAGTTATTTTTACTATTACAATTATTTACATTTTCTTTGGAGCTTATATACTATATTTTTTACTTAAATTTAGCTCCTTCTTTTTCTATTTATTTATTGTTTCAGGATTGGATCGTAGATTAGGAATTTGGGTTAAGTTTATCGTTGTGTAAAGCCGCAGTCACACGAATGCAAATACATTCCAACATTGGCGTATTTGTCTAAATAACAAATCGTAGAGTCACAAAACAAATGGCAAATTCAAATCAAGGTTGTTGTCCAATATTGGCGCTCATTCGCTCAAAAGGCGGTTTTTCAAAAAAGATCAAAGAAAAAAACAAATACACTGCTCGTCAAAAAACCCCGGACACTTGAATTTCTTCGTAAATCTTCAATTTGTAGAGCAATTACGCTATTTTAAAGGCACTGTCATATTAAATAGTACATAACCGAAAAATAGGTGTAACAGAAACCGTATTTTTTTTTATTTAAAAACCAATCACAGCAACAAAGTGTAATAAATGAAAATTATTCAAAATTTCGATTGTTACGTTTCTAAATAAATGGGCATCTATCAATTGTTTTGAAACATTTAAAGTAGCATTTATTGTTAGTATTATTATTACAGTTAACGTTAACAGTGCTTAGTTATTATTATTAGCAAATATTATAATTATGAAACCAGAAAATATCGCAAAAGTAATCGCTTTAAGTGAGGATGGCCGTAGCGTGCGTTATATTGCTGCCCACCTAAATTTCCCTCGAAGTACAGTTCAAGACGCTATTAAACGATATCGTGAAACTGGTCAGTATGAGCAAACGGTTGGATCAGGTTGTAAAAGAGCAACAAACGAGCGGGACGATCGGTTTATGGTATCAATGGTACTGCGAGATCGTTTCCAAACAGCTAGAATCGTCGCTGGTCGATTGGCACAGGTACGTGGTGTCAATATTTCAGTTAGCACAGCATCGCGAAGATTAAATGAACATGGATTGCAGTCCAGGTATGGGTGGGTGGGCGTGGGTGGGCGCGGATGAGTGGGTGTGGGTGGATGGGTTCAAGATAATTTTATTTCTCTTAATCCGTCTTTTTTTTAGTTCGTTTGAAGTTTTTTAATGGATTACATAACTTTACTAGTAAATTTACGGTATAAACCATTTAATTTTCAATAAAAATTTATTTTTCAATTTTCATGTAATTTTACGTGAAAAGGTTCGGCAACTTTGCCCACATGAAATTTCATGTAAAATTCAATGCATTTTTTTTACTCTGCATGTGTTGTAAGCTGATATTCTATGTTCATAAGGATGGTGAGATGTAATATGTATTGTGTCATCTGTGTGCGTGTCTTACCTGTATATTTTGAATGCATGGCGGTTTGAAGTTGATTTCTTTTCTTATCTCCATTTCTAAAGTGAATTTTATTGTTGGCTGTATGTAATTTATGTATTGGTGTAGTTTGTCTGTTGGCTGTTGGTACCGTTAAATAGTAATATTATGTCGTCTACGTATCTATGCCAGTATATTATATTTGTTTTGAATTTGTTGTTTTTGTTAAGTATATCTCTGTTTTCAAAGTCCGTTGTGTGTGAAGTAATGTTGTTTTGTGATTTCTGTTATTAATTTTATTATTCCCTGCATGTATCTATTTCTGTTAGTCCATTTTTTGTTAAAAGGGTTTTGGCTATTTCTATTGTATCCTTTACGGGTATGTTAGTGTACATATTAGTCACGTCGAATTATGCTAGTTTTGCGTTCTGTGGTATTTTTACATGTTTTATTTTGTTATTTTTTATGAATTAAAATTATTTAATACTATATGTATATTGTTTAAATATAGGATATTTACGTGTTTTGCAATTCTATATTATGTGTTGTTGTGAAATTAATCAGCATCAGATGATATATTTGGTTTCTGTGTGGAACTTTTTAGTAGGATCCGCTTGTAGTATTCTGATGTTGTTGTTTGCTATGTATTCTTCTATTTTATTGTTATATACCTCGGGTTTGATTATTACTACAGTGTTGCCTTTGCCGGCTTTAGTGATTGTGGCTTGGCTTTGTTGTAACTTCTTATTAATTTCATTGCTTGTTTGTTCCGCTTAATCGGAACACATCGGGATTAGTACAATTTGTCCAAAACTCAAATTTGTCGGTTTATTTGTAGTTTTATAATTCGTTTTGGCATTTAATAGACAAATATATAATTTCTATATAAAACTATATAGACACTGGGGGCCTACTATGGAAATCGATCGTCGACGTTTTTTGTTCGTTGTTTATATTCAGCAATAGTAATTACTATTGCTGAATATAAACAACGAACAAAAAACGTCGACGTTCGATTTCCATAGTAGACCCCCTGTTTTCAAGTAATTATTATTTCCCTCATATTTCGACTTTATAGTCATAATCTTAGGCTAAAAATAAAACGGAACAACACATTTACAAGAGTGTAAAAAAAATTTAATTACACTTATATTATCTAAATTGTTTCAGAAATGTAAATAATTGCCACGATGAAATCAAAAAATGAACAACAAAAAATTACAGATATAATGATTACATACCTTGTAACATATGATATATGTACTGACAATCTTAAAATCAGTCAGTATTTGTTATGACATATGTAATCATTATTAACTCTGTAGTTTCTTTTGCTTATTTTTTGCTTTCCTTGTGTCAATTATTTACATTTCTGAAATAATTTTTTATTCAAAATTAATGTGTAATTTAATTGTTTTTTACTCTCTTGTAAATATGTTGCACTTTGTATATAATTTCAAAGCATTTTCAATACTTTTGTAATTGGGTCACTGCAGTCTCAAGAGACGACCGAATCTTTTAGTTAACTTTGTAACCGTTAGATGTATGTGTGTGTGTGTGCTCAGCTTCAATCTCTAGATTTTGTACATTGTACAAAGAATAGATTTATGCATAATAAAAAGCTGATATAATACTTCTAATTTTTATTGGACCCACGTGTGCCAACTTTGTATTAAAAACTAAACATTTTTTATCACAAATTTACGAAAAATTTTAATATTTTAGTTGCTATGTAGTAATCACATACACAGAGAATAAAGTTTCTAACATAAACCGCATCATGTGATCCCAACGATATAATATTTCACATATAATAAACGAATAGACAAAAAAATTTAAAACTTTGTATCAAATAAATTTTAAAGTTTAACTCAAACACTAAAATTGGTAGATGTATAGTACTATTCTTGTACAGTATGAAGAATACAGATAAAATAATCTTAATATTTTCGTAAATTTCCCAGAAGATCTCGGGCACAAAAAAAAAATTCTATGAAAAAAAACAACAAAATATAGTTTTTTCTTAATTAAAAACTAGAAAATTAGTTTTTTGTCACTTCATTATAAAATACATATTTGTTAGATAGAGATACAAGTAAAGCTGTACTTAATAATAATAATAATAATAATAATAATAATAATGAAAATATTTGAAAAATTTATATCTACGTCTTAACATGTAGCTCTCTCGTCTTTTCCGCAAAACTTAATCAAAGTTTATGCTTTTTGTGCTAGCTTCTCGCACACATCGAAACATAAACCAAGTCACAGATAAGAAGACAAAAAATATTATATAGAAATTAAATGAAAATATCGAAATATCTTTTTATGATTGTTTTAGTTTTAATGTTTGTTGTGCACAAAATTTAACTTTAGTTTTAGTTAGCTTAAAAGTTTTATTTTATCTCCCGTTACGTATATGATGTGGGTATAGATAGATTTGAATTAACTTTTCAATTCTAAAGTATAATTGAAAATATAATGGAACAATATTTTCATATTAATGCCAAATCAGAAAAACAAAATCCAATTTTTACTCGATTTAGGAAAAGAAACTGCCATTTATCCCTATAATTACCAATCGCATTAGTTTTGACAGTTGGCTAACAAGTTTTCTTCTGCTTTGGTTATAAATAGAAACCAAATTATATACAAAACATGTCATTCATGAAGAAAAATGAAAATAAATCGCCGCAACTCCGCAACGTTTTTATACAATTTTTGTATGCGATGGCAATTTCGCTGTAATGCCAAAATATTACTGTAATTCCTTAAGAAAAATTGAACAGTAACAGTATATAGCACCAAATAGAAGACAAGAAATAAACTCGAGGAAAATTATTTCCAAATGTCTACATCGCAAATTTGTAGCATAGATATGTACGAGTATAAAGTAGAGATGTAGAATAAATCATTTTACGTTAACATTTTTTTTTTTTTGTTATTTGTGCAAAAAATCTAATTTAACTTATTTATTTTAACGAATCCTTTTTTCATTCTGCTGTATGTAAGTATTATTGCTTTTCTCAAGAAAATGAAATTTTATTTGGTTTTTGCTTGATATTTTGAATTGACGTTACTAAAATTAGAATTTATTTTTGTGTATATGTATATTAACTTTGAGTGGACTTTATTATATTTGTCTATAAATAGAAATTATTATTTATACTTGTTTGTTTTATTCATTGAACTTTCTATTTATATTTTTAGAATGTCAAAATATTTCATTTTAATATTGTCATACCGTCAATCCTAAATCAGAATTGGGGCCAAAGATGAAACGAGTTTGATTATGAATCATGAAGTTATGAATCTAAACCATAATGAATGCTGAACTTTGGGTTGACATTTTATTAGTGTAACTAATTAACCACTAATTTCCAAAGCATCATATGCAGATGTGCGAGTTGATTCTGTTTTTCCATAGAAATAGGAAATAGTAAAGCAATTTAAATTTTTATAGAAGTTTTGTGTGTTTTTCCTATAAGCTTATATAAAAAATGAGCACTTTACGTGAAACTTTAGTAGTAGAAGTACGAGTAAGTAATCTAATTTTAAAATAAAGCGTTTATTATTAAATTGTGTTTTTAATTTATTAATATATCGATACTATACACTGAAGAGACATATAACCAAAGAACAAGAAATATCCTGATTGGCAAATTAACAGGCGATCTTGATTTAGCTCATGAAAGGTAGATCAAAATAATATTAAATGTGATAAGAAATGTTAATTATAAAAATGTACTCAATTAGATTTTTAGGCATTCCTGTTCGCAAAACCATGCATACGAAGAGGTTGAAAGTTTCAGCCCTAAACGCTTTAGGTAAAACAACCAAAAGGTCAGAAAAGTAGCAAAGTACCTGGGATGACATGAAGTGCATCTAATATATAAAAATGTTATAATATAGATTTTGAAATTTTTCTATATAAGAAAGATTAAGATTAAGGAAATATGCTTGTAAACAATGGAGCTGCATAAATTTAGTATGACAACGATTCTCGTTTGACGCGACTGGCTACTTTGAGTTCAATGGATGAACAAATCCTAAATATAATTTTGGGTTATTCTAGATAATAGCCAGAGAGTATGTTTTTTACATCAAGGTGAGGTTACCACGCCGTTTGCAGTTTGATTGCGAATAATGAAACATTGAATTCTTTAAATTAAAAAATTCGGTAGTCTCATCAGGCTGCAGTGACCCAACTACAAAAATATTGAAAATGCTTTGAACTTACATACAAAGTGCAATATATTTAAAAGAGGGTAAAAAAATTGAATTACACATTCATTTTAAATAAAAAATTATTTCAGAAATGTGAATAATTGACACAAGGAAAGCAAAAAATAAACAAAGGAAATTACTAATAATAATGATTACATACATATGTCATAAAGTCATACCAAATACTGACTGAATTTAAGATTGTCAGTATATATTAGAGCCCTGCATCGGATAGTATTATCCGCGGATATCCGCATATATCCGCTATCCGCGGATAAAGGCGGATATATCCGCAATGAAATTGTGCGGATGCGGATCGGATGCGGATCAGTTATTTTTATCCGCAGTATGTGGAATTTTAGTTTTCATCCACATATCCACTAAAGCTCAATTATCTATCTATGTGTTTTATGTGTTATGAAATGTTTATGTATAATATGTTAATTTTAAATCGAGGAGTGTAGAAAATTCAATTGTTGAATTTTTATAATAAATTTGAAATAAATGATAAAGAAAATTTTGAAGGTAATTTTTTCAGTTCTTACACTTGTTTTGATTTTGCGGATGCGGATGAGTGCGGATGCGGATTTGATAATTTTTAACGAGTGCGGATGCGGATATAAAAATTGGTTTTTTCAGCGGATGCGGATCGGATGCGGATACGAAAAAACGTATCCGCGCAGGGCTCTAGTATATATATATGTTACGATTACGATTATCTCTGTAATTTTTTTGTTGGCAATTAATTACATTTCTGAAACTATTTAGATAAAATAAATGTGTAATTCAATATTTTTCAACCTCTTGGAAATACGTATGTTACAAAGTTTATTCAGCCTTGGGTGTAAGGGACTGTTTCGATAATTATATTTTTAGTTTAGCACATGACAATATGACCACGAAGCCACATGTCTCGATTTCAAACGATTTTCCCGGTGTGCCAGAGCGTAAACAGCAAATATCAACTTTTCGATGCTTGTGAGCGAAGAACCACCGCGGCACAATCACTGCTCTTAAATTTATTTATTTTTTATTTAAATTGTCTAGAAAAACTGAAAAATAATGGATTTATTTTACTGAAAATGCTTTTATTTACTCAAACTATCATTTTAAATTATTTCACAAGCAAATAAACCAATATTTGAACTTCCTGCTTTGTGCTACTGATTGGTGTGTTTTATCCTTTATTTGGTAAAATTTCAGGTAAACATAGATAAAACGAAGCTCATTACACTTACTGTAAATTCATACCTAACTAGCTCAGTACCTAATTATTTGCATTCGATTTTTCTTTTACATAGATAGTGTACATTGAAAAAGAAATTATATCGGTAGTTAGTTTTCTTCGCACACACCTAACAAAATATGAACGCGATTTGTAATCAAGAGTAATCGGGCATCCCCTTTTTGCATTGCAAATTTTGCATTTACCAATAAAGTCTCTATTCCATTACGAAAAAGATACTGTCAGTAAAATCAAAGCGAGAAAAAATATAGATTTCCTGGTTGTGTATTCTCTCTCTCTCTAGCTTCACATCCCATGAAGGGATTTTGCCGCCCGCACTATGGTCCTCCAGCCATCTCGGTCCATCGCTCTCGACCTCCAGTTTCGACATCCTAGTGCCTGTAGATCTTGTTCGACGTCGTCACGCCAGCGCAGTCGGGGTCTTCCTCTACGACGCACACCGGCTGGTTGTGTATTGAAACAAAAAAGTTTATCAGTAAAATTTTACTGGCAAAATAATTGACATGGTGTTAGTGTGCTGCCATAATGTGCTATAAAAAAGTTTAAACGTTACGTCTACAAAAAATGTATGTAAAGATGAAAATTTTTTCTCACACTGACACAAAATAAATCGATCGCCATTTTTATAGTCAAATGTCAATTTTTTTTTTTTTTAATTTAAATTTGTTAACGTGCGGTTTTTTATGGCGTTAAAATATATAAAAAAAATCTAAATACTGGTTCTAAAATATAATTAGTATTATATTTAATTACTCAATAATAAATTAGTATGGAAAATTACGATAAGTTTGATTGAGTATTATTTTATTTGCAGGATTGGTAATATTTGGCAGATATTAGGGTAGATACTCGATCGGCTAGTAAGCAAGCAATTTGCTAGCCGAAATCTTGGCTACTTAATCAATTTTGTCAAGGAAATTTGAATTTCAAATTATATTCTTCAAACAAATTTTGTTTTTTTTTGCGATTGCACCGTAAAATTTACGGCTTCAAAAAATGAACAACAAATTGTTGTGTTGTTTTACTGTGCAATTACAAAATTAAACAAAAATTTTATAAAAAATTGAAATTCAAATTTTCTTAATAAAATTGATTGTGAAGCCAAAATTTCGGTTAGCAAATCGCTTGCTTGCTAGCCGATCGAGTATCTACACCATTGTAGCATCAGAGTATATTATATAGTATACACCAAGGTTGAAAAGTATGCTATTATAGCCCGAGCGAGTTTATAACCAGAGACGACGGCTATAATAGCACTTCTCAAGCGTGGTGTATATACTATTTTTTCACTACTAGTCGCAAAAGGCACACCACCCATTATGGTTTTTTGTTGATAAGAAAATTACTTTGATAAGTTTCCCTTATTTGATAAGTTCCCTGAATTGTAGTAAGCATAAATTTAAAATGACACTGCATTTTGTTTTGTTATTTGAATATGGGGAATAATCATAATCTCTCTAACCATTTAATCGTATTACATCTATGTTCAGTTTTCATTATTAACTAGTGGTCAATAATAAAATATTATTAACCACTAGCCGAGAAATTTTGTTTCTGAGGCTACTAACTCATATAATAATGATGCCGTCTACGACTAGTAGTGGAAAAAAATATGTTTTTCCAGTACTAGTCGTAAAAGGCATCATTAGTATGTATTGACCACTAGTTAGTAATGAAAAATGAACACTAGATGTAATACGATTAAATGGTTAAGAAGATTATGAATATTCCCCATATTCAAATGGCAAAACAAAATGCAGTGTCATTTTAAATTTACGCTTACTACAATATCAGTTTAAAATTCGGGCTACTTCGACATAGTTAATATTATTAAAGAGCAAGTGTTTCCTTTATCAAATTAATTTTCTTATCAACAAAAAACCTTAATGGGTGGTGTGCCTTCTACAACTAGTAGTGAAAAAAGTAGTATATATACCACGCTTCCGAAGTGCTATTATAGACCTCGCTTACTATAACCCTCGACGCTCCGCGTCTCAAATTCGCTCGGGCTATAATAGCATAGTTCTCAACCTTGGTGTATATTATACTATTATTTTATTTGTGTGTCGAACGAAATTATTAAGATACGTGAAAACTGTGTATTATTCTATTAATATATATTATATAGCAGCAGGAAAAAAAATCATGTGTAGGAGAATCTCCGGGTTGAGTAGGTAACTCAACTGAACAGCGGCAGTTCTGAGATGCTACAAAAAATTTTTGCCAGCTACTATGGTGAAAAATGATAAAAGTTCAGTGTCGGCAGAAGTTATTAAATACCAGATATTTGGATGAATGGGACATTTTCCCACTCCAGAAAACGATCTTGAGCCATGTATAGTAAAGATAACTTAAATCTTAAGTTTAGAAATGGTTTTAGAGTTGATATATGATTTAATTTTACAATTTTCAGAATTAATTGTCGACGTCATACGATCCAGACTACTACTCTGGAACATCAAAGATAAATGTTTCAGAAATTGGGTGTTAAAAAGGGGCTTATGCGAAGAAGTTACGAATCAAGTAAGAATTTTGTCAAATCCTAAATTGATAAAATTTAATTTAAATTCCGTTAATAGCGTAAACAGATCTGGAGAATAAAGAAATTAATTTTTTATGGGTGAAAAAATATTGTGAGACCATAAAGGCCTCACATATTCGACCGAAAAAAGACCTCTTAGTAGTGCTAGTGCTACAGGATGTAGAAAAGTTTTACAAATAACTAGCTGACCCGGCGAACTTTGTCTCACCCCAAAATACTTCGTCCGAGCAAACACTTTTGACCTTCACAAAAAATGAATTCGGTCATTTGTTCGACCAATCATGTTTTGTACAAAAATCCAGAATCGTCAATTTTGAGCAATATGATTGGTGGAAAAAATTGTCAGAATAAGCGAAGGAACGCAACCATAAAGCGGCATAATGTATTGAAAAGTGAATAAAAGGTCGATTCAAACTTAGGCAACTATCGAAAATTTAGTTGTTTTTTTGTATTGTTTTATTGGTCGTGTCGTTCTCGAGTTTTTGCGGGACTAACGCACGGCAATTGATTTTTCTTTAGATAAATAGATAGAGAAAATAAATAGATAAAATAAATAGATTGCATAAAAAACAAAGTAGCAGTTTGGATGTAGCCTTCGGTGGGTTTCGAATCCAGTACTTCCCAATCCAAGATCCGAAGCTTTAGCCACTACACCACCTGTCTCATAAAAAATGTACACACAAAAATCATATGAAAATGGTTTTTTATTCGATTTTTCGGGTTTTCCGATTTTTCCGGTAGATTTTTTTCAAAATTTTCTTCCGTGAGAACCATCTCTTGGCAATTGCGAACACAATAAAAAAAGATTGAGCCAAATCGATTCAGCCGTTCTCAACTGATACATACGTTTTTTACACCATTTTTATATATATAGAAGATTAGTAAAATTTTGACATTTTTGGATGATGTCGCTTAACCGAGAAGGTTTATTTAATTATTTTATATTTTTTAAGACTGCCCAAATTAAGTATCGGTATTTTAAAAATATTGGGTTTTACTTGTTTGAAGTATGCGGCAACATAGAATGCAGTGAAGATTTGGAAGTCCATGTCACAATTATAAAATTCGTTGTAATTCGTTATTTTAACTTTTTTAATCAATCTTTTGCACATGTATCGTTTACATTAATGTTATTTCACTATTTTTTTAAACCAAAATATAGTGATTCGGTTAACATATAGGTATAAGTTTAAAAATCAAATGAGAATTACGTTTATAATTTTTAAATGGACATAGTGTTGTTTACCTCTCAAATTAAATCAATTTTCAACAGCACCATGTGATTGGTAAAAACTACAATGAGGCAAATTTGATTTAACACATCAATTATATTTTTATAATAATAATACAAAACAATTAAACGAAAATTATTAAATAAACCAGCAAAAAGTATTGCCCATCGGATTGTGATAGAATATTACTCATATAACTGTATTTTTTATTAAAATTTACTTGATGATGTTAACGGTTATACAAAAAAAAAACAATTTAATCTTGTTCTGTATCATCATCACATGGGTAATCTGGGATAACATTTGCATGGCTTAGGTTTTGGCAATCACATGGTACAAACGGTAGAAGTGAAATTAAATCTTTATATTTCTTGGTGGAAATTGGTTTAGTTGATTGGTTAGTTATTTTTAAAGTGTCTGGGAAATCAACCTCAGCTCTTCTTATATTTCTTTTAAGACATACTTCTCTGAAGTTGCAGTTTTCATCAAATGATGTCTTAAAGTACAAAGTACTATTATTTTCCTGTCGAACTTGCAGGTGAACACACTTGGAAAGCAATACTGATTGTTTATGTATATCCACCTTTCTAAATAAAAGTGGGGATGTGTAGGGGATAGTATAAAGGGATCTGAAGTGTTTGAAATCACGAAGTTCCATGTTATATACACAGTATATGTTAGAACATTGGCGTACCAATTGCTGCCAGTCCCAAAGTGTTAAAATAGTCAACGCTTTGATTTTCATTCGGTTCTTTTCAATCAGAGCATGCACAGTATCAGCTTCCATATGTGTGTGCCCC
Organism: Nephrotoma appendiculata; assembly: GCA_947310385.1. Lineage (NCBI taxonomy): Eukaryota > Metazoa > Arthropoda > Insecta > Diptera > Tipulidae > Nephrotoma > Nephrotoma appendiculata. Next base: position 182,463,281 of record OX371223.1, on the reverse strand, counting down.
TTGAGAATTTTTTTTTGATTAATAATTTTAATTGGAGGATACATGAATAGAATCCAAAAAAGACAAACAATCATTGACATGTTTTTATTTTGACCGTAACAGTTATCAGCCCATATAGTTACTTCCTCTACCTGTGAGTTTGGAATGTTACAGTTAGCAAATTTTAATATAGCTGAAGCCATTTCATTTCCCCCACGGCCACCTTTTGATTCATCCCACATCATACAATGGGCAGACATATTGGAAGAATCATAAATAGTATAGTTAAAAGTCCATAACTTCCGTTTATAAAAACTTATGCAATTAGTCAAAAATGGAGTGGGTAGACATTTTTGAAGATCAACTATCAACACTTTATGTTTTGGATTCTCTTTTGACATTGTGGTGTCTCTGCTTTTTAAATCATACCTGGTTTTTGATTCCAAGAGATGTAAATCGTAATTACTTTGAACATTGTGTTTTTCAAGCCCGTTTGAGTTATCCTGCAGTTGCACATTAAATACTTCGCAGGTGTCACATGTGTCTATGCCTGGTGGTTCAAAAGATCACTTAAACTTCGTTTTGAATGTATCTGTATTAATTCATTTTTTGCTATATTTTGCGGTTCTACAGATTTTTCTGAACAGAATTGTAAGTATAAAGAATACATTTTTCCAATATTCAGATCTGGTTCTAAGAATTTTTTCGCACATCTTTCTCTGCTATAATGACTATGATATGCTGGAAAAGAAGCAATATGATTTATGACAATGTCAATCACCATAGTTGCAGTTTTGTTACTTGGTGTGTGCCTTCCTCTGTTATCTGGTTCAATCAACCCTCCCAACCTTTCTTTCTTCAAAGTATTAACAACTACCGTGTTGGAAATACTAAGTGTATTAAGGAACATCACTTTGCATACTATTAATACTTTCTTGTTAACAATAAGTTTGCATATCAATGGGTTTTTTTTTGTTTAATGAAATCTCTGCTCCTAGAACTCCTAGAACGTGCTGTTGGTTTCATTTCCACACATGTACGAATGAATTGTCTTTTAAGATCATTATTGGTTTTTATATTCCAATAAGTATTAAAAATCTCCAACCGTTCGTTTTCAGACAGTTTTTTAATGCATTTCATTCTGCAGGAACATGGTGGTTTTATAGTTCTAGTTGGTACGTGCTTACCTTTTTTACTCAAGTAGGCTTGCCCCGCGGTATGGCTCGCTTTACGTTTGTTACATAACCACTCACTTCGATTTTTTGCACGTTTAGTACCTAGTTGTTTGGTTATGGATTTATTTAGTACCTTTCTCATCGCCACATTCCTGTGAACATTACCATCCACCACGTGACCAGGATTGTTTTCAATTAACTCATCTTCTGATTCCAAACTTTCGTAATTAAAAGGCTCGTAATGTTCGTCAGCATCAGAATCATCCAGATGTACATACATACATACATTTGGATACATTTTGGTCTTTTCGCATTTTTGGCTATGAAATATCGATCGACATAAATGTTTCCCATGTAAGTTTACTTCCACATTGATAAATTATTATATATTTTAAGTTGTCGCGGAAAGTAACCAAATTTTTATTTTTATTTTTATTAAAAACTTAGCTTAAACTGATTTTGTTGTTGGTGAACATTTTGATTTTGCATTATTGATTTGTATTCGTATTTTTCTCCTTTTTACATATTAAAGGTATTGTTCCGCGACAATTTTTTTTAGTTGGTATCGGTATTTCGATTGTTGAATCAAAAAAAATCAAATAACAAATCCCGTGAAATATTGTACGGGTTACCGGAAGGAAAAGTAACCCAAGATCGCGATTGCTGACGCGTCGCAAATTGGCGCGAAAAGGTAATTAGAAAGCCGCAGCAACCACTACTGTAACAAGGACCAAAAGGAATAAAGGAAAGGTCACTGTATAATAACGTTGATTTGAATGTCATCACCACGAATCACATGTAACCAGAATAAAGCTAAGTGTCCGTTAATAAATTGGATATAATTTCCGTTTATTAATTAATTTCATTATTATTTACGATATTTACTATATGATTATATTTTACATCTGATTTATATTATTTATTATATTATATTATATTACATTTATTGGTATATACATGTAACCAATAATATCGATACTATAAGTAAAAGTAAAACAAGTTTTCTCGGTACTGTATATAAATTATTATTTTTAAATTTGTAGAGGACCGCGGATCCCCAATAATTATAGTTTACATAATATGTTTTCTTAAATAAAAATGTTCATTGACTTATGTATATTGTAATTCCATATGTTTTAATAATTGGTATCCACAACCAATCTTTTTCGAAGCCCATCTTATTCTTATGTTGATTCTTCGCAGTGTGACGTACTTTGCTGGGTTCTCTTTGAATTTGCGTGGTTTTTATTAAATTAATATTCATTTAACTATCTGGCTTCGTGAAATTTTTATCATAGTGAAAAATGTTCGATGACTTAAAATGATGAGTGAATAGTGTTCGTGATCGTGTAGTGCGGGTTAACACAGTGGAATACAGGAGCATATCAATCATATTTTGCATCCGATACTGCCGTCGGGGAAGGAGGCGTGCATGAATGGTGATAAATCTTAACCACTTTAAAAAAAGTGGCTGTGACAAAATAATTAAATACAATATTTTTTTTGTGCAAAATACCGTTGCGATTGTTATTTGTCCTTCCAATACTGTCAATTGGGAGTTACAGTTTTTCTCATAAGCAGCATCTCAAGCTCCCTATGTTTAGCCACAACAACCAGACCCACCGCCGAACCCTAGCTGGCAAAAATGATGCAGTCGCTACTATAAAGGAACATATGGAGTTTTTGTTAACGAAAAGCAAATTCAACACACACGTTAATTTGAGTCTCGTTACAGCTTTATACGAAAATGTTTAGCAAACTTTATTACAAAAATTCTCACGAAGTTGACGAACCATGTAAAGTCAAATCAATTTTTTCGAATCAATTTTGCTCAAAGAGGTTTTAACCAACTTACATATACAGATGTGTCAATCTGCTATGGAGGGCCAGTAAAATATGCGAGGCGAAGCAAATAGGCTTATTGAGTATACTACATTTGATTCATAAAAATGTCCATGCTTTTTATATGAAACTATGTGATGAAAACATGTTGGACTTCCATCCTAATTAAACAGAGGGTGACAATGAAGAGCCGCCTAAGATGAATACACTGTGTAAATTAACTACCTAACTTTATAATTTACATAAGTTTTAATTCTATTTTACTTGAATTATTTAATTAAATTGGTCACCATACCTGAATTTTTTGTACGATTTATTTTGTATTTCAATAATAATATTGAACTTTACAATTCTTAACATGTTTTTGTCTTAAACAACATAAAATTCCGTTTTTGATTTGTCAAATCTATTTAAACCAGCTTAAATTTATTAAACATAAATTTAAAATGCAAAATAATGGCTTAAGTCACTCTTAAGCTTTATAAAACATTTTTAGTAGTGGCATACATGATTCGAAGCCTAGGTATATATAATAAACATGGTATGCTTTTGCGCATACAACTTGTTTTCCTTGTCTCACACTTCAACGTCACGTGCATCGTTTTTTTTGTCTGTTTTCGTTGTAATCGTACAAGAACGATAACTAATATTCAAAATAAATATTAAATTACAAAAATATAATTTAATTGTTTGCCAAAAATTTATAGAAATATAATATTTCTAAAATATAGAGGGTGTACATTTGTTTGTAGTGGAGTGAAAACTGGTGCAAATTTCATTTAAGGCGGATACCCCTTTTCTCAGTTTAAATTTTGAAATATGGTAATTTGTGCTGTTTTCGGTTGCAAGAGCAACAATGTTGAAAAGAAACGCCGATGACAATCAAAATAAAATAAATTTTTTTCGCTTTCCAAAAGACTCAAATTTTGCTAAAATCTGGATTCACAAATGTTGCAGAGAAGATAAATTTGACGTTAAAACTTCATACATATGTTCATTACATTTTACTAAAGTTCATTTTGCACGAAATTTGCAACATGAACTATTAAATTACTCTCCGAAAAACAGCAGGAAATTAAAAACCGATGCAATACCTACTGAAAATTTGTCATCATCTACAGCGTTAACTGAATCAATTATAAAACGGCAGGATCGCCAAGAAAAAAAAGTAACGTAAGGAAATAGTAAATAATATTTTGTAAGTAAAATAGTGTTTAATATTTTTAGAAATTTGTAGTAAGTTTATTTATTTGTTTGATATTAACATATACATATTACATATATTCAAAAACTAATACGCATGTCTGTTTTATACGAAAAGAACTTCATCAAATCTGATAGCTCGTGATACTTCGTCCTCAGATAATAAATATTTATTAAATATTTCAGAAAATCAAATGAAAATAGTCTGTGAAAACTCTACTATTAATCCTGCCATAAATAATGGAATTGGATATTTTAATACGCTAACCGACAATTTCTTTGTGAAACAATTTGATAAAACTACCAGTACATCTGATTTAAATGATAACATGATAAAAGAGAGGTAAATACTAAAAGTCATAAAACACATGCAAATGTAAAGGCTTTGATTTTATTCTATACACAGCAAAAATATAGATGAAAACTCTGAAATAAACTGTTTAATGAAGGACAATAAACGGCTTATGAAAAAATGTCATCAGTTTGAACAGGAAAATAGCTATGTGAAACAAATATTTACAGCAGGTGTATGGAAAAAAATTCAAAATCAAGGAAAGAGTACAATGGAAAGTGGATGATATTTCACAGGCCATCGCCATTTATGCAAGCGGGCCGAAAGCATATCGCCTATTATTGAAGAAAAAATATCCGTTTCCAGCTGTTTCAACATTAAGAAATTGGGCTTCAAAAATTAACATCAACCCAGGGTATTTAAATGTTGTTTTTAGGCTTATGGGAAACGCGGATTTGTCTCGTTATCAAAAAGTCAGTGTGCTGATGGCAGATGAAATGAAAACTCAAACATTTTACGAATATGAAAAAAAAACTGACACGTTGCTTGCTCCAGCTAACTACGTCCAGGTTATAATGGCGAGAGGCTTATTTGAAAATTGGAAACAACCAGTTTATTATAATTATGATGCAAAATTAACAAAGGAAATTCTAGAGACAATTATAATAAAGCTTAGTGCCATTGAGTATGATGTTGTGGCCATTGTTACCGATTTGGGTGAAGGTAACCGAGGGCTGTGGAACCAAATGGGAATAAACGAAAGTCACCCTTGTTTTGCAAATCCTTGTAAAGATAATCGCAAAGTATATGTATTTAGTGACACCCCTCATCTCATTAAACTTCTGAGAAATCAGTTTTTGGATTCTGGAATTTTGCTAAATAATAACCTGTTGAGTAAAAAACCTCTTGAAGAATTATTAAGCAATCAATCTACTTCAGATTTAAAAATTGTTCATCGCTTAACTGCATCTCATCTAGTCGTTAAAGGTGGCCAAAGGCAGAAGGTGAAATTTGCAACGCAACTATTTTCACACACCAATTCTTGTGCTTTACTTAGAGTAGGCAGTTTGGGTATTGCAAAATTCAATTTCTGGAATGAATTGGCCATTTTACTTAAACAGGTATATTTAATTCATAAATTTTCATATGCTCAGTTGATTTTTTGCATTAAAATTTTCGTATCATTTAGGTTAACGATTGGTTCGATTTATTCAATTCAAAAGTTCCTAAAATAGATTCGCGTCCCAGAATGGCTGCCTACGGGTTGGCAATGCCAGAACAAGAAGAAATTTTAGGTGATATGGAAAATGTATGTAAAAAATGCGTATTGGAAGTAATAAGTCCATTTTACCATTCCAAAAAGGGATTATTACGAATATAAAAGCATTGAGAATGTTATTCAACGATGTTTAAGAGAAATACAATGCTGCCTATATACTTACATATCGTCTGAATCCAGACCCTTTAGAAATGTTTTTTGGAGTTATACGTGCGAAAGGGGGCCTTTATGACCACCCTACGGCATTGCAATTTAAGTATCGCCTGCGAAGCTATTTACTGGGACGAAACGAAGGCATCGTTTCACAATCGGCAAATGTTGAACGAGATAACTGTAAAATTTTACAAATGGGCTTAGGCGAATCAATGAAACACACTCTACTTGATGACCAACAATTTATTAATAGGGAAGAGACGAACAATCCAGAAAATGTTTTGACTTCAAAGTTACTTGGTGGTCTTACAGAAAAAAGCCCTGTCTTAACAGATTTACCGGAAGATCATATGAGTGATTTGCATTATGATGGTTTAGAATACTTAGCTGGTTATATTATAAAGCGCCTACAAAATAAGATTCCAAATATGGTACAAAATCACTGCGAAACTGAACCTAGTGGATGTTTCACTTGGACAGACTTTATAAGTGAAGGCGGCTTAAAAAAACCAAATGATAAGTTTGTTAAATCACTCAAAATTTTGGAGGATATATTCAATAATTATAATTCCACTTCATTGAAAGTAGGTAGAAATTTTATAAACGAATTGGTATCAATATCAAAACACGTTAATGTAGATTTAGAAATAAAAAAATTGTTTTTCCGATGTAAAATGTATTTCAAAATGAGAATTTTAAATGCAAGGTTATTGGAAAATGTTAATACCAAAAAACGAAAACTAAATAAAACCATAAATTAAAATTGAAACAGTAGTTTATTGAATTATGATGTATTGATGAATGATGATGATTATTATGATGAAGATTTATAAATATATTATCCAATTCCATTTATATGAATTCAATTCTTGCTGATGATAAAACTACCTAAAATTGTATTCATTTTCATATATTTCAATAAACTCAATAAAGTCAATACAAATTGTACCATGCAAATGACGTAATGCGCAAACAAGACGAAAATGAAACTTGGGAATAGTATACCATTATTATTTTATATACCTCGAAGCTGTATATTTTCAAAGAATGAAAACTTTTAACGATCAAAATTTTGTCAATCCTTCCAATTGACGTAAACAAAACTTACTGTTTTGCACATAGCCCGCTATGATTTGTTCCCACAGATTTGTTAACCTCGGGTGTCGATCGCTTGTTATTTCCAACGGAAAGACAAGTTAATCTTACGAAATTTGTTAAGCACATTTCTTTATATAAACTTGTTGCGGCATACGCACCATATATTCTTTGCTTTATATCTACATCTCAGAGATCAAGCGTTTTGTAGTTCTATTATAAGTATTGTATCATGCCAGAAAACCTGCCAATACACAAAGTAATCTTTCAAAATTTGTTGGTTGAACATATTCACGGTAATAAATATAGTTTGTCAGCCAGTTATTTATCCACGTACATTGTCAAACAAAGAGATTAAGCGTCTCGTATATAATTTTATATAAAATTAGGTAGAAATAGTTCCTAATAGACATTCTATGTTATAAAGCTTTTGGAAAACACCACGATTTGGAAAAGCATCAACATTTGTTGTTCACGAAAAATTTAGAATTTTGTTTGAGTCAAAATTATAATAACAAATCATCATTCATTGTAAACCTATAATACAAAGTTAATATAATGATGAAACTAGACGCTCGATTTTTTTTAATCGTAAAAAGCTCGTTAAAATTACAAACAATGTTGTGATAGTGTTGTTTGGTTTTGGTTTCGAGAAAAGTTCAGAAAATCAGCTAATCATAAATATACAACTACGATTCATAAATTTTTATCACTACCATAAAAATATTTTCTTATCGTTATATTGATGATAGAAATTTAGTTTTTAGTTTTAAAGTAAAAACTTTTAATAAACAAACCAAAATATACAGGTTACCCTCGAACAACACGATTATTTGATTGTGTTCTTTGAAACCGTGCCGTTCGAGACTACAAAAAACGGGAGTGTGAAAATATTAAAAAACATTACCTATACGTTTTAGATTTTTTTGTTATGGTTACAACAAATAAAATAAAAGAGGAGCGACATATCGCTTTTCCTGCCTGCCCACAGAATTGTGTGGGTAAGACAAAAGAATCATGTCAACTATTTATTTTCGTATGTATTTTGAACCAACATACATATTTGTGCATTCCACTTATTTCGTTTTCGTCCGAAAAATAACACTTTAACTATAATAATAGTAAAATAATTAATATGTTATCAAAAATAAATAATTAACATGTTATATAATTTATATGTTATCAAATTATAATGTTTTTTCAAAATTAATACCGATTTAACTAAGATCCTTTAAAATCCGGAAAACATTAAAACCTGTCATTTTTATTCGCACATTCGTGTGGGTTGGACTTAAATTGAAGCAAACAATTTTTTTCTGTAGTAGACAAAGGGATATCTAATACATAATATTTTATTCTTTTTCAAAAGACGTACTCGAAAACCGTGTAATTCGTGTTCTTCGAAAGGTATTCGTGTTCTTCGAAACTCGTGTTCTTCAAGTACCGTATTCTTGCAGTATTACCTGTACTGAAAACTATAATTTTCTATTATTAATAGTTACAGTGTTGTTGGTAAAAAGTTGTATTGGAAAATAAAAATTTCCAAGTTTAAATCATAATCCGAAATTGTTGTGTCGTGTGTGTGTATATCCGTTTTTCATCTCACATTATTATGATTTTTTTTAGCTTTGTGTAATGATAAAAGTAATCTAAAGCTTGTTTTCTTTTTATATAATAAAGAACTTTTGATGGTATTCATGCACTAAAGAAAATTATTATTTTCTTCAATAATTTAGTTCCAGTTTTCAAAAGTGTACTCGTGTATGTCGTGTGTATGAAACGATAAAATACTGTACACTTTATTTTGGAAATGAAACTTTTGTTAGTATATAAAAAAATCTGAAAAAAGTGAAATAGATATAAGCAAATAAATGATAAGGGATTTAACCCTATTATGGGTAGAACTTTTTTATTTGGCAGCTTTCCATTGCTGCTGCTTTTATCAATGAAGTGAGAGAAATAACTTCATTATTTTTTGTTTGCTTACAAACTCGTAGACGAATATATTTGTATATAGAATGATTATTGCTAGAGATATAAAGCTTTTCATTTTGTATCTGTCATTGAATTTATAAGTGCTTTTGATTTAAATATATATGAACCTGAAGGTTGTTGTTGACCATCATTTTATATGTATATATTACTTTGTATGTTGTTAAGAGCAGTTGTCCATTTTGATAAATAAAATGTTCTATGACAAAGGGGTTTGCTCATCAATCTTGAACAAATCAAATTACATACAAAATGCTGAATGTTTCTAAATCGTATTTAAATTAAATTGATTTTTTAAACATTAATTTGATCTAGTTTCTAAATTATGTAAACGTATAATATTAACCAATAAATCCCTAAATTTTATAACCGTCATCCTTTTTTCCTTCTTATAGTTGTATTCCTTTTTTACTATTAGAGATATAAAATGTCAATAAACGTAAACGATACACAAAATTGTAATAAGGAAACCTATAAAAATTGATAATAAGACTAAAGCTGACTGAAAATCGTGTTAATTCTATCCTATTGTAATCCGAGAAAGTCAATAACAAAATTGTATACATGGATGCTGGAAAAGTATGTATATTTTATATAACAATAAATCTTTCAATTTTATTTCAATCATTTGATTTTCATTTCCCTATTCATCTCCCATAAGGCTGTTGAATACAAAATAGATGAAAACTTATGGTAGATAGTAGAACATTTTCTTCTTTAAGTTCTATTGTATACATCTGCAAGTATTTACATATAGGACACAATAATACACATTGTAGAATAATATAAACTTTTTGTTGCAAGTGCGATTGGAATTCAACAAAATAAGGATAAATGTAAACTAAAAATTATACTCCACATAACGAAAATTTGTACATATGTGCAGAATAGGTAGAGGAATCTCCAGAAATATTGTCATTTGTTTTTGAACTGATGTATTAGTAAAAGTGTGAATTTGTCAGGATATAATCCAAGGGGAAAAAGCAAAATAAACGACTAATATAAAATATTGATGTTTGATAATAAAATTTGTAGGTCAACCGTTTATACGTTACGATTTGGGATATATAAATTCAATTATATAAAGCCGTTAAATATCATCCTTCTTCCCTTCACATTCTAAGTACCTATACATTTTACTAATGAGTTTGACTTTATCATGATGTCCTGGTGGATATAAACTGATAAAAATTATTAAAATATAATAATTATTAAAATACATAAAATGGATAAAAATTATTTTAATCACGACCGGAATTCAAATTTAATTGATTCATTGGAATGAAGGACCAAGTACCTGGGCATGATGTGTACCTGGGATAACACCGGTTCTATTCCCACCGCCTGTTTCCCCATAACAAGAGGGGATGGTATTTATTTCTAGGACCGAACGACCTGGTTAGATTTATTTATTTGACAATATTCCAATCATCACCTAAATGAAAAGAAATGATAAAAAAGAAGCAAAAAGTAGCTATGTATTTACCTCCATTATAAGCATAATTCTATTTTATTTGGTTGACGATAGAAAACATCCTTATGGCAAAAAAAAATCAGTTTTATTCATTTAAAATTCAATTTGCATTCCTTTTAACCAAAAGCATCACCTTATTAGTTAAAAAAATCGAAAACAAAAAGCATCAGTACAATCTAGCACAAACATTACCCACAATAGTGCATTCCACTATCCAGGGGCCAAATTAGGTTGGTTACCAGAAACCCAATTATAATAAATCGCCTGAAAAGTTTCCGGCCTGAAACATAGATAGTGTCGTAAATTTAAAACGCATATGATTTTTAAATTCTACCAACCTTCAAATGGTACCTGTTAAAAGTTCATAACATTTCGATCATTAAGTTTACAAGTAACATTTGTTTTAGTGGCGCTACTTTTGTTAATTCCAAAACAACGAGAAAAAAAGCATTTCATGTGTGGATTAAACACTGTTTTTTGATGGGAAAAAATACCTTTCTGGTGTTTTGCCAGAAAGGTATTTTTTCCCATCAAAAAACAGTGTTTCTTGGCTTGATAAGTGGTATCCGGTCTTTGCACCAGGAAAATCAACCACCATTGACTGGTATGCTAAATTCAAATATGGTCGTACAACAACCGATGATGCACTATGCTCTGAACGCCCAAATGAGGCTGTGACTACAGAAAAGATAAACAAATCCACCAAATTGTTTTGAAAGACCGTAAAGTGAAATTGCGTGAGATAAATGCGACATTGTAAAGATATCAATGGAACGTGTTGGGGATATTTTACATGAACATTTGTCGATGTGAAAGTTGTGTTCGAAGTGGGTAGTGGGTACAGTGTTCGTTGACAATAAAAAGGATTTTTTATGCGGTACGTGACAATGGAAGTACCACTATACACCAGAGTCAAATCGGCAATGACCAGAGGCCGATGAGCCTCGTCCGAAGCGACCAAAACGTCGGCTAGAAAGGATATAGCGTCTATATTTTGGGATGCACATGGTATAGTATTCGTGAGTACCTTGAGAAAGGAAAAATATTGATAACGAATATTATGTCGGGTTATTGGTGCGTTTGACAGAATAAATCGCTAAAAAACGACTTCAAATGAAGAAGAAAAAATTGCTCTTTCACCAAGACCATGCATCATGTCATAAGTCGATCGCAACAATGGCAAAATTGCACGGATTGCGCATTGAATTGCTTCCGCATCCACCGTATTCGCTAGATTTGGCCCCCAGCGATTATTACTTATTTGTGGAACTCAAAAAAGCTCCAAAGAAAGAGATTTGGCTCCAACGAAGAAGTGATTGCGGAAACTGAAGCTTATTTTAAAGACAAAGGTAAATCGCTCTACAAAAAAGCCATCGAAATGTTAGAGAGGCGTTAGACGGATTGTATTGCTCTGGAAGGAAATTATGTAGATATTTATCATTTAAAATGAATTCTTTTTATGTCTCTGTTTATATGTATATCTCTTTATATTTTAAAAATTCAATGTCTCCGGCCCAGATAGGGCAGTATCTTCAACTTCCCATAAAAAAAAGGAGTATTTGGCAAATTTTAAAAGAATCAGAACATCTGAAATACATTAAACGAGATGCTTGTCCGCGACTTTTACCAATGCATAAAATCGCTTGATTGAGATTTGCAGAGGTTTGGCAATTTTGGGATGAGGAGTGGCATAATGTCATATTTAGCGATGAGAAAAAGTTTTCTCTTGAAGTTAATTTTGGAGATAATACGCTTGGTCAACATTAGGTATTCCAGCAAGATACATTCAGCTCGACATATAAAAACATTTTTGGAGAACGTGGTATTGATGTTTTACAGTGGCCTGCGATTAGTCCAGATCTTAACTCAATGGAAAACGTTTGGGCATTACTTTCTAACCGCGTTTACCATAACGGTTTGAAACGGTTACCCAACTACTTAAATCCATTGTCATAGAATGAAAAAATATTGATCAAGGTTTGTTGCAAAACTATATCAACTCGATGTCCCGTCGCCTCCAACAAGTTATTATAAAATCAGGAGGTAATACATTATTAGAATAACAATAAGATGCTGATATAATACAGATAAGCAAACTGTCCTTATAAATATTGCCTTCAGGAATTTTTTATTTTATTTTTTAAAGACCTATTGAATACTCGAAATCCAAAATGTGGCATAATTATTTGAAGTTGAATTATTTGAAGTTCCATGTATATAAACTAGAATAAAAAGTATTACGAATTTTTATTCTAAATCTTCAATTGTTTAATTAAAATGTTGTCTTTTTTTAAGTAGACTACTTGGTTTGTTAGAAATGACCATTTGTGTGTAGTTTAGTTGCCAAAAAGCAAGATTAGAAACAGCAGGCTATTTACGAGATCATAATTGCGTGAAAGCTCATTATTAGACTTATTAAATGTTCTATTTATAATTTAGCATTTTAACCGTGACTACAATTTTTGCTATCCACTTGCTCTTTGGAAACCGAATAAAAATTCTGCTAAAAAAATATCTATTGCAATATCTTTATCAGAATTCTTATTCGGTTTCCAACTTTTTTAAATTAAATTCTACAGCAATTCAGTTTCATTTCGACGATGTAATTTTATGTAGCAAATGTATGCAATGTATACCCTGTTTGTTTTTCTCAGTTCGTTTAAGTAATGTAAAATAAATTTCCATTTTTGAGTATAATTTCATTTTACAAACGAAATATTTTTCATTTTATTTTAGATCTACAATATGTCGGCAGCTATATACCGAGGAATGATATTTACAACACCAGATACGAAAAAACTGTTTGCAGTCATATTAATATTATTTGGTAATTCGGATGTGTTTATTTAGTAAATAAGATGTTTCAAATTTACGAAGCATGTCTTATACAGTTGTGCAGAATGTATATATATACTTTGTTGCTATATTGATCTAAGAAGCAGATACAAAATTACCAAAAGGAAGCGAAAATGTTGAATTTAAATTTAAGGTTATTGCGTTATATCATATTAGTTGGCCTGGTTGTTGGTTCTTGGTTGTATGTATGAATATTTTCTACAAATGCGAATAATTTTCGTGTATCGTTTTGGGTTTGTAAAAAGTTTCGCGTGCAAGAACCACATTTTATGTAAGGAATTTATTTTTTTTTTTACCGATAAGCCATGTATAAGATAAGGATATGATTTAAACAATAATAATATTATTTTTTAAGTTATTTTTAAAATTGGATATTAAAAATTTTTAAAATTTCATGTTTTGATAAAATATTCTCACGTTAATGTAAGTAAAAGTTTTTGAATACATTTCGTGCTTGATTACGCAAATATAATGTTGCAACGCTAAATAATCAGTTTAATCAAATATCCATCCGAAACAGGATTATCTAATATTTATACGAAGCAAAACCAAGTAAAGATGTACATTTTAGCTTAACTGAGCAAAAAATAAAATGGGAAGCCAAAACTTTTTAAATATACGAAAAGCGAAATTCTAAATAGCACAAGTAATAAAATTATTTCCCATTTCACGTACAATCATTAAAAATAGCAATATTTTTATCTAACAAGACATCTGTTTCGTTTCAAATAAAAATCTAATAAAAAATATAAAAATGAATGGAAACAGGCGAACGAAAAGCTCAAAAAATTAAACTTTCGAAAGTTTTTTTTCCTATTTTTCTCTGTATGGGTATATTTATATGAGATTTTTTTATATTTAATTCGTTTCACAACACCACCAAAGTTATTACTGAATAAAAATGGGAAAAGTTTTTTGCTAGCATTTTTTTGTAACGTCTTAACGGACGATTACATACATGAATATGGGTATAGAGATTAATATGTTTATGGTTTTATTGATGGAAGGAAGCTAGTTTGATTAGTCAGCTCGTTTTGAAAATCTTTTCGATTAACAAGTATTGTTATATACCATTAAATTCAAATAGCCATCTATAACTTGTACAGAACAACACACAAGAAATATTGCCATTAAATATTTTGCGAGTTGAAGATTTTTACTTCTAGTCAGATAGGCCGAGCAGTGCAATGAAAAAACTTTATCCTAAGCCATACATATATTGCAATTTTAGTACCTTAACACTTAAGTTGTGCATATTGAACCGATGAGGCTGCGTCAGTTTTTACAGGTTTGCAAACTTCATTTTGTTCAAAAATTAACAAGCGCGATTTGAAATTAGCGGGCGATAACGCTAATAACAATTCAGAACCGGTCAAATTTTAATGACTTCTTTCGGGAATAATAATAATATTCCGTAGGTGTCATTTAATGCACTACAACCGCTGTAGGATCAAAATCCGTTGGTCCGAACACACGTGAAGAAAAAACAAAGTGCTGACACATGATGAATGTACTGGATGCCAGATTATACAACAAACTAGTAGGTAGATGTTATAACTAGTAAGAAAGGTGATCAGTCATACTCGTATTTTAGAAGAGAAGTAATTCGTATATTAGACAAATCAGAAACCACTTTATAATGTTATGCATGGTTTAATACTGACAAATAAACTTAGTGGATCAGCCATCATATAGTTCAACAAATAAAAATTCGAGCGAAGAGGACAAATTTGATAAATTTCGGATACAAATATTTGCAGAAATATTATCAATTATTAAAAGCAATAGTCGACCTCGTTCAAGTTTCATGTCCAGATTTAACTTACATTGGAGAACTGCGTCACGATCAAGGGATTGGGGAGATAATGCTAACAAATGTTATCCGTGTATACATTTTGAAAAATTTACAGAAACAACTAATATTAAAAATAAATGAATAATTTACAATCCTTATTACAACCATTGCCCCATTAATCTACGCATCTACTCCTCACAATAATTATACAAGACACACAATATTATCCCATTACTCTACAAATGTATATATAACAATGTCCAAGCTGCTTATAACAATTATACACGATACACAATATTCTAATTTTAAATTAAATAAACAACATTACAATTAAAATTTTATTTTGCGAACAATTTTTTGAATGCTACCCCTTCACCTGTGTTAAGCTCTAAACTAACAATACCATTTTTATTCGTCAGAAAAATACCTGAAAACTGTAACATATATAAAAATTAAACCACTTTCACATAAATGATTATTTTGTATATTTCCAACAATATATTTTTATATAAACATACTCGAATGTGCACATACAAATATCTCTAGTGGTTTTATGAAAAAATATACGTATACGAGTATAAGTCTTAAAAGGAAATATGTTTAGTTTATGTAATAATAAAAAATTTCCTCCATGTTTTATAAACATTTTTCTATATCGGAAAGCAATTTTACTCTGGGTGTTCAATATAAGAAAAATCCAGTAAAATTTTATGTCAGTATAGATTAGAAAAACTTTCAATCATTTTTTTTAGGATATCAGCAATTTCTCTATTTTGAATAAACATTCCATACCATTCTTAAAGAATCGTCCCTTACTCACTTACTAGATATAAGTATATACTATACAAGGAGATATATACACATAGATAAATTTGAAGTACTGAAAAATTCTTTATCAGCAGTAAGATTCAATACGACAAGCATTATATCCGATATTGGTACCCTATATTCTCTATTCTTTACATAAAATATTTCTATATTTTCAAGACCTTTATGTTTTCATCAAACAAATGGTAAAACGAATGATGTATTGATTGAAAATATGCATAAGTAGAAAATGAGTCGATATTTTACGTATGCGAGAATAAGCATGTAGAAATTGCGAATATTTTTGGTATGAGCAAAGAGTATGTAATATTATAAAGAGTAACGAAACAGAGGAAAAAAGTTCATCAACAAATTCATGGATTGATGCATGGATTGCAATTGATTGTCGAAATTTTCTATTGACAGTTAATTTAGTTGTGTCAAAAAATTTCTATTGACAGTTTATTATTTGCCCATTAAATACAGTAGTGCCATGAATTCTTTCTGATATAATGGAGTGCCATTTAAATGAGTATAAAGTAGTTTTTAACAAAAAAGGATTTGTCCATTTTAATGTTTAAAAAATAAAAAAACTTTTAAATATTTTTATTTATTTTTAAAAATAATTGATATTTGGGGATTGTTAATTTTTTTTATTAACTTATATTTTTTTTTATTTATTTATGTTCCTACCATGGAATCATCGATCTCTTCGATAAAAATATCGCCGTTATCGATGCATTGCACATGTTGTGCAAAATACAATAGATAAACATGGCGATCCAGGAAGCTCAAAGATTACTTCACCAAATGTCATGTGTACAAGAATCAACTCTCTTTAGACTCGTCGGTTGCTATAGAAACAAGACTTATACCATCAAAATAAAGAATGAATCATTTAGTTCAATTATCTCGTTTCTGCAGTAAATTTCGTTGCTACAGTTTATAATGTCGTATCGCACAACTCAAAATTTGATTTTTTTTTTTTTTTTTTGATTTTTTCTCTAGAATAAAATAGAACACTATTTCATGTTTTATTATCATTTTCAAGCCTGCTAGAATAAAAAATTGTGAAAATCTACTCGATTTATATCACCAAATAATTTGTTTACGATAATTCAACGAAAATAGATAAAGAGATAATTGTTACATTTATTCTAGTAGGTTGTGATAGCAACAAAAAAGAAATAATTAATAAACGAAACAGACGCCAATTTCGGTTTAGGAAAAAGAAACATAAATTTCGATAAAGTATCGAAAATGTGATGTTACAAAATCTCGCCCCTGCTGGTGTTTATTACATAACAAAATGTATGTAACTGTAATTTAGTAGTCTGTTGACATCAGTAGAACCAGATATGTGCATAACTTTGTATTATAATTTACTTCAATTATCTTGTAGAAAGGCGTTATTAATTCGCAACTATACAAACGAAATATGATTAAAAATAGAATATTAACAAGAAAGAGTTACACAATCAGTACTGACAAATGTATTCCCTGCTAAAGTAGAAGTTACATCTTGGCCGTAAATTGTCTTTATTAAATGTATTTGAATATTAACCCTCATGTGAGTGAAGAAAAAATATCTTAATTTGAGTGACTAAGGTACCCGGGTGCCTTACATGCAATTTTTCTTGAAACTAAATTTTTTTTGCAATTATGAAATTAATATCGAATTTTGCTAAAATTACATAAACTGAAAACAATTATGCGTTAGCTGCAACATGTCAGTTTTCGAAAAACATTCTGTAAAAAAACGTAAATAATCCAACATATCACATCAGTTGAAAAAATGATCGATAGTAATAAAAAAAATGTTGGTTAGTTTTTTTGAAATAAATAAAAATATAAACATAAATTAAATGAAATAGATAAATAGAAATACAAACAATGAAATACATTGACATATAACACAAAACTATAAAATATTTGCATACTATTTCTTTCAAATATAGTGTAAAATATGTAAAGGTACCCGGGTACCTTTGTTACTCTTATTCGTACAACTAAACTACTTTTTGCTCTCACGTGTGTCCAAGGTGTAAACTTACTCATTTTTAAGTGTGATCGTAATCTTTCAATTGAACTAGAAGTTCTCATAAAATAAAAACTTTTTATTATGACTGGTACATACAAAGCTAGACGTTTAAAAGTGCAAAAGGTACCCGGGTACCTCGTCACTCACATAAGGGTTAAAAATACAATCTAGAAACCGAATTAATTTTATGGTAAATGCCATCGTAACTGTTTAGCACGGCTTCAACAGGAAGAAAAACAACACAGTTTACAAAATTTTAGCGGATTGAAAACAAAAGACAAACAAGATTTATTTCTACAAGGCCTTATAGGGTGCTCTGAATCACGGCAACGCAAATAAAATAATAATAAAAATCAAAAATGTTCTTTTATGTGAAATTCCATAAAAGTTGGCTTTTATGGCATTTCAAAAAAGAGTTGAACGGTTTATTAATTTTCTTAAACAAAAGAAGGGTCTGCATACCATGAAAAACAAAACTACAAGTGGAACTGCAAGCCCTGGTCCAATTGTTAACGCAGTGGCAACACTCAAAGTATTTCCCAACGAAACAATCGCATTATGCATCGACAGAATATAAGTACAGATTTGATTTTTTGACTTATAGATGGAAAATATAAGAATAACAACAATCAGTTTCGAACAAATGAGATTATTGATTACTGATGTTGTATTATTTACATTGAAATATTGTCTATATAGAACAATACCATGTAGTTGTAGTACTAGTGAATTACTGCTTAGCAGACGAAATTCGATTCTACCAAATTTTTCATCTATATTTCATTCGCACAACTAACTTTTCGTGTTTACGAATTTTTATACTTTACTTTGTTGTTTTGTTGTAGTGGTTTTATTGTGATTGAAACATCGGTCTATTTTCAGTACTCTAGAATTAAATACACAATCGTAGAAAATTTTTCCATTTAGCGTCAATCTGCGTGACAACGACTATGATAATCGACACTTACTTATACACAATCTTCCCAATTTACCTACCGTTGTGTTACGTAATATTTCCAAGCGGCCCACTGTAGAATACGATGTCGAGCAGGCTAAAAACCATTTTCCAAACATAACATCAATTAATATGTTAATGTTGTTATTGTCGTTTTATTTTATTAAAAAATCCCTGGAGATATTAGTGAGAAATAAACTAATTTGTTCAAATTACCATATGAGTTTATTTTTTTCTGCAGAAACGGGACAATTGGGAACAAAAAAAATTCAGTGAATACTTATTTTTGTAGAGTGTGAGAAGTTAGCTTGCGATAACTGATCTAAACAAATATTTTCGGGTTCAATAGTCTAATAAAAATAAATATAAACGTCTTGAAAAAATTGAAAATGAGCTTTTCTGTAGCTAGCGATTCATACATCATCTCAATCAAATAGTGATTGATAAAGTTATTAATACAACAAATTCGTCCATTTAGTTCTTGGGCATGGTGATTTTAATCTTCCAAATATAAATCTGGAATTTTGACCCGAAACTAAATTCTATTTGGCCAAGCTATAACAACCGATGCAGAATCTTTGTTTATGGACGCCATGCTTGGTTATAATTTAACATCGTAATAGGGGTTCTCGGATTTTGCTTTCAGCAACGAAATCGACACTTTTAAGATTTCTAAATCAATGTCAACTTTTGTCATAATTGATATAAATCAAAAATCTTTACAAGTCAAACAGCTTAACTAATTTAATGGAAAATTCGGAATACCTACGACCATTCAAATACAACTTCACAAAAAAACAAACCGTGTGGCTACAAAGCTACCATCCATTACTAAATCCATCAACTGGGAAATAACGTCGATTTGAGTTTAAGAAAAATTTTAGACTGGCCAGAATGTCGACTAAAGCAAATGTTGATTTTAGAAATACAGATTTCAAAATATCAGCAGATATGGACTTTGTGTTTTTAGGTAGAACAGTATTTAAGTTAAAGTTATGCAATTTGCTTACTTTCTTGCTTATTTTAACTCAGCTATGTTTGTAATTCAAATGAATAAAACTCAAATTTTTTGAATTTAGTATTCCAAAGAAGTAAAATAGAATTTTGTCATCAGATTAAAACCGGAACTTGAATCTAAGTATGTATTAATAGTATCATTATTATTTTATTAAAACCAAATTTAAAATGAGTTAAGGAAATTATTATACAAAATGTATATTGCATTTTTTATTTTTTGATAGATTTTACCAAAAATGAAGATTGAGACAATTACGAGCAATAAGGGAGCAATGAAAGTTGTTGTAAACGGTACCATAAAGAAAAGATACAAAATGAAGTTTGTCGCTGGCGTTGTGAGGAAATTTCTAAAAATCCAACATTCACATGAACCTTTCGCCTATAAATTTTCAAAATAGAAAGCACGCAATTATGTTAAAACTTTGGATGAGACGACACTCACTTAGCCATCACAAATAGACAATGAATCAGTTGCCAATTGCATAGCTAATGGCAGGGTCTATTTACCTAAAGCAGAAAGTAAAAAAAAACACGTGGCTAGGGTAAGATCGGCTGCTGGCGAACGTGAACCATCTTCATTAGAAGAAATTGACATTCCCAACCGATTGAGGTATATTTAAGCTGGACAATTTGTGCTACATGAAAAAGATATTCAAGATGAAAAGATTATTATTCTGGGCAAAATTGAAAATTTAAAATTACTTGGGAAGTCAAAACTTTGACTTGGGAAGTCAAAACGGGATTATTGTACCCATGATATATTGCTTAATGAGGAGCAAAAATACGAAATGCTACCATGAGGTATTTTACGAGATATGCCGAATATCATGTGGTAATGGTATAAGTATGACACCAGACTACATTATTTCTGATTTTGAAAAGGCTAGTGTTAGCGCTGCTAAATATTTTTTCCCAACTACAATTTTTAAAGGTTGTTTTTTCATTTCGACTAAATAATTTGGTAGAAAATTCAGGCAGAAGGGCAGGTATGGTAGAAGGATTTAGCATTCAAATACGAATGCTAATGATATTGAATGAATATGATTTACCGGAATTTTATGAAGAGTTCCTTTCCCAGTAAGTGTCTAAAAATTGCGGAATGGTTTGAAACCAATTATATTTATAGACATTATAATCATAATTTTGTTCGTTATTTGCCACAATTTTGGTCAGTTCATGATTTAATGAAAAACAATCTGCAAAAAAACGAAAAAATTGTGTAGAGGGTTGGCATTGCAGGCTAAACGTCATCGTAGGAAAGAAATATGCCTTTATAAAATAATGGAAGTACTTGGTAAAGAACATACTTTTTACGCTATTTGCCGTAGGCCAAGTACTCTGTCATGAATCCATCTGCCCCGATCCTTTATGGTTTACCAAAAATCCATAAGGAAGGCATTCCGATTAGACCAATAGTAGCGTATTGCAATGCTCCTGCCTACAAGCTATGTAAGGGTTTCATACATTTTTTCAATTGTCATACTAATTTCTTTTCAGCTTACTCGGTTAAGAACTCGGTAGAATTGATTAACAAAATTCAAGACGTCGACATTCCGTTACATTCAAAACTAGTTTCATTTGACGTTGCCAGTCTTTTCATTTCTATTCCGATTAATACTTTGTCCCAAATAGTTTGTAATTACTTAGATAGGGATGTTGTAGATGAGAGCTTACGTCGTGAACTGAAGTTAGTTTTTGAGACTTGTATTAAACAAAATTATTTCTGTTTTGATAATACATATTTCAAATTCGCTGATGGTCTACCCATGGGCTCCCCTCTGTCACCTTTGTTGGCTGAAATTTTCATGAATTTCTTCGAACAAATGATCATATCAAATAACAATCCTTATTTTCGTCATATAATCTTTTGGTATTGATATGTTGATGACATATTATGTCTATGGAATGGAACTGATAGACTGTTAGACTCTTTCCTTACTTGGTTAAATTCTCAATATCCCACCATTGATTTTACGTTAGAAAAAGAAGAAAATAAATGTATTAATTTTCTGGATATAACAATAACCAGGATTAATTCATCTTTAGACTTCAAAATTTATCGGAAACCCACGTATACAGACGCTGTTATCCCTAGTTCTTCAAACCATCCTCATAATATTAAAATGTCAGCTTTCCACTCACTCATAGACAGACTAATAAACATCCCTTTGACAAATTCAAATTACAACACTGAGCTTAACATAATTCTTCAAATAGCAACGAATAACGGATATGCAACTAGGACTATATTAAAGTTATTGAATAAAAAGCTAAAGCGTAAAACTCTAACGGGTATTTATCCACCGGATAGTCCAACGCGGGAAAATTGGCGTCGCTTAGAGTACATATATAGGAAAAACGAGCCAACGGATTAGCAACATCGTGTCCAATTATACCAATATTAGTTTTGCTTTTTATAATAATAACACAATAAAGAAAATGAGTTTTAACAATAAACCTAGAGTTGATCGCCTTTCCAAATCTGGTGTCTATAGGATCAATTGCAATGATTGTAGTTTCTCCTATATTGGTCAGACTGGGCGCAATTTTGGAGTTAGAGCTAAAGAACATTTATCTGGTTGCAATCAATCAACTTTCCATAACCATTTAACTTCAGAAAATCATACAGCTAGCTTGAACAATTTAGACATATTACATATACAACCCAAAGGCAGACGTTTAGATACCTTAGAATCTTACGAAATTAGGAAATCAATATTTCTTAACCAAAATATCCTTAACTAACAGAGAGAAATCCGGTTCTCACCAATTACAGATCCCGCCCTTTTCTATTCTCACGTACGCAATAATATACCTTGAATTTTGTTACTCAACCTATGACTCATCGCCTACCTGCGTGATCCGTAGATTAATTTTTATTGCTTATTTTCTATCCCTCCTTCTTTTATTTATATTTTGCTTTTTTCTGCTATATAACAAAATTTTTACTAATACAAATCAGT
The DNA here is from genome assembly GCA_947310385.1 of Nephrotoma appendiculata. NCBI lineage: Eukaryota > Metazoa > Arthropoda > Insecta > Diptera > Tipulidae > Nephrotoma > Nephrotoma appendiculata. The sequence goes on along the minus strand of OX371223.1, from coordinate 182,440,363 downwards.
AGATACTCCTGATGATGACCTAACAAGTCGAAATCGATCGAGTAATTTTTTAAACTTTTTGAAAATTATTCAAAATAACTGCGAAACAAAAAACAAGTTATTAATAAAAAATGTGTTTATTGGTAAAGAACATATTACTGTGAAATCAACAGCGAAGTATTGCAAAGTGTCAATGAGATTATGGATTTAGGTATTACATTTATTGAAAACGTCAGTTTCAATAAACATATTGAAAATAGTATTGCAAATAAGAATGAAATGTTTGGATTTGTCAAACCATAAATGGTATCATCAGTATAAACTAAGATATCGTCTAACTTTTCCAAAATTAGCGAAATGATCTGCACCCAATGTACAAATACGTATTAGTTTTCCAAAACCTTACCAAACAAAGTTCGACCATGACTCATATACGAATATGTAAAACAGTAAAATCTTGTTAATAATTGAAAAGTTAAACCTAGCAACTCATGGGTATTCGATAACTATATAAATATTTTCTTTTAATTATAGTCCTACCACAGACAATTGATTTTTCATTTGAACTAAAAAAGTAAAACAAAATATATTTCTGATAATTCCAATGTCATCATTGTATCTGTGATTTTTAGTTAAACTGCGTATACGTATACGCAAAAAAAACAAAATATTTTTGCTTTTTTGCGGTTATTTACAGAAAATGAACACGCAGTTTAAATTTTTAGTTTTTCGTATGATGAAATACATATCTCTTAGGTTGTCTCTGGTCTTTAAATTTAAATATTTTACACACTTCATCAGTGATAATGGATACGCTTTGAAACCATTTATTATGGTTTCATACTGCCGCCACAAAATTGGTGGTAAAATGCACTGGAAGATCCAAAACATCGTAGAAAGTTGTTTTGGAATATGTATTTGAGATTCCGTTGCATAAGTTGAAGTTTCCATTCGTAGATAAGATAAAGACAATTCACTTTAATGATCCAGGGCGTTTTTAGCCAAATTGATATTTGAAAAGAATTTCATTTCAATTCGATCTCGAATTAAATAATGTGTTAAAAATAAATAAAACTACATAATTTTCAATTTCAAAAATATTTTTTTATTTAATCACAGTATGATATTAGTTTTTTTTACCTAAATTATCCTTTTGTTTTAATTCGTCACAAGATTGCATCTTGTTAGTTATAGTCGCTTTATTGCTCGTAGTAGTGCCTGCAAATTGTTATTGATATCTTTCAATAAACTGACCGTTTCCTCTTGGAGCTCAAGTTGGCGTATAACAGAAGCCTTTAAACAGTTTTCCCAAAACGTAAAATCCAAATTAAATTACGCCTCTAAAGGTCACATTATAAGTACTTACGGTTCTCGAATCATTATCGCGATACCGTTTGCCTCGTGAGAGAATTTTAGAAATTTGGAAACGTTGTCGCCTCAATCTAGCCGTGTTACGCCGGCTGTCCAATCGTTGTGTTGATTCTATCCGAGATGATGCCGAATCTGGTGATTGTGGCTGGGATCGTGATGGTTGCATGTGGTGAGTTGGCTCCGCCTCTAATGATTGTGATACTATCGGTGCATCAGAAGTTATTGGTTGTGATGAGAATGAATCAATCAAAGGAATTGGTGGTTCTCCTTCAGAGAGAGGTAATGCCTGAAATATAAGGTTTTATGTTTAGTTTTGTTTCGTTCAAAAACTAACAATATATCTCGGATCAATATCTTGATTTGCATTTAAATTAAAAATTCACGTTTACATTTATTTAAAATTACTGGTACATTAAATTTCTCAAAAAAATGGCAAGAATTATGAAATGGATATATAATTCAAATTGAATGCAATTTGTTTAAGGTGCAAAATACAAATAAATAAATGTTTAATTCTCTTTTGATTATTTAATTAAGGACATTAAATCCATTGGATAATTAATAACTTTTTTCGCTACTTTAATAACCTCTTTCGCTTGCATCAACTAAACCATGTATTTAAATCAGTGTCGGCAAAGTTTTGCGATTAATAAGTGACGTAGTATATAGAAGGCTCTAAGTGTTCCAAATCGATTCAAAAATGTTGTATGATATGGAATTGGAAGTCCTTAGTCCGAATCATATTTCAGGTTCCAGAGTTCATACAAAATGAACTTTCCAATCATGATCACTAGAGAAATAAGCTCTATTAGATCCTAAATTTTTGCTAGTTCTTACACAATCTTCCTTTTCACATTGATTTGATTAGTTAATGGTGACACTTTAATTCGAAAACTATCCCTTGTTGTCCCAATAAAGGCCAAAGTTTTTTATGAATTATTAAGCTTTGAAAAATCTTTGTTGTTTTGAATTACACTATCAACTTGTGTCCTAATTCGATATATTCTGTCATGAATTTGTTATACGCGTTTCGAAATTTTGTATCCCTCTCCAATCGATTTTCCATATGAATGAACCGACTAAATGAGATTTCTGAGGACACTCCTAGATTTCAATCAGATGAGTGAATGGTTAGCGTACCACAAAACGACCATGTGCGATTTTCTCGTCAGTTATTATGAATTGTCGGAAATGTCGGTATAACTTTACATTTCAATAACTTCCTAAAAACGTTCCAGAAATTTATCCTCGATTAGCAGCTAAATCTTATTTATTATTTTGCTGAGTATTTGCGTTTCAAGGTTAGTATTTGAATGCCGAACTAAACAGCTGAAGATATCGATGAGCCTTCAATGCCTTGAACCGATACACCTGATGTTCTTTGATGGATGCCAAGCTTAAACACCATGGATTGATGGCAAGATTTAACAAGAACCCAGAATCAAGCATGATTCGGGCAGTTACAACAACTCCACTGTAACTAGACACTAACATCTCAGTAGTAGCAAGAACGACAAAACTTGCCGTCATAACGATAATGCAGTGGGTTGTGCATGACGAACATCCTAGCTGTAGAATTTTGCAAAATATTCGAATTCGTAAATATTGTGAATACGTTCGTTGTAAATGGAGTGTGGGATGTTGTTGGAAACTTGTCGGGTTTCTTGTTTAGAAATTTAGGGGTTAAATTTAAATCTTCAATAATATAGCCGACGTCCTTAAGCTTTCTATCTGCCTTTAATTGCTCTAGCATGCCTTCAAGTGTGGGTCTCTATTAAAAATATGATCTATCAGCCATTGCACGCGTATCTGAGTCGAGGTTATTTTCATCAATTGATTCTAAACTTGTTGTCAGTTGCCATTTCTTTGAATGCTTGTTTTGGAATTTATTGCTCAAGATTACAAATACAAAACTTAATTATTTAAAATAATTTGACGAAAAGAAAAAAAATTAACAAAAAGGACTTTAAATTTGCGTTGATTTCTTCCCAAAAACGTTAAAATAAAGCAATCCATCCAAATTTAATTGAATCTAGACCAGCTTTCTAATTAAAACTGAGCTAATCCAATATTAGTGATTAAAGTAATACCAATCATAGATCTTTTATTTAAAATATTTTATGATCAATGTAAAATTCGAGGACCCTCAATTTAAAACGGTACTTTTTTTCGTTAATCATGTTTGAAACCTGGAATGGCTTAAACTGGTCGACAACAAGTATTATTGAAAATGTTCTAGAAAGGTTAGAGTGTAACCTGCACAACTTATCTAACAATGAAAAGCCCAAATTGGCCTTTTAAGCCTAAATACACAAATTAAAACCATATACAAACTGTATATTTTCTAATTAAAAGGTACAACTATCGGATCTTTAAAAAATATATTGTTTTTGAGATACATAGAAGCCTAAAATAACCTCTACTTCAAGAAAATTGATTTTTGTGAGGATAAATCTGGAAAATGGGATGCTGTGTGCAGCTGGTGCATACTGTCCTCGAAAGTCTTTCTGTAATACTTTTTAAATAATTATAGGTTTTGAAATTATTTTTAAATAGCCGGTGGCACAACTCGAGGACCGATAAATTAAGAAATGTGTTAATGAAAGGCTATTTTATTATCTTTTAAGTAGACGTAAATTAAAATTAACATCTTCAAGAGAAATGAATCTAAGAGTCAAATAACAAGGAACACATTCCAAAATTCTATACTTTGGGCCGGTGGAGTAGGGCAAATGAAAGTTCAAAAATTTGTTAGGGTCATTTAAGGAAAGAGGTTTACATTAACAATAAGACAACCCACAAAAGTTGAAGAACGTATGTATATTGTAAAACTAAAATTGAATTGGATCATGTTTCATGATTTACTTTAACGTTTCTAATCATCTTAGACAAGATTTGGAAAACGAATAAGGCGCCATTGTGCACACTCGTACAAATTACTTTAAAGAACTAAGTTTTTAAATAACTGATGCAAATATAATTATCTGACATGGAGCAAGATAAAATATCAATATTAATACCACCCAGAACAAAGAGGTTTCTACTGTTTATATGTCTTAAATAATCAGAAAACTCATCGAGAAAGACATTCTCCGTAACGGCCTGAAGCCGACAAACGCAAATCAAACGGTTTATAGGCTCAACAAAACAATTTAGGTTACTTTTATAAAATACCAAAACACCACCAAGCACGATAACTATTATTACAACAACAAACAAGATGGTAATCATTTAACTGAAAGAATTCCATTTCATCACCATTAATCCAAATTTCACTTAAGAAAAAATGAATCAGGTAAACTATTAAATGAATCAAAAAATTTTTCCTTAGACTTCTAATATTCTGATGAGCAATTTGAACACACATACCCCATCAAGTTTAATTATTGGCGGAAGTATCAACAATGCACTAATCACATCACTAATTTGATCAACCATAGGAATTTATCATAACAAATAAAATAAAAAATAACGATACAAATATGCATTCGAGATAGCTTATCCTCCTTCGACCAGGACTGATTTTTTTTCGCCCAATCTACCCACCAAATCTATAATATATTGTGAATATCCCGTCACTTTGCTGATAAACCGTATATTACGATGTTTTCTTCATTTTGTAGTTGCTGTGAGATTTCCCCTCTCTCCACCACAGACTCCATTAGATTTTTCTTAATTTCCTTGATTAGAAATGGGGAGTTATATTCGCATACTACTTAGATCAACAATAGTTTTATTCATCTCATACATCCTGTTACTAAAAAAGCTGAGGGATGCTTTAAAACCAATTAGCTGGTTTTGTATATATTTTTCAGGATGTGAATAACTTGTTCCATGGTAACATTTTCAGGACAAGATGGAACCTGTGATTCATCGTCGTCGATAATTGATTTATTAGAGTTTATGCAGCCACCTGGGCATAACCAACCTACAGATCTTGTTTTAAGGCCCTGAAAAATTTCATCCGTGGTTTCAACACATTTTACATGGAATTTTTTTTTGCAAGTAACACGCTTCACACAAGGCAAACGTTCCCTAGTGGTGCTTTTTCATTTCATCTTTTGAATTTGCGAGGCTCGTTTGAAGTATAATACTGTTTGACACAATGTGCAATATATTTACATAAATTGATGGTTGATGATATCCTTAAGGTTATGCATACATTATTCAAAATTCCATTAGCGTTTTAAAATCACTTAAGTATTGTAGAAGGAAAAATGGAAATGTGTACCTTCTCCTAGAAATGTAATGTATGTTACCGCGTGTTCACCTCCTCAAAATATCAACATCACTTTACTAATATTCGTACGAGTATGTATATTTTATGGTACCAACAGCATACTCGTAAACGACACACAAAATTGCGAACACACAAAATATTTTTTATTTTAAATCACTTTACAAGTCAGTAAAAACATAGAAAAAAATTATAATAATTCTAAATTTATTACTGTTCATCAACTTATATATACGAGAATTTATATGATATACGACAGAATAGGAATAAAAATGATGTATCCTCAACACCATATTCAGAACATCAAAAAATGGCATAGCATCTGAACATTTCAAATGAAAAAACCAAAAAGTTGTGTGCTGTGAAAATAGTTATGTACTCTCACCCGCATATCTACGAGTATATGTAGATGGAAATGTTTTTATGTTTGACCATATGTGCTCGTTCCCTTCTCAAATTTGATGATTCGAAGCATTTTATAATATGCTCTGTTCTGGTTTTGTGCTGTCTATGCACAACACAAAACAATATGATCGATTTTTCATATTGTACAGGCTTTATAATTGAAACCCAATTTATTTTCATACTCAGTTTTGTCGGGCGTGTTTCATACAATTTTTTGTTTGATTTCGGTTTTTTTTTTTTTTGGTATTTGAATAAAGCCAATTTATCATTATGCATACATCCCACTTTCTGTTGTTTTGCTATTTGGTTGTTTTTCCTCGGTTCATCTTTTGTTATATAGCTTTTCCTTTTTATTATACACTCGTCAGACAATCCGTCAATCAATCAATCATAGTAACAAATTGATTTGATACAGTGAAAGCATCTGACGAACTCGTAATTAGATCTTTATAGCAGAGACCAGTATTTTTATTTCTTTCCTCTATTTAATTAACCTGTACTATGTGAGATGTGAGTAGGTATTCTTGATTAGAACTTCAAAATATATAAACCATTATGCATCTCAATAAACCTATAAGGTTCGTTGCACACTTGAGCTATGTTTTTTAGCAAAGCGAACTATGTTTTGAGATCACAGCCTCGCGATTTACTTTGCAAAGCCCAAATAAATGAAACGGGATTCGTGCAGCTTAGCTCAAGCTACTCGTACGCCCCGATTTATTTAATTTCTTTATTTAAGCCTGTGGGATAGAAACATAGCTCACAGCGCTCTTTTTCTCTGCAATGTGAGCTAATTAATTATCTCCAAGGCAAAAATAAAACATTTAAATATATTGCTTTACAGATTGGGTTGACTCAGAGATTTATCTACAATGTTGCTTTTATTTAATTTTGGAAACCAAAACGAGAAGCTGTAAAATGAAAACATAGCTCACATCAGTCAAAAACATAGCTAAAGTGTACAACGGGCCTAAAACGTAACAGCTTATTTAGCTAGTAGTGACATAATGGACCCGATCCTCGTGACATAAAATTGCTGTTGTGCTATTTTATTTCCCCGCTTCCTATTGGAATTTGTATTGAAAAAACAAAAATAACATAACATAACATTAGCCTTTAGATTCCAGAATCGACCCCAATATATAAAATTGATGGCATAGGCGTAATACAATCATAGCTTGGTTTTTCAAATGAAACCTGTTTAAATATCAGAAATCCTAAAATAACAAACCTTCTGTAGCATTTAATTTTTAAATTGTTTAGAATCTTATAAAACTTGATCGGTTTTCATCAATGCTATACACCGATTTCCGCTAAATTTCCCTAGACTTATAGTTGTCTAACTGGCGAGACTGACGGGGACTCCTCCGATTTTGACGCCAAAGCCGTAGTCAAGGGTTTATGGTCAGTAAGAATGAAGAATTCTCTAGCTTCGACGAAACACCGGAAATGCTTAATGGCACAATAAATTGCCAGCAATTCATCATCGAAAGCAGAGTATTTACGCTCCGGTGGGGAAAGTTTTTGGAAAAGAATCCCAATGGTTCCCAACATCCTTTATGGTACTGCTCCAGTACAGCGCCAAGTGCGGTATTGGAAGCGTCTGTGGTTATCCTCAACTCTCTACGCTCTAGAGGGTGTGCAAGTAAACTAACCTGAACCAGGGCAGCTTTTGTTTTTAACATAGCCGCTTGGCATTCAGGTGGCCAAAGAAAATGTTTCTTCTTTTCTTTTTGGAGTATCGCAAGTTGCGTATGGATTGGAGCTAGTAGTTCGGCCAAGTGAGGCATGAATCGGTGATAGTAATTAACCATTCCGATAAAACGCTGCACTTGCCGTATAGATGTTGGTTGAGTAAGATCGTTTATGCCACGATTCTCTCTGAAGATGGTCGAATTCCATCTTTAGAGATTTCGTGACTAAGAAAATTTAAAGATTCTGCACCGAACACACACTTCGAGGGTTTTAGAACGATGCCGAAATCTGTGAGGCGTTGGAATAAAATGCGAAGGTGTTCTAAATGTTCGGACGCTGATCGACTAGCCACCAAAATATCATCGATGTATGTATTAACGAAATTCAACCCATTTGTCACTTCGTCCATGAAACGCTGAAAAGTCTGTGCTGCGTTTCGCAGACCGTATGGCATTCTCATGAACTCAATAAGTCCAAAAGGTGTTGTAATAGCTGTTTTATATACATCTTTCGCAGCAACTGGTATTTGGTGGTAGGCTCGGATCAGGTCTATCTTTGAAAAGATAGTGCAGTCTTGTAGGTTTAAGGAAAAGGAATGGATATGAGGAAGTGGATACCGGTCTGGAACGGTTACTTTGTTTAGTAGACGGTAGTCCCCGCAAGGTTGCCAATCATTACTATCGCGTTTATAGGAACCATATGCAAAGGAGAAGATACGGATGATGCCGATTGTGTGCACAATCCTAATGAGATCAGATAATCAAATTCGTGTCTCGCTATTTTATGCTTTTGGGATCTAAACGCCGCGAACGTGAGAATGGCAACTGTCCTTCAGTTACAATACGATGCACAACGCTGTCCTTAATTGGTAACTCGTAATAAGGTTCTTGCATAAGGCTTGGGAAACGTCGAAGAAGGTTTTTTAATGGGCCGTTGACCACAAATAATTTAATAGTCGGTGATGGATTATTTATATCTATTGAATGGACTATTAATGAAGTATTTGAGTCTAGTAGGCGTTTGTTCCTTAAGTCAACCACGATACCAAATTTTGTTAAAAAATCAGCGCCTATGATTGGTCTTGTAACTGATGCAAGTACGAAAGGATGGTTGAAATCCCGGCGAAATCCTAAGTCGACTTTAAGTAACCTTATGCCATATGTTTTTATCGGTGAACCGTTAGCAGCGAAGATTGTACTCGCTGGGTCTTGAGAAATATTTTTGAAAAATGTGTATGGAACCACTGAGATATCAGCTCCGGTATCGATAAGAAAACTGAAGTTAGTTTTTGGGCATTTAATGAATAGGCGACGTATATTATGTGTCTCATCGTTTGTCGCTATAACTTTGGGACAATTTAGTTTTCCTTATTGTTATTTAAATTTTTATTTGATTGACTGCCGAATTTGCAAGAACCGCCAGAACATTTGCGGACTGCAGCACCAAATCGAAAATGGTAGTAACAGAAGTCACGTTTAACTGAAGATGAACGAGTCTGCGACTTTGAGCGTGAATTACTGCGTGATCTATTACGGGAAAAATTTCGAAATTTTGATCGATTTAGTTTAAAAACATGTTGATGCAGCTCGTCAATTGCGGTTGCGTGGCTATCTAAAGTTACCGATTTGGTTGTAGATTTTTCGGAACTAGATATGCTACAGACAGCAGATGATAATGTGCTTGGGCTATGAAATTCCCATATCTTGTCGGCTAATGTGGTAAATTTTGCCATTGGCTCTGCTTCTTGCAGTATTAGAATTGACCGTAATTACTCTGGTAGTCGTTTAAACTATAACGTTTTAATCAAATCTTCTGTAACTGCGCTTGAAGAGCCTGCTAATTTTAATCGGCGAAAGTTTTAAATCACTCATAGTGGTTGTACCAATTTAGTTTTTCTATTTGTTGGCTCTCCGACAAACTTAATCGTTTGATTACTTCCAATTTAAGAGTTGCGATATTGGCTGTATCTGGTGGATTTGCAATTATGTCTGACACCGTGGCTATAATATGCATCGGTAATGCGGCACTCGTTAGCAAATATTGCCTACTGTCTGAAGTAATTCGTTTTACAATGAACCCAGCTTCCACTTGTGCAAACCAAAGAACCGGCATTTCATGCCAAAATGGCGGAAACGGAACAGAGGAAGCTGAATCTACCTTGCGTGATTCGTTTTTAATATTTTGTTCTGTGTCCGACATTTTGTAGTGCTACTTTTAACACGTTAATTTATGTCTCGAAAAAAAAAAGAATTTTAATTAAGTGAATATGCGGTTGAAATTAAAAACTTGAGTAAATTCAGGGATTATATGAGTGAGTTACTAAATAAACATTAAAGTTAAGTAATATGTTGCAAAACAAAATTAAATATGTATGTAATTTGACAAAATAATTTTCACCATATGTATATCGCTGTGCTCCAAATATTTAATAGATCATTTGTTTTGTATTTTCCTGTACAATTTTGCTAAAATGAAAAGTAGAAAAACATAATGATAAAAAAAATTTAAGAAATATAAAATTTAATTTGCAGGAACGAAAACTAGACCTTGGCTAATTGTTGGTTCGTTGAAAAACATGTAGAATGTGCTCGATAAAAATCCGTATGTTGATGAACGATGATTAATTTAATTGTCACTGTTATCGATGCGGCTTTCGGAAAAACGTTGACTTTTTTTACCGTTGTTTGATTTGTTTGATTAATTGTGGTGCAACTGGTATCGATCTGGTAATCCCGTTGATGTTTGTTATTCAGCACCTTTAATAATTTCAATCACCATTCCTCGGTATTTGTGAAGATTACTGATGTTGAAGGTTTTGCTGTTGCTCGGTGTTAAATTTGGGATGGTCTCAATTTGTATCCAAATTGAGGTGTGGCAGCAACGGCTGGTCGTGTCCTTGTAAGGGTCACCAATATAGTCAGAATGTTGCGTGTTCAAATCACGTCGAGGTCACCAATATATAGTTGGTTGTATTATCAACTAATAACTACACACTATATAGTTGTTGCTTTAATTATTACTTCGATGGGATAATTTAATTTAGCAACCAACTACGTTTATGTTCACTATGTGAATATATACGACACTAGGTAGAATTCACTAAAGTATATCGTACTACACACCTCTTAGCAATCACCGAAAAGGCCAAATAAAACTAAACACCTTGTTACTTTTTTATGTGATAACAAATTTATTTTATTAATAATATTTATTTTATTAGTTTATTAATTTTAGATTAAATTTAAGGTACACGTTATGCTTAACGATACCAACTCTCTGTGCCAATTAATTTCTTCTCAAATCAAATTGAACAGTATACATAATTATATTTACAGATGCAAATTTATCTCCCACTAAAAAGAATAACCCATACCATTGAATCCTATTTACTAGCATTACAATTATTAAATATATATAGTAGGTAATAGTAAAAAGGTAAATACAAATCAAATTCATTATCAATATGATGACGCAATGAGAAAGTACATAATATATCCGGAATTATTTGCATTCTACTACACATATAAAAATGAATTGCAACAACGTATTTTGTATGCGCGGGATATTTTGTATTTGTATATTATGTATTATAATAAATGACAATCATAATATAACGTAGGGTGCAGGTAGGTTAGATAAGATAACACTGTGCTAGTTGAAAAACGTGACAAGCTGGGCAACCAGGGGGTAAACCTAATTCGAGTACGCTGAGTTCAATGGTGCTAGTCCCATTTTAAAGTTAGTCCCCATTTTTGAGATATCGCATTCGACATGTTTTGGCTCTGAGTCAAAATATACCCTCATTTTCACGTTGATAGCTCTTGAACCATTAAGATTTTCGTTATGCTTTCTTCAGCAAAGTTGTTGCGCAGGTCAAGACCAGCAACTTTGCTGAACATATCAAGATCGAAAAACCACATCTAATTTTTTTTTGCTTTTCATTTCGACGGAAAACACTGTTTTTATCATTTTTTATCATTTTGTTGAATTTAAATCGAGTAGAATCGATCAAATAAACATCGCATCGACAAATATAGATACAATAGAAACTATTTACAAGAAAGTTAAATCGATTCAGTAGATTTATGGTGATTTTTCCTCCAAAAAAACTCCTAAAAAATTTACGTTTTTCTTCTCTTTGACAAAACAATGGCGGGCCGTTGCGATAGTGGATAAAAATCCTGGATTTTTCCATCCCATCGTTTTAACCAATTACAACACGTAAATTATCACTTTGGACGGCAGTTCAAACGAGTGACGAAAGCCCCTACTGTGCTTTTAAAAAAATAGTTTTTCAGGTACAACTGCCCCAAAAAGTGCCCCAATTATTTTTTAACTAGCAAATTATGATTGTAGGCGTCAATACCAATTCAACGACACGTCCAAAACGGATGATTTTGACCAAAGTTATGACATTTGGAAATTTTTCTGTGACGTCACTATATAATCTTGCTTTGGTATATAAATATATACATGTTTGTTTGTTTGTTCGTACTTCTTTCATTTGATCTCATATTTTCAGGGTTTGTAGTACTTGAAAAACTAAGCAACTTTTGTTCTACAACTTTTTGATTTAGCCGCCATGTTAGCCACGGCCAGCCTCTGAAAGGCCATTTTTGGCCATTTTAGCCACGCCCACAGCACTGAACTTATTTGACATACCCGGGACATATGCATATCGTTTGAAAGTTATAGACAGCCATAAAATAGCATATAAAAAAATTTCAAAAAATTAAGGTTGAAGCTCATTTTGGTCAAAAAACTGAAAAATGCCAATCGGCCGGCCATATTCGGCCAAATCGCTAAAAAATTATCCCAAAACTTTTGGTTCATATTTTCTGGATTATTAGCCACAAACCTCACCTACAATATGACATCAACCGTTTGTCCTAGAAAACTCGTATATTTTAGATATTGACCTCCATATCTTAAAAGCCACCTTAATTTTTTGCAAAATTTCATTTTTTGGCGCAAATGCACCCTAATATCAGTCCGTTGCGGTTCATAATGATTGTGAATCAATGAAACAAATATAAATACGTCATATTATTATCATTGCTAAGATAATTTTTGCCAGTGACCCTTTTTTCATAACAAAAAAAAAATGAAAAAACTGACAACTTGATGTGATCGAAAAAATCACAACAACATTTGACAGAACATTTGACAGTATCCTTTTTTAATTTTTGTGATGATTTCTTTAAAAAATAGATCTTATCTCCCCTCCCAACGCATGAAGATGGATTATCAGCGAGAGGGTATCTACCATTAATTTTTGTTTCCAACTAACACATTAAAATATGTATATTTTATTATGTATATATTTTATATGTATATGCATATTTACCTTAATGAGGTAAATGTTCGAGTGACGAAAGTCGAATTCAATTCACAAAATTTCTGATATCAAATTTGTGCCGAAAAAAGGAATTGCATTCGATTTGTCAACGATTTTTCGGAATGTTAGTACATTCGGCGCGTTTGTGTACATTTTTCTTTCTAGCTGTTAAAAACAACAATGTTCAACAACAACGCGCTGAAGGCACTTACATTCCGAAAAATCGTTGACAAATCGAATTGTTTTTTTCGGCACAAATTTGATATCAGAAATTTTGTGAATCGAATTCGGCTTTCATCACTCGAATATTTACCTCGTACAACAGACACAAAAAAGTTGAAGCATACAAAACAGAACAGCATACAAAAAAGTTGAAAAAAATTGAAAAATAATCTGGGATAGAAAAATCTGAGATTTTTATCCGCCGTATGTTTCTGTGATTGAATGGCGCAGTGACATTTGATAGTTGATATATTGATGCAGATGTTTCTTAATTTACGTGTATAATTTACGTGATGTAATTGGTTAAAACGATGGGATGGAAAAATCCAGGATTTTTATCCACTATCGCAACGACACGCCATTGTTTTGTCAAAGAGAAGAAAAATGTTAATTATTTAGTATTTTTTTTTTTTTAGGAAAAATCACCATAAATCAACTGAATCGATTTAACTTTCTTTTAAATATAGTTTCTATTGTATCTATATTTGTCGATGCGATGTTTATTCGATCGATTCTAATCGATTTAAATTCAACAAAATGATAAAAAATGATAAAAACAGTGTTTTTCGTCGAAATGATAAACAAAAAAAAATTTGATGTGGTTTTTCCGTTTTGATATGTTCGGCAAAGTTGTTGGTCTTGACTTGCGCAACAACTTTACTGAAGAAAGCATAACGAAAATCTTAATGGTTCAAGAGCTATCAACGTGAAAATGAGGATATATTTTGACTCAGAGCCAAAACATGTCGAATGCGATATCTCAAAAATGGGGACTACTTACGTAAAAACCATTTCCGTTTAAATTTTGGACTAAATTCGTATATAGCATATTTTTTATAAATTATTTTTTAAATACCGCCAAAAAATGGAATAGATTTTTTTATCGAAAAAATACCCAGAATTGAAAGTTTGTATCTTGGCGAAATAACATCTTTATTTTGCTTCTAATGACAAAATTATTTTGCTTCTGGTCGGCGATCGATCGTCGTACGAGAAAGACGCGTTTTTGTCTTTCTCTGTATAGAAAAGTAAAACTTAAATTTTTTTCTGTTTTAAATAAATAAATAATTAATATGTTGTAAATAAAAGTTATTAATTAAATTAAATATATAATATAAAGTGTTAATAAATAAATATTAGTAAATTAAAACGTGAATTAATGTGAAAATTTGCAATTATTATAACAATTATTTTATTATTTGTGTGACGCATTGACGCCTGCAATAGTGAACGCATCACTCACAAGCTAAGTGTTTTTTATGTTTCATACTTTTTATTTATACTTTGTTTAATTTATATTTTGTTTAATTTATATTTTTTTATAAAAAATTTATATAAATATTAATTTTATTAATTTAAATATTTTTTAATATACATACGCATTTGTAATATGTGTCGTATGATTCACGATTGTGTGTGTGTGTGTGTGTGTGTATGTATGTGGGTATGGATATATGTACGTACATTCACGCAGTTTAGTTTAAAGTCAAATAAGACAAAAAGGATGAACATAAAATACTCTTCAGTTGCTTATCATTCATTTTACGTTCATTTTGAAATGAATTTTTTTGCTAATTTCTCTTCGCTCTTGAATAGTAAAATGAATTTTCAGAAATGTTATGCAGTAAAAAACGAATAGTGTCTAGTGAGCGAATAATGAGAAACTAAAAAGGTTGATCTTATTTTTTGTGTTAGCGAACGGGATCTACTGCTCTTTTGGTTTTACTTTTCTATTCTAATAAGATAGCGAAAATTCATTATAGTACTGATTGGATAAGATGTATTGTTGCATGTATTGAACGATCGAATAGAGAATACATATCATTTCTTTCTACTTTATTCTTGATAAGTGAAGAGTAAAACAAAATATTTTTTGTTCCTTCCTGCATACATACAAGGCGTATATATTGAAAGACGGCCGTATACACATACATAGGCACTGATGCGTATATGTGGGTTTGTGTGCATATCCATGTGTGTATGTTTATGCGTGTGTGTGTGTAGGTTCATATGTATTTATACTTATGATATATTTTTAGTTATACATACGCATGTGTATATTTATATAATATAATTGATTTCCTTTTTTATAATCATTTTATTATTTTAAAAATTAATTTGATATATTATTATATTAAAATTATTTTAATGTATAAATGTTTATGATTAATTATTTTAATTTGTTTTTCATGACTTTTTTGTAAATTAATTTAAAGGAATGAGACCTCATATGTGTTACGGCATGGCAAAGAGAAAATGGTTTTTAATTTTCATTTGGTATGTCAATTAAATCTTTGATGTGATATCCTTCGTCCTTTTAATGATGACTGTTTTTTTAGATTGCTTACTGCTGGCACTATTTTATCTAAAAGAATTTATGGCTCAATAATATTTCTCGAAACAGGTTCGTCTTTGCATGGGAATGATATATACGAATATCGATGGATTTGAGTTCTAAACCTAATCAACGACCTGCTCATGCACCAATTGTGTAAAAGCATTCCGCGTGGTTCTATCTTCCGTTCGTGTCATCACCTCACATAAATCATGATCGTTTTTGTTTGATTGTGACAGTATACTGCGGAAGATGCATAAAATCAATTTGGGCTTAATTGGAATTCTAGCAAATCGCAATTCTAGCAATTAGCATTAATTTGGGAGAGGCTTAGTTCGGCTGGGTCATCTGTCAACGGGTTGTCTTGACGGATAAATGGAGGAATTCCATGGCCGATTATTTTCGTATTTATTTTGTTGAAAAATCCAGTACTTCACCCTGGATTTATGTTGGAGTGCCGGTTCAGCTCAACATATCAGATCCGAACATGATTAGTTAAGACATTGCTTAGCACGGCCGAGCTCCAGAACTTCTCTAAAATCCATTTTTTTAATTCACATGTAATTCTGCTTACCTGATTTGACAATAATTGGTCGGGATATGGCCAAGTTCCATTCAGAATGATTGAATTTTAGAACTTTATCAAAACGACACGTTAAAATCCCAATACAAGTTGATTTTAGTTTATTAGAATCCTAGCCCAGCTCTACAAGATGAACTGGAAAATTTCGGTTGGAAACGGCCTATTTCATTCATTATAGCTGAATCCGAAAATTTCGTCAAATTCGGCTTTGCACCCCGAATTTGATAATTATTTGTTTTGAGTTGGCTTAGTTCCATTGAACATGCTAGAGTGTCAATCCAATTCTGCGTACCATATTTAACAGTTATTAGTTGAGGAATAGTAAAGTTCCATTGAGCATGATATAAATATCCTGTGCACTATAATTATACTTGGTAATTAACCGAATATTCTCTTCTTTGGTGAACAAAATTAATAAAATATTTGAAATTTTTGCGAATTAAATTAAATTTGTTTGAAATATCATATCCGGTAGTTAACCTGGCATTAAATAACATTGATATTTTTCCGGGAGCCATTGCCTTTGGGATTCCTTACATATGAGTTTTTTTAATATTTTTTTATATGTTTCCCCCCCTATTTAAGGGGTAAATACTAATGGATTTTAGACTAATTTTAATATAATTTAAATAATTATGGTTTCAGGAAATCCTATTGTAAGTTGTGGAATTGCAGGAGGATTAAATTAATAAATATTTATATTATTTAGGAAGCCGGAAAATATTAATTTAGAATTAAATTTCAGGAAATCTACAGACGTGAAATAATATTTATTTAAAATATTAATTGTTGATTGTGTAGATTAGAATGGTGTTGTCATTGCATTAATAACTATCGACTTTATTTAGGGGTCTGCAAAAGGGCCGATTTAGTCAATTAAATTTTGCATTAATTTACAATTACATTTCAGGAAATTTCCGGATGTACGTGAAATAATACAAATTTTTCCTCAGGTTTCTGATTTAGAGAAGCAATTGTTGAAGACCAATACCATCGTTATCCATTAAACCTATTAAACCTTTATCCTTCCTTAGTAGATTAGTATTGTGCTGTCTTTGTGTTACTAACTATCGGCTATACCTAGGTGTCTGTAACCGGGCCGATTCTGTCCCACTTAACTAACCTATCCAATCCTTCGGTTTTGTTATATGTAAAAAAGAGTGTACGGTGGGCCCGGCGTCACCCGGGAGCTCCTGTGTAAGAACTTGGTCGTACATTCAGAATCAATCAATCAATCAATCAATGACAAAATTATTTTGCTTCTAATGAAGTAAATTTTGCCTTCTTTTTGATACTGAAATCCATTTTATTTTATTTTGTGTTTTTATGCCTTTTTTTGAGGAAAATTAAAATTGTCTAAACGAAAAAAAATATACTGCTGTTTTAGACTGTAAACGAATTGGCTCGATATTTCATTCCAAAATCCAAATTAACCATTTTATAGAGTATTTAGAAACCTTAAAAATGATAAAAATGATGCAGTGGAAATCTGTACGTGGATGTAAGTGGTTTTGGATTGAAACATAAATTTTAGATGAAGTTCCCGCATCTGTCCATTCTACACGATTAAAATGAATTTTAAGATGCATTTTGAAAGAATTTCCTATAATTCACTATATGCTGTAGATAACTCGGTTAGTTCTTAAGCAATGATTGTAAAATTTGCATCGTAAATGAATGGATGGATTGAAAACATGAGAATCGAATAAGAAAAATAAGCGCGATTAACAATTAGAATCAGCTAAGTAACAGTTTGATGTTTTCCTGCCAAATCATTTAGCTTCAGATTATGGCTAATATCTCGAAAACTTTCACATATGTATATGACTAACAAGTACGGTGCCGAAGAATTTTCATCAAATAACTGCATGATGGCATCATTCTCCTTTTTGTAGTGGTTCGAATTTTGCCTATATCTGCTCTAATCGCCAACATCCTCTTGTATACAAATGTTTTCGACTTTTTTATATTATATTTTCCTGCACTTGCAACCGTCATTTTTGGTCCTATCGGATGTGCACTGCGGTGTTTTACGCTTCAATTTTTTTTTTTTTATAAATCGCACTCATTTCTTTCATACATGTTATCCGCTAAATAGTTGCAGTTAAACTAATGTTTGTTTTAGAGCGTGCAAAAGGAATCAATAAAAAACTGATATAAGCCCGCCCATATTTCTTCTTATAACTTTTAGTACAGTTATGCCGTACACGCTCTTGTTGAACCTACTGTACATGTCGAAGATTTTAAATATTGGCCATAAAGTGAAACTGCACAGATATATTATTTTATTTTCATTACGTCAAAATGAATGCGCATAGTGTTGTCTACTGTTTAAATTAGTTGTTTCTCTTTTTTGCCTTATAATTTTACAGCACATAACAGAACTTGAAAACTATGTAGTCAGTATCATAACACAATTAAATTACCATCAGAAAGTCTACCAAGTGTCTATATAAAATAAAATGTAAATTATGTCAAATATATTAAGTTATAAATCAGAGAAAATTAAGAAAATAATTTTGGTTGTTGGCGTAGAGTTCTTATATTGTGTTTGTTTTTGTAAACATATTGTTACGATTTTGCCTTGTCACTCAAGGTTCGAATCACTGGATTGTGAATAAATACAACTGCTTCAAATTTGAACTCACACAATTTATTTACACAACACAATTTATTATACAACACAAAATTAACAATTAATTATTACAATTATAACACACTTTTTAATTATCACTTTAATAATCGCTTTAATAATCACTTTAATAATCTTTCTATTTAACCTTCACTGTATCACGTTTAAAATAAGACTCAGCATTCCACGTCAATGTACGCCTTTATATACCAAAATATTTGGATCTAGAATAATCCTAAATGCGCATGAAGAATTGACCAAATATGTTAGTATAGAAATGACGCCTAAATGTTGAGTATAAATCATAAATGCAATTGAACAATTAATGAAATTAACTTATTCTATTCTAATCTAGGTGTCACCGTAACACTACCCCCACCTAAGCCTGTTCGTCCCTTAAACCTTTGGTTTACCTAACCGTCCTTTCTGTATGCGATAAACCACGTCGTTCAACTTTTTAATGACAGTGTAAGGTCCTTCCCATGTGGGTTGCAACTTCGGTGATAATCCCTTCTGCCGATGCGGGTTGTGTGGCCATACCAATTGCCCTTCCTCGAAGCCTTGATTATTTGCTCGTATGTCATATCGAGCTTTCATTCGATCACTTGATATCCGAATTTTCTCCCGTACAAATATATGTATTTCATTAAGTTCCTCTTTCATCCGGTCTGGAACTTGTGGCGAGTAGCGTAACCTCTTATGTTCCGCTGTCTTATTGACGATTGTAAAAGTTGGAAAAGCACCGCTAGTGGATCAGGTTGCAACTAACTTAACTACAAAAAATGACATGTGATCGATAACCGACAAAATCAAGGATATGCATAGTTTAATTCATGTAAGTACTTTTTATTATTTACTAGCTGACCCGGCGAACTTCGTACCGCCTCAAAATCAATAAATGTTGTTTAAAGTTATTATAGCTTAATTAAATTGAGTTTTTTATTAAGATAAAATGAATTTCTCTCTCTCTCTCTCTCTCTCTCTCTGGCACTATATCCTATCAAGGGATTTGGCCGCCTCAAATAAGGTTTCATAATCATATTTTCATTTCGGATAATGACTAATGAGTGATTAATTCATTGATCTCAAACCAGCCGTGCAATTTTTTCCTTGTCACTACCGGGAATCGAACCCGAGATCTGCGGAGCGGATAAAATGATAAAATAATACCAAATTAAATCCAAATTAATTAAATTTAACGAAAATGAAATATATTTTAATTACATTGAAATGAATGTAATTCACGTGGCAGCAAGGCTTTCGTTTTATTGAATTGATTCGAAATGATTCGCGTAGCATTGTTGTACTACTTTCTTTTCAACTATTTGCTGGGTGGGTTGCAATAGGGTCGATTCCCTTCAGTAAAGCATCTTGTGATCTACGACAATTTTGTTTTAGTGTCAGGAGCGAGAACGAACAAAGCGGATGGTTTGCCGACACGTGAACGTGCTACGTACAATTGGCCGTGAGAGAAACATTCATTTTCTAGATTCAAGCCACAAACACTCAAGGATGGGCTTGTGATTTGTTGATCGTCATGACGAATGCAAGACGAATCGGAAATTGAATTCGTTTAAACTCGAATAACATATCGGTTGGGATCATCAGAATTCTCAGAATAAGAACTTCCTCACCTTTGAACTTTCCTGGAGTTTTCTCAATACCAAACGCGTTCCGTTACATAGTTTTGATTGTATCAGGTTACGTAGCATGATGATTACCGCACCAACTTTCAGTTCTAAATTGTGAGGTGGCAAGCCAACCAGATCCAATGAGTTTAAAATTTCAGTTGGATAGTTGGTTGCTTCGTTTTTGTTTGTCACACAATCGATAGATTTGAAGCAATGAAGTAGATCGACGATTAGATTTTGAATTGTGAAATTTAAATGATCCACATCTTTGTTCTTAGCCGCAAGAATTACTCGTTCACTCACCCAATTGTGATTTTTTTGGTTAGTAATGATGTTCGGGAACACTTTGTTGATGAGCTAGTTCTTCGTTGAGACAAAATTGCAAAAGTTCTGAGGAAACGAAATCCGTTCGATTTGTCGACCGGAACACGGCTATTACCGACAGTCGGCAACTGCTTGGAGAAATCTTCGGCAGATGGATCGTTTAGCCACAGACAATCAAATTAAATTTTTTGTTCGAGCTAAAAAATGAAAACAAAATATATTTCTGATAATTCCAATGTCATCGTTGTATCTGTCATTTTTCGTTAAACTGCGTATACGTATAAGCAAAAAAAACAAAATGTTTTCGGTTGTTTGCGGCTATTTACAGAAAATGAACTCGCAGTTTAAATTTTTACGTTTACATAGGATGAAATATCTCTATTAGGTTGTCTTTGGTTTAACAATTTAACTCGCATGTTTGTCGTCAGCAGAAGTTTCATCACATAGCACCACGCAGAGTCGATGATTTGAGGCAAGCGTTTATTTCATCGAAAGCGGTCGATCTTGGCATCACTGGTATTTTTTGACGGAAATCGCCGGACAGTTGAATCATCGCGCCTCCAAAACATCTTGAGTCATTGCGTAGATCTTTCATAGTTCGATTAAGTGCTTCCAATGCGCATTTGTGCGCCATTGTACATTCATAATCGATGATGATTTTACTTGCTACCAAAACTTTCGCCATTGCTGAGTGTTTCGCAATATTGCAAGTCGGGTTTTCAGCCGATTGAAGGTTTATCGACAATTTCAACGCTATGCAACTGCTACAGCAATATCGGGTCTCGCACGAACAGTTGCCAAAATCAATGAAAGCCTTCCCAGTTCTCCCGGGCGCATCGAAGAAAAATAATCCACCATTTCCATCATGAATTATACAGCTAAGTACATAAAATAAAAAAATTGGATAAAAAATAAAATGTTAAATGTGCATGCAGCCTCCAGTCGGATTCGTATCCAGTACCTTGCAGTCCAAGCGCCGAAGCTTTAACCACTGCACCACTCGTCACATACAAACTACACCTACAAAATTCATATAAAAAAAAAGATTTTTTTATTAGATTTTTGGGGCTTCCCTTTTGAGTTTTTCCGACTTTTCTTTTTTCCTAAACCACCACTGTATTGAGACGAACAAAATAAAAAAAACAAAATGTACTAAATATATGAGAAAATTAATTTTCTTGATAACTTTATTTTTGGTGAATTTTTCCAATGTTTTAATAGTTATTATGCTATTCGGAACGGAGTCAAATCCAACAAAAGAAAGATCATAAAAATCGGTCCAGCCGTTCTTCAGTTATAAATGGTGTAACTAACCCGACTTTGTTTTATTATTATTTATGAATATTACAACATCACTAATTATATAAATCTTTTATCGTTTTGAAGTTTAGAATTTTAATAAAATCAATTCAAGCATAGGTATAGCATAGGTATATAACCATGAACCATAAATGTCAAAATTTGTAGTTATCAAAGTTTATTGAAGATCCGATAGATGAATCCCGTGATACTCGTCAATAATCAATCTCCATAGATTTAAGTCAATTGAGTATCTGAGGTTCACGTTTAGTTCAAAAAGAGAAAGAAATAGAAGGAATTCTACTTTGGGTTTAAAAATATTCACTTTTTTTAGATTGAAAAAACGAATGAATCACAATGTGAGTGAATGAAATGAGTGTTCAATGGAGCTGGATTAATTCAACGGAAGTCTACTGAATCGTTTTGAGCAATTTGGTATATTCGATAATGTCTTATCGAAGAACTTCAGATCATGAAATTTGAACCGCAACAATAAAATATTTTTTGCCATAAACCAAAAACCGTAAATTTTTTATAGATTTATACGTTTTTATCAAATGAAAACGAAATTAATTTTACATTATCTGTGGTACTAAAATTATAATAGATTATCATTACAGCACCGCTAACAAAATTTACAAGAACAACAACTTGAATAAAGCACAGTAAAGCTATATTTTTGTTTGCTTTTTATCTTAAAGAAGATTTTCTAAGATTAAAATAGATTTTTCTTGTTTTATGAAACACAAAATATAATTTTTCATCAATATTAATTCCACTATATATGTGTGTGTTTGTGTGGCAGTATACACTGGGTTTTAGCTACTGGCTAAATATATTTCCAGCTTCCATCTATATTTGCTTTCGCAGTAAATAAATTCAAATGATCATTAATTTTCCCAAGAAAACTAACGATAAAATAACGAACTTGGAAAAGCTACAGTGGAAAAATTGTGAAAATTTATTTTCATCAATATTTTCTAATATTTAAGATAAATGTATCTGTCACATGTTTTTTTTATTAGGAAATTTATAAAATAATTGGATTTACTTTTGGGAAAATTTATGTGCGATTATTCTAAATTATTGATATTAATGACACACAAGATGGATGAGCAAGTAATTTTTATTTTATTTTAGTACAATGTTATGTATCCGACAAAAATTTGTTAACACTATCAAAAATTCTTCAACAAACTCATGTTTATCCTCTGTTAAGTGCGTGCTTAAATTAAAATCTTTAACGTCCCCGCCACCTGCCTTTTTAGTATCTGAACCATAAACACGCGCCAAATCAGTCCATTTCAATTCTGTGTAGCGTTGTTCGGCAAAAATACTTTTTGGGTGCGGGGATTGTTTGATTGGGCCAAATTTAAAATTGCGTTCTTTTAACTCTATATCGGGCTCATAATCGGTTAAATCGATCTTTCTATATCGCCAATGAGGATCACATCGTTTCAATGGGGTTTTAAGTGATTTCACTCGGTCATATTTTTCATTAACCTCATCGATATATTCCGATTTCTCTTTTAAAAATTTTTGGCGTGATTTTCGTTCGTTTGCTCTAAATTTCATAGCAGCAAGAAATTTTTCAATTATCGAGTATGCGCTAGGGATGAAACAAATTCATTAAATTTACATAGAGTAGATGGGCAAGTGTAAAAATCAATTAATACTGTGAAAATTTCTTTGAATAAATCCCGGGTCGTGAATATGTACGCAGCATGTGATGAACTTTAACACCGATCTCCCCAAGCAATTTTTCTGCCCCTTTACAATCTTCCATTAGCTTTTGGTAGTGTTCGTTTCTCAAATGTTCAATTGAGTCCCGTTTTAGTTCTGCATTTTTACATTCTACAGAACCATACAGATAAACAGATTTTACAAATTAAGTTTTGTAGGTACTTCAAAGGTCTCTTACCAACAAGTTTAATCCATTTTTTCATTCGATAATAATCGAAAACATTTTTGCGCGACTGCGCGCCTCGGAATGTTTTCTGTATAATAAGGGCCTGTAAATTATAATATTTTACCAACCGTTCTTGCAATGTATCTTGAAGCAAATGGAAATATACAATTTGGGCTGAATAACGTCGAAAATATTTCTGAATGACAGTCGCCATTGCATTCAAATACTTCATATATTGTCGAACTGCAAACCCGCGGTATATGGTTTGAATGGTACGAGCAGCCAAAAAATATTCATGTTGATATTTTTGGGCTTTCCTTTATTAAGTAAAGTAAATATTATAATTTACGAGATATAATAATTTATGCGAGAAATACTTATGATATTTATAAATTTTGTATTTGAGCTGGAATAGCTCGGGATCGACATCAAAAATTTCATTTGACATTTTGAACGTGTCAAGTAGAACTGTTGTTAATATTTGTTTGTCTTTAGACTACTCAGTTAAAAAATATACCAAGGTTGTTATTTACAAATAAGGATTAAAATAACTTGAAGATATATTTAGGCCATACCATCTTTACAGAGCATACATCTGTGGTTGATGGTGCAAAGGAAAATAAAGGCTTTGAATTATTTGGTTGATTTGTTATATTTCTCAAGTTTTTGTCATTATTCAATTTAGATTAAGCTGTTTCTTACGCAAGGATAAACAACATATTGGCCTGATGACATACATAAAACTCCAGATCTTATTAACCTCTTTGTAACAAAAGGAGTTTGAGGACTAAACGTGCATTAAAAATAATGACTATCATCAAAAAGATAACTTGCCTAAATTAACAAACAATAAAACCAATTGGGATTTATTCAAGAAATGAATGGAAGAGTGAACAAATCTCGGCGAACCAATTAGAACGGAGGTGCAGCTGGAAAATGAACTAGAAGCATTTAAATAGTAATGTACATAATAATAATGTCCAACAAGCAGATTGAAAAAGTTCATCGATTTCTCATACAAACACCACAAGAAAACAGAACTATCCTCTTGAAGTCAGAGAACTAGTTAAGAACTGAAATCAATGATAACTTAAGTATCAGAAAAACTCCAGGTTAAGACATAGTGACAAGGCAAATTGTGAAAGCCATTCCCGAGAAATGTTTGCGTAAATTAGTTCAAATCATTAACGAAGCCTTCAGATCCACGTCAATGGAAGGTGGTTGAAGTAATTACGGTTCCTAAACCAGGTAAACACTCAAACTATAAAAGAACGCAAATAGACTGATATCACTACTTCTGGTCATATCAAAAATATTTGAAAAACTGTTGCTGCAAATTTTCAAAATTATTCATTACACGCTGAATGGTTGACTTGTTCGGCTCATGATACCAAAAAAGTCACGTAATCTTTACCGAGTATTTACAACTGAACAATTATTTTTAAATAAAATGTTTTAATAATTTCAACAAAATATTGCGGCATTAGATGCTCCATAAAAACTTGTTATCGACCACTCTCTACGACTGTCAATTGCGAACTGACAAATGTCAACCAAAAAAAAAATTACGGCCAAACAAAATGTACCTGGAACATAATAGCACCTTGTACTTAAGAATTATTAGTAGACCCTCGGATACACTCACTTTTATTAATTTTACTCAACTTTGTTAGAGCATTAAAAATTAATTCTTGAAATTGTAGTCAGTTCGAATTAATTTTATTTGCATTATTTTGATCATTTTGATGGGCACGTGTTAAATTTTAATTAGTTTGAATTAATTCCACCGTGGTGGTGTACAGGTAACTGAAGTAGAACACTCGTTATTTTAAAGTACTCGTACAACGGTGAATTAATTTATTTTGCTTTCAGCTGGTAAATAGTTAATATCTTTTCCTTAATAAATAAAGAATTGATTATATTGTTTAATATGGTTTAAGGTTTATCAAGAGTTTTTAAAATTATTCGAGAAAATAACATTGACGGTCGGTGTAGAAAATAATACTTTAGAACACGTTATTTTGCTTATCCAGAATTTATTTTGGCAACATATGTGGCCCTAGTCTATGAAAAGAAAGCTTAGGTGTCAAAAATCAGTTTCCACTTTTTCCCCGATTTGGATAGCTCTTTCACATTATGAAAACTAGAAAGCCATTATTTGTGGAAAATTTTACTAAAAATGAAGAGAAAGCAGAGTACCAACAGAAAAGATTACATTAACGTGATAACGAAAAAGCGGGCGGGGCGCGATAATAATGATACCATTTGTAAACTCAACTTAACGCGATTAACTACGATAATATTCCAACGATAACACGACTCAACGTCCTTGAATATAGTTTAACACCAGGCAACGCAAAAAAAGAGTACAATAACGCGAAACTGAGGCAACAAGTTTTTTACCTTTAACAGCTGTTTTCCCGATGACCTGTTTTCGCACGTAAGTCCCCTTTTCATAGATCGGGTCACATTTTTGGATTTATTTTCAACGAGACTGTTTAGTTTATAAATTGTTCTCTCTTTCTCTAGCTTTTACATCCCATGAAGGGATTTCGTCGCCCGCACTATGGTCCTCCATCGGTCTCAGTCCATCGCTCTCGTCCTTCAATTTCGACATCCTAATACGAGTAGGCCGGCTGGTTGTTGATGGAACACTTTGTATTTCGTTGTTGTGGAGATCTTGCAACATGGCCGAGCCATCTCACTCGATTATATTTGATGAACCCGATAATATCGCTACCTCCGAGAAGTTACTTTATTTCGTGGTTCATGCGAATCCGATATTCATCGAAGGTAGATAATAATCTACAGTCGTGAGTTCATGGTCCAGCTCTTGCTTCTGAAAGTCAGCACAGGTCTTATGAGTGCTTTATAAAGGGCGAGCTTGCACGACTGCGACAGGTGTTTAGATCGCAATAATTTTGATTGAGCGTAGAAAACTCGTTGTCCGGCAGCGATTCAGGCTTTTATTTCTGCCTGCATGTCATTCGATGATGTTATAAGTGACCCGAGGTATTTAAAGTTTTCGACGCTATCAAAGTAATGGTCGCCAATTTCGAGGTTCGCCATGGAGATGTTCCTGGGTTGTTAAGAATTTCGTTTTAGTACTGATCACCTACAAACCAACTCTTCTTAAGCAGCGATTGAGCCGCAAAAAACTGTCATTGATGTCGCTAGGTCTTCGACCAAGAAGCACGATATCATCTGCATATCCAAGAATTTGGCGTGATTTATTGAATATACAGCGCGAAGTTTCAATGTTGCTTTCCCTCACTACGTAGTCAAGCGCCAAATTGAACAGCACAGGCGCGAGTGCATCAATTTATAAATTGTTCCTCGTCTGAAATTGGTAGTGCACCGAACGTTCTCAAAGTGTAATAAAATATTGACTCTGTTATGAAAGGTTAGTAAAATGATAACAGCTAAAAAAAATATTACGTTATTGTGAATTTACGTAAACTCTCTCTCTCTCTCTCTGGCACTATATATCCCATACAGGGATTTGGCCGCCTCAAATGAGGTTTCATAATCGTATTTTCATTTCGGATAATGAGTGATTAATTCATTGATCCTAAACCAGCCGTGAAATTTTTTCCTTGTCACCACCGGGAATCGAACCCGGGACCTCCAGTCGCTGGAGCAAGCATGCTGACCACTTTGCCACCGGGGCGGCATTTACGTAAACAGTGCTTGTAAACTAAATTCAATTTTACTTAAATGAAGAAATATGTATTATATTTTTTACCAGACTTTGACAACTGGATGTGGCATTACCGAAGGGAAGAAGGATATTGTGTTGTCTGTCGTATAAAAAAATTGACACTCGGGGCCGAAGGCCAACCTATGTTTTTTTACGTCGTGTTGCTTTTAGTTGAAAGGAATGCAAAAATATATTTTAGTTCAATTATGCTTATAATGGAGCTTGAATGATATAAATAGTTACCTACTTTCTATTTTTTCCTCATTTCTGATTATTTCCATCTGGTGATTGGAGCATTGTCAAACGAATAAAAAGTTTTCATAAATACAGGTACCTCCCGACCCAAACGCCAAACGCCCGCTTTAACTACTGTGCCATTTGGTCGGTGAAATTTAAAAGTTTTGGGTTGTTAATTATTTGTACCTCAGCATTGGTAATCCAAATCATACATCAAAATCAGAGTGTCGCCTACTTTTTCAACGAGTTTTGATAAAAAACAAACTTTATGTCACCTAAATTCGGCATCTCTACAATCCAAGAGGATGGACTATTCGGAATAAAATTTCTTACTTAAACGTTTTCCATTAACAGTTTTATCCAAGGTCCGGTAAGTTTAATTTTTCGCTTTAGAATTCAAGTGTGGTGTATTCGAGATCTATGTATACATTGGTGGTAAAAGAATTTTTTGATATAAAAAACATTTATTGTGTATTTTAGTGGCTGTGGCCCGAAGAGTTGTATGCAACTACATTTTAATTATACATTTAACAATAAACTGTTTTTAGTCCGGGCTAATGTAACAAATAAAAATTAAATAAGGTGTATTAAATTAACTGGACTAAAATTAATATTGAAAGCCAAATCAATCACTATTCAGTTTCATGAAATAAATTCTTATATTTATAAATAATTTTTTTTGCGGTTTAAAATTTTTCTAGGCCTAAATATTTTGAATTTCGGCAGGGAGCCGTTAATGATAATAAATTACTTCTTACACAGGTATCTCGAGCGAGGACTCTCCTAATAATAATAACGCATTTCGTGAATTATAGCGACAAATGTCAGAAAAATCAGAAGTTTTTAAACAATTTGTTTCATTTGGTATACCCTGTATTAACTGCCCTCTTGCGTATATTGCAACCCTTTTCCAAAAAAGGGGTTAAGCATCTCGAGTTAATATTTGCATTATATATCAGCAGAACCAATAAGATATACCTTGCCAGATCTAGCTTTACACAATGAACTGTACAACACATGCACACGGTAAATTGAACTTAGAAATATCACATGTGATGAATGTCGACAATGTTGTCTGGCACATAGAACACTGCACAAAATTTTGGAAAACACAAATAATTTGTATATTAGTTGATTTCTTATAGAAGGACACCCGACAAAAAAATGTAGCCGGGCTGTTTAGATAATAGAGCAGTTCTAAATAAACGTTGATTTTCAGTAAGGTGCAATTTCGATAGTTTATTGAAATATGTGTATAACTGCATTTTTTGTTTGAACCTGAACAGTTTTTGTTAACAAACCTGTTTATAGGACGACACGCTACATTACAACAACTGCTGAAAGAAAGAAAATTGTATCTTTCTATTTTGTAAAACTGAACTTTGCTGATGCACATATGTTTTTGCTTTCCAATCCTAAATTATGGATTAGAGACCCTACAGGCCCTGAATTTATTCCTAATTTGTAGACGAAACTGTGAATGATGATTTCACATGGCTAATATGTATTTTTCTTTCGAATAGTCTTTACCTAAGAACAAATATTTCAAACACAGATCTCAGGAACTTAATGATATAGCAGGCTGTCGGGAGCGAGAACGACAGCGGTTATTTGTTGATTCGTTTAACCTTCTTATTCGAAAAAACATAACGTCACTATGTGCCATAAAGAAATTCTAATGTTTGTTTTATCAATGTTGAGTTACCTGAATATCTATGGTTTCCGACGGGATAAAATTGCAGAAATTCTTCAACGAAGTTAATTGAAGAGCTCGTTTTGGTTGTGGTAATATTTAAACTTCAACCTTATACTAACATTTACTGTTAGGGATTGAAGCAGTCCATTGCTTCTAGTTTTGCCAAAAACACATTTCAGCCAGTCAAACAACGCACAGTAAAAGCAGTTACAAAAGATATGCGGGAGTACAAATGTTTAATAATTTATTAATAAAATTAATTAATTTTTTTCTTTAAATCAAATATTTTAAGAATTTGGAAGCTTTCTTTTGTGTCTTCAGATTTGTCTGTTTCTATTTAATTGTAACAAAAAGTCCCCTTTAGTGTTGTGTTCGTATTCCAATATCTTAAATATAAAAAAAACAATTCTATTTCTAAAAACAAATAAATTATAGAAAACTATAAATGTTCCGTGAGGCCATGTGATTTGTATTTTATACTGACTTTGTTGGATTCAGGTGTTAACGATCCCAAAGCCACATTGATAACTAATAAAGATCGATAATGAATCACGATTTTATCAATTTTAACCATTTATGTTGCAACTGTTGTTTTCCTAATGTGGATAAAACAAAATATCTCTTTGATTGGTTTGCTCTCAGTCAACTAACATCACTCCTCGGGTGCATTTTGGAATGTCTTTCAAATGCTCCGAAATGTCTTGGCAGAATTTGCCATTCGCCTTTTATTCTCGATACTGTATAGTAAATCTCTTTCCAAGCTGTTGTCAAGGATTTTCATTGATCCACGATTCTTTTAGTTTCCCGTTTATCTGGAAAATCATTAAATTGTTGAACAAAGTCAAAAAGATCTCGAGAGATGTGCTAGAGGCAGTAGAAACTTATTGCAGTTTTGACAAGACACCCCACGACCATTTGGAAATAAATACCGTTATATCAGTTTGAATACTTGATTTGTAGCACTGGATATTAAGTAGTTAGAAGAACATCGTGTGCCATACAGTTATCTGTAAACTTCTCGTCAATTGTATGGGTTGCTTTTTCTTGTGTCGCAAAATCCGACTGGTTTATCATCAATATTCATCAATATTTTTTATTGATCTTTTATCGAGATCTTTAACGTTCTGTATACTCTATTGGACTTCTGACCACATCAAAAATCATCAATTGTTAATAGAGCTAGATTTGAATATAATTGCTATATCTCAATTGTCGGCTGGTGGTCTTATAAAAATTCATTTCGATTTATTTTTCAATTTAGTTTAGATAGTACATCAAACTTTAGAGGCTTTAGAATTGTGTTTGTGAGTTTTTATGAGTACAAATTAGAAAAATAATAAAAACAGCATTCTCGTCGTTTTGCATCACAATATCACCTCTATTCCACTGATGAATCTACACATAAATATTTTTGCTCAGGTCTAGTTTTCAACGAGAGCGCCTTTTCCTAAATGTAGCGCTCGCAATTTTAAAATGTGAACCTAACACTTAAAGTATAAACAGAACCAGAGATACAGCGACAAGATAAAACGCCTGTCAAATTAAAATACACATAAACCATAGGATGCTAACACAACCAATGTCGCTGGCGACCACGACATTGTCACCGAATTTTTTTTAGAATCTATTCTAATTTTGTCGCTGGCGCTGCAATACCACCAATATAAGTGTCAGATTATTATGTTGGTAAACATTTTTACAACTGTTTTTTAATGAATTTAAACCAAATTTGAATATTGTACACAATGTTTTATGTGACAAGATTTATATAGTCGATAAAAAGATAAATGAAATATTTTAGGGTTAATTTATTATTATTTTTCTTTATTACTTTTCTGACATAACCGGTAGACAAATGTATTTTGTCGATGTACCTTGTCGCTGTATCTCTGGTTCTGTTTATACCTATACACGTGTATGAATTAGCTAAGCAGTAGTTAGCGAGCAAAATTTCTCAAGAATTCAAAATTGGGTTTGTTTACTACAATACAAAAACATCACATCAAATAAAATTTTCTTTTAACATATACATATAATTTTTAAATGTGTTATACGTAATTTAAATTTATTTAATATGTGGTGAAGGTTTGAAAACTCTGTTAAATATTTAAATCAATATTCTTACTGTGTTCTCTCTGCATTTTCAGCTACACCTTACGGGCAATAGAAGAACCATTAAATATGTTTGTGTCGGCAATGTAGATTTACGCCGTAATGTTTACTATTAAGAGTAGTTTATAATTATTTTTGTAATAACATGTTTACCGAAATATTTTGATGGTATTTGAAACCTTATAAAACTGTTTATAATAAAACAAATGAATTAATTTTAGTTTTTATCAAAAAAATTTTATTATCTAAAATAATTATACATTTTATTTACACTAAGGATAGTTCTAAAATAAAAATCTAAAAAATGATAATTGCACAAAAAAATCAAAGTTTATTTAAAGCGAGATGCATGCGCAATGGCATCATATCGCTCTGGAAATATAAACTAAATATATTTAATCACTGGTTGGGTGGTTGTTCGTTTAAAAAATACGATTCTATGTACAGATTTCGTTAAAACGTTATTTGCTATTGATTACTGAATACACCATCCGGATATCCGTGGTTGTAATTACCCGGGCCATTGAATAATCGTGGAAAGCTGTTGTGGTCCATTGACGGGCTTACTGGAAGCACGGGCATTAATATATCGCTAAAAAAAAGAAAAATATGATATGGTTAATGATTGAAGCGACTATTTTTGTATTAATGTTTTGTGTTTGGGTTCTTATTGTATAGAGTTGTTATGAAAACACTGCCGCACATTATATTATCTTATATGACGATTATAAAATTTAATGCTCATATTCTAAGGCCGGTTCATAACTATGGGTACACAAAGCAAAAGTTGACAAAACTAAACTGAAACCGAACTCAAAAAGGTGTGTGATTTCTAAGTACAGAAAACTTTAATTTAGGCAAGGATTTTATATTCAAAATTTATAGCATTACCAAGAGAGACCGTAAAAAGTTACGAAAGATAGCTGGCATCTTAAAGATATCAAAAGACAGTGTATTCACTATTTTGCATAGTTTTGATTGCACTATTTCCCCCTGGGACTCAACCGGTTAAAAATATAAAGAATCTTTTGTACGCCTTGGTAGATCTCTCGAGAATACACACCGAAACGAACGAAGGAATTTTACATTCAGCAAGACTACATCTGTAATTTATTTTTATTATTACTGTTTAGCAAAGTTAAAAAGTTTGTCCGAATCAGGAAAGTAAAAAAGTTGCAAATGAAATCGACACAGCAATGGATACCGTAATACATAATATTATAACGCAAAGAACAGTCGGTTCAGTGTATTATCCATAGATAAGAAAGAATATGAATTGAATTTAATATAGGAAAGAAAAGTAGATAATAGAGAACATGAAGCGATTATCGTACACCCAAAACTATTCACGAGATACGAGTATACCTCATCTCGTATCTTCATTTCATGAATCGTTTAAAAGGTTGTACAATATTTTCTATGATTGATCTCGGTTGAGCCGATCATCAGATATAGCGATTGAGAAAGAGAACATACCTAAAACGGACATATCAACACCTTTTGAACCTTTTTTAAGTTCCCTCCCGTGACATTCGATTTATGCGACGCGGGAAACACATTCCAAAGGCTCATACATTCAACATTGAATAAATTGGATTTTTGATTTTCGTATCTGGACGATTTTTTGGTATCATCACGGGTAAAGGCCTAGCATTTAGGGCATTTAAAAATTATTATGATTAAGTAACGCAGGCTTGGTTATCGGCGTCGAACAAATGTCAGGTTGCAAAATTCTGAGTTCGATTTTAAGTCACGAAATTATGGCAGCATGAATTACACTATATCTGCCGAATGAATTGGCGATCATCTACAACTCAGCCACCCACAGGTTTCAACGAAACCATTATGTGCGATTATCTTAAAGTCAGCAAGAAAAATAACAATGAATCATTCCATAGTATGACTGACAGTCTTGATTAATGCATCAGCAGTAATTCATCAAAAATATGAGACTCTAGGAATTTCCAGTAATTTTTGGTTCATGAACGACTATATTTTCGAAAAGAAAAATATATTTTTGGGCTATCTTAAATCGCAGGACCATCCGAATAAACGACAAACAATTGATGCCTCAAAGACAACATAACTGATTCCATTCAGCAAATTCAGCCAGATTTATGTGACAAAGTTAGCGCAAATTGAAATACATAACACAAAGCAAAGCTGCGGCGAACATTTGAACGACATTATCTATTTATACAAAAAGTGAGTAAAAAATGTATAATCAGTTGAGAAAATTTTGGGAAAATCCACCAGAAAGACGGAAAATCTAAAAATGTGTTTTTGTACGGAATTTCGCACGTGTTCGATCCAGATGGTCTTTTAGAAGAGAACATTTGGAAAATCTGAGTGGAATACTTGGAAACTTCCGGAAAACCCTAAAGAAAATTGATTTTTTTTTTCTATACAATTTTTAATTTTTTGCATGTTTTGATGATTTTGGACGCTCTAAAGCGTAAAAAGTCGATGTAAGCTTGAAAATTTTCAGAAAATTTTGATATAAATTGATAAAAACACAAAGTTATCGAGATAAATAAGAGATGGCACTGAGGTGTGATTATTTATGCCACAACCCAGTCTGGCGTCTTAAGTTGACTTAGGCGTTGTACAATTTGACAGGTGTCCTTTTCGCTTTCGGCGCTTTCAGGGCACCCCACAGTTGGGAACATGTTGAGTAAAATCGAAGCCAACGTTATGAAAATGTTTGGTACTATGAAATTTTCAAAACAAATTGGGGATGATTTGACTAAACATGATAGGGGGAGAGGGAGGGGGGACCTGAAAGTGCTTATTGTCATTTTCGATTGTGCGAAAATGCGAAAATGTTATTTTTTTGCTGCTATTAAATTGGAAATTTGTGTATTAATTCACTGTGTTATGATATTCGAATTGTGTGCATTGCATCCATAAACGGTACCATTATTACAATCAAATGAGCTTACCGGACAAGTGGTGCGGTGGTTATGACTTCAGACCGGGAGGTAGTGGGTTTGAATCCCAGAAGAGGCAGGATGCAAAGCGAATTTTCGTCATCGATTACGATCGGTGATGTTAATAAACACAACTAAGACCCTCTGTTGGAGTGCAAAATTCCCCCACCGTCCATGTCAGTGTATAGGTTGCAATGTGCGGGTGGTATACTGTAGTTGTGTGAGTAGGTGGGTGTGTGCGTGATTGAAAAGGGGGTATCAATTAACCTTAAAAGGACAGTAAATCTATTGGATAATTAATACTTTTTAATAAAAAAAAAGTTCGGTGTGTTTATGAATCGTGATTAAAATGCCGGCTATCAGACGATCGAACCTAGGACGAAGAAATCGTACTTCACATGGAATGCACGTTGTTCGTGAGAATAAAATGCAAGAGCAACTCGAAGAATTAAATGAACGTGGAGCCTGCTCATACCGAACAAGTTCGCGCTGCACGGGCATCAACTCAGGTCCGACAAAAGGTAACTCGACGAAGAAGAGTGGGGAACGTCGACTTGAATCACGCTACTTTCAACTATGACTCTACAATCGCCTACAAAGATCTTCGCTGGCTATGCTGGGCCGATCGCAAAGTTAAATTGCCGGTTTTGACTTCGCCACCGGAGCCAGTACGTACTTATTTTTATGGAGCTACAACGCTATCGAGACATTTTCTCACACACATGCAACAATACAGTCAATGCTTTCACATGATGCCATTTGGCACCGATGTTGTTGTTCGTCAACCCGGCTACAATCCCACCTATAAGGTAATGACGTCACCACGTGTTCAGCATTTCGATTATGTTGAACGATTGTAGTCATAATAATCAAATTTGCCCTTTATTTTATAGATTCAAGGGCAAAATTATCATCGAAGCGCAGCGAATGAAGAATCCAAGTTCTTTCAAATTTATTTCGTTGGAAATCCCGACTTTGAATTAAGTTATTGTCTTGGGCTTTTTAATGTGTCGAAACCAGAGATAATCCGAGAACTTCGATGTCTTTTGCATGAACACAATGCGCTGGTTCGTTGTACGATGCATTTAGTCGTGAATTGCAACGAGAGAAAGTGTACTCGAGCAAATGTAGCCAAATAGTATTAACGAAGGTCTCGCTTTTAAATGCACGACAAACAACGTGTATGACGCATTGATGAAGACAGTTGGCGAAGGAAATGGTGAAATATTTTTCCTAGATGCTCCGCAGTGGAACTGGTAAAACCTTTCTGAATTCATTGCTTTTGGCCACAATTCACTCATGCTCTGAAAAAGCTTTGACGCAGCCAAATTGCTGGAAGCATTCAATTGAACAATGAAGGACTTACAGAGTGACTCAAGACGTTTTGGTGGAGCGATGATTCTGCTGGCCTGCGATTTTCGTCAAACGCTACTTGTCATTCCGAGATCAACAGCTGCAGATGAACTCAACACATGTCTGAAATTGTCTAGTTTGTAGCGCTATGTGAAGAAGTTGCATTTGATCACGAACATGAGAATCGCGGTACAGAGCGTCTCATCAACTGCTGTTTTTTCCAAACAAAGTGGGTATGATAAAATTCCTGTTGATGTCTCGACCGGATTGACGATTGGCTCGGCGAACGAGCGATTTTGGCAGCGAAGAATAAGGATGTAGATAGTCTGAATTACTTGATTCAAAACCAAAACGCTGGGGAAATGCATTGTTACAAATCCTTCGACTATGGGACCAATCAAGACAAGGCAATCAACTGTCCTATCTAATTTTGAATGAGAGGTCATTCGCTCCAGCTTTGGTCCAATTAAAGTTGCGTGAATCGAATAACGGATTCGTATCAACCACCAGATAAAACAACTTCTCGAAGACAGCAATATCATCGGATTCATCAAATCCAATCGAATTAAATGACCGGACCACTTTTTCACGTAAACTGTAATAACTTCATTTAAAATAATTATTACTTGAAAATATATAGTAAGGTCTTCTCTAAACGGCTTCCGTCTTATATCTTACAAATTCTTAAAAAAAATTCTATTAAAACTTGCCGATACACTTCAAAAGTGATGGTTTTTAAATCCTT
Organism: Nephrotoma appendiculata; assembly: GCA_947310385.1. NCBI lineage: Eukaryota > Metazoa > Arthropoda > Insecta > Diptera > Tipulidae > Nephrotoma > Nephrotoma appendiculata. Next base: position 182,403,630 of record OX371223.1, on the reverse strand, counting down.
GTTATCTGTTTAAAACCGAAGCATTCCCAATTATTTCGCAGTAGGCCTTCATTACGCAGCAGCTAAATCTAGAAAGAAGAATGCACTGCTATTAGTTCGATTTAAGTTGAAGCATTTGCACATTGGAAATATCCATGCGAGCCTATAGTATCAAAGAAGATCGTCTCGTGAGCCATACTTCAAAGTGCTTAAGTGATGCTGAGTTTCATTGACTGTGAAATCTCTGGTTATCTGTTAAGTTAATGTTAAACGCCGAGTTTAATTATAATTACCTTTGAACGTTTTGAAGGTTCCTGATCCCAAAAATGCAAAAAAAAGTTTGTCCGTCTAGAAATCTGTACGATGATATCAAATTTTATTATTCCCATAAAATCATGTAGCATATCATTGCAAAGGTCTTTGAAAAAGCACCAAATCTGTAACCAGCACTTTAGTTCACCAATCTACCGTTTTGGCCCATATAATGAAGTAGCATATCATTTTAATGGCAAAAGCAACAATTTTGTTATCTCCTCACTCCAAATTACCATTGTACCGCTGATTACCGATACATTTTCTCTCATTCTGATAAGATCATGTGGTATATAGCTTTTAAGATTTTGGACGAATATTTTTTTCACAAATTGAGCATTTTGGCACTGATGACAAATTATTCCTTTGGTATAAAATATAAACGTTTTCATATCATTGAAAAGGTCTTGAAGATTGTCATATATTAAGTTGGAACAACTTAGTACTCAAAACTACCGTTGTGGCGATGGAAGAAGTACAATTAAGCTCATTCCAAAAAAATCATGTGAAATATAAAACAGCCATGGTTGAAAGGTCTTGGAAAAGCAACAACACCTAACACTTTTGTTTACAAATTCGCCGCTTTGGCGCTGGTGACAAATTAATGCTTTGGTATGGAATATATAATGATACTACAATATAACGTAATATTATTAAAAATAAATTTAATACCTAGTGAGGCTTCACGATTGCACTTTTCAATTTATCAGGGTTTCGCAATTTTGGGATCTCCAATTTACGGGATTACATGCAAACTCAGGTAAACTAATGCTCTCAAATTATCACACAATACTGTTCACGCGTTTCACCACGAATCCAAACAATTTAAAAGATCAAATGCAGAAAGAAATCACTGACATTGTTGGGCGTTAGATCTTATCAACCACCACATATAATACTTAATTAAGATATCTAATATCGGTTGTAAACATACCCAAAAACATGCGAGTAAACAGAAAAAAATACTTTCAATATCAATGAACCTCGGATACGCATATAACATAAATAGTACAGTGCACAACACAAAAAACGTCATTAATGTGTAAACAAACTTTTAATTGCATTTTTACAAATCAGTCAAAACAATACGTGCCTGTACGTTATTACAATTATTTTGTATGTAATGTAATACAATCAATTGGGATCATAAATATGAATTTTAATGTTTATTTCGAATTATAGGGGTTTCTTGAATTTACGCTAATTCATATTTACTAAAAGTTTAATCAACTTTAATTTGCGATACATTTTAATTATAGAAATATAAATTTGTATACAAACTTGTGTTCTTCGATTTTACACTATAGCAAACGGCTATAAATAAGTAAGGAAGAATAGGAAGTAGAAATAACTTTTACCAGCACATGTGTATCGAAAATAAATTTTAAAATTATGCTAGTCCAATGGTATCCAACCGAGAACATCACAATTAATTATGTATTGTATCTGACTCTCAAAAACCTTAAGAAGTGAAAAATAATTCTTTTGTCTCTATTGACAATATTCATTACAAAGGTCTCGAATACAAATGGTTAAAATGCATAAAATCATTTTTAACGATGACCCTTTTGCTGCATGTTGGTTGTACACCATAAAATTCGTGCTAATTTTATGAAATGACTGAGTAACGTAAAATTGGTACACATGTGTTTTACTTACGATCTTGTTTGTGGCGTACGGTCCCTTTGCCGTCGATTTTTAAACCAATTTGATACTTGAGTCAACGTTAGTCCAGTCTTTTTTGCAAGAATTTTTTTCTCATCTGGTGTTGGATACCTAAAATTTAAAAAATAAAATATTGTGTAAGTTCTACTTTGGAAAGGGTGTTTTTTTAAGCCTGATAGAACTTAAAATTGTAAAAAATAAAACAAAAAATTAAATTTTTATGAAAAATATATGGCAAATCCGCATGACCCACGCTTGAACAACGCTACGGAATTATTGAAATTTGCTTTGGAAATCAGTGGATAGATTTTGTACCACATACTCTCTAGCGGATGCAATAACATCAACACGTCAAAGGAATGTGCATACTGAATAGAATATCGCCGCTGTAAACGAAAGTGTGGAAGAAGATCCAAATTTATCGATTCGTCGTGGAAAATTTTGCGCAAAGATCTTGGCCTACACCCGTACAAGATCCAGCTGGTAAACCAGCTTCAATTGACGCCTTGGAGGCCAGCTTTGTTCGTGTTTTTCGTGACATATGGCCAGCAGTGCTTGAAAAATTGGCCCAATATTGGACGTCCAGAATGGGTTTCGTCAAGAACAGCTGCGGTGCCTATACGCCCGAAATTATTTTCAAATATTAATGTCATGTATTGATCTTTCGAATAAAAATAAATGTTTGATTGCAATTTAATTTTTTGTGTTATTTTTTACAATTTCAAGTTCTATCGGGCTTAAAAAAACACGCCTTACTAATCACGGTATTTATGCAAGGTGACATGTGCTGCTTTACATACCGATTTCTTGTGTAACAATCTTTTAGTGCGTTACGGCTTTTTTCCTTAAAACAGTAGACTGTTTCTTCACCATCCCATATCGTTTTTGGAAGCGGATGTTTTTTTCGTAAACGATATTTATCGACGGCGCCCAATGCTCGGCCACGTACTTTTTCTGCTTCTTTGTAATGTGCTTTGAACCATAGATTTTGTAGTTCGGGATGATATTTAATCGAAAAACAGTGATTCTCCAATAACAAATATAATTCGTGAAATAGACCGCGATGATATGCGACAATTGCCCGCGCTCTCAATATAGTTTCGTTTGTTTTCAGGAGCTCGTTGGATGGCAGACTCCATAAAAATGAGGCCAATTTCTCCACATCGCCTTTTTGTTGCAGCGCCTCGCACATGCATTGTATTTGTTCTGAACTAAAACTAAAACTTTTCCGATTATCACCCAACAAAGAATTACTATTATTATTACTATTGTTATTATTATTTAGAACTGTTCCAATATGGCTAACATTATTGTTATTATTATTGTTTACTATAATTCCATGATTTAAATTGTTTAGCGTATCGCCATTATTATTATTATTACTACCAGTATTATTACTATTATTATTTAATAGCATCAGGGATTGTATTGTGTGTGTTGTACTGTTGTTATTATTATTATTATTATTATTATTGTTACTATTATTAAAATTTGTGCTATTACTATTTTCACGGTTTTGTGCTGCTTCAACTAAATTTTTTGTAGCTGCATCATAATAATCTAAGTCATGATTTAATTTTAAATCATAATCATTTTCTAAAATTTTTCTATCCGCGGCTGTCATTTGATAGCATTGCTGTAGTTTGTCTGGAAAAATGTATAAATATTTTTTTATTAAAATTATTTTAACATTTATAATATTTATAGTAAGATATGCGCATGTATGTTACTCGTATGTGATATGGAAAAAATTTGATAACATAAAGTCATGCGCACGGAAAATGCAGAATTGTAGAATTTATTTAAAGATTAGATAAAAGTGTAATTAATCATCAAACTTGAACTTAAATGACTTCAGAGTTTTAGTTGTAATTTTGCTGAATTTTGCATTAGGATGTTAACCAGCCAAGGTTGAACCAGCTATTTCTTAACTTCGGGAAGAATTAGCTGACTGCGAAAAGGATGTATGATTGTAATTCGAGAGAGGTTGCTAGGCGAAATTTGAACTATTCTCCTCACTCCAGATAACCGTCATTTAGCAGAATCCTTTGTAACGACAAATTTCCACCCAATTTTTAAAACAAATACATTATCCACTAACGAGCGAAAGGTCTAATTCCGTCGGTCAAATGTTGTATCAGTGTTGAGATGGCACAATAGTCTTTTTACCTTGCGGTGAAATGTGCAACACATTATCGCATTGATTGGAGAACGACAAGGTGATGGAACAAGTAACAATTTATATGATTCATAGCATATGCAAATGGTTCAAAGTGAGCATCTGTTCTACCGTTTAATATTTATTGGATGGTCGACATCAAGAAAGGTTTCATATTATCAATTGTCAGCCAATTTGGAGTCCCTACTTTTCTCAGATTTTGGAAACCATTTAATAGGTAAAGTACAGAATCTAATTTACATAATGAAATTACATGTTAAAACGTATAAGTAGCGCCTTATAACCAATCATGACGTCTATTCTCCAGGCTAATGACAATATTATTATTAAACAACACCACGTCTGGAAGTAGCGCAACGGAAGTGTTTTTCAAAGCTTAATATCAAATTATTTCATTAAGATAGCTGACGCTATTTCATTAAGATAGCTAACACGGAAGTGTTTTTCAAAGCTTAATATCAAATTATTTCATTAAGATAGCTTGCAATTTATCTAGTTCATCTATTTTACTAAACGCGGATACCTGTTTGTTCTTCAAAAACCACAAATACCCTGCGGATACGGAAATTTTTGAAGAAGTAAACAATAAATTAATTAAAGTTTTAAGTTATGACTTTTTAAGTTATGATTGTTTAGACAATGACATTATTATTGACCGTGTAAAGTCCGCTACAGAAGACATCGGTTCATTCTTTTTTGTTAAATTATGAATTTAGCTATTATAGTTATGCCACGTCACGACCAGTTGAAATTTAAGAGAAATCTTGTAAACACTTAACGAATAAATCCTAAAGCTTTACTAGTCCCTAAATATAGAAAAAAGTAAATATAAAGAGAAGTAGAGTTACATACAAAATATTTCATCTTTTTTCATAGTAAAATTTAGGGTTACGATACGGTTTTACATAAGTTGACCAAATACAATATTACAGTTACACTCTAAAAGAAAAACATAAAAACAAAAATTTAGTATGCAGCTTTACCTCTGTTTATATTTCTTATCTCTATGCCCTAAGTTAACTGTAAATAATCCTAATTGTGCAAATTTTGAGTTCATTTGGACTAACTAGTTCAGACTATTTGGCTTTAGATAAATTACTCCTGCTTGAAAGTTTATTTGTTTTTCCAAAATATGTTTAAACCTCTAACTGACACAAAATGTCAGTCAACCGAAACATTAATTTTCAGCAATTTCTAAAAGAGAACGTAACTCAAGTGTACCATATGCTGTATATTCAAGTCAAAGCACAACCATTTGGCTTTTGTTTTTAAATATGTCAAATTACGTACTACTAAAACTCCACTTGTAGGGTGTTTTACATTTCTTTCGGAAAATTACGGTGATTATACGCCAGCGATTAAAACGTGTGATTAATAATTTAGATTCTTTAAAAGTAGTATTTTTGACACGTAAGACAAGATACGTTTATGCATGAAGAGTTGAAGGTGTAACTCGTTGAAGACCTGTATCAAATGTAAGATGAACTCGTAAAACCACTGAAAGTTGATCTTTCAACCATTTTTAAACTCATACGAGCACTGGGAATGATTTATAAGCAAGAAAATTGGGTACCGATGAGAAAATCACATCGAACATCCATGGATTGAAGCTCATGCTCTGTATTTTGTAGGATCAGCTTGGTGTAGTGACTATACTACTACAACCTAACGAAAACATCACGGGCGATCAGTATCGATTGCATTTAAAGTAATTGAGAGGAGCATAGAAGAAAACGGCCACAATACAAACAGTGGCGTGATGGCCCCATGTTGCAAGACCAGTCCAAAAATACGGACTGGCTAGTCTTACTTATGGTTCCCAACCGTTTTTTATTTTTTGAGAAGTAAAGTCCTTTTTTAAAGTTTGTCTTTTGGTTTTTTTTTTCTGGCCAAATATCCTTTCTTCTACTACAATGTCATACTTTCATTTCACTTGTACTAGTTAGCTCGGTTTTTGATCCTATCAAAAGTATTTCGTTTCTATTTTATGGGAAATGCTATGGAAGGAAATCAATTTATTTTGTACGGATAAATCAAATGATGGACATTTCTCACAATGAAACAGCTTAATGTTTTCTTCATTTTATGGCTTTTATTATTTCGGCAGATATTTCGGCTTTTGATCGGATCAATCATCATAAAAAGAACCATCTTTCAATTTGCTAGCGAAATAATTTCAATTGAAAACAAAATTCGATAAAACAACATTGTAATATAGTTCCAATTAATAGTTCATGTAAACTTCATTAGAATATCAGGCTAAAAGTATAGCAATTGTCAAAACTTTGAATATCATACCCACAAACACAATTAGAAATTTAACTTTGTTATTTCGATTTTAATGGTTTTATTGTGAGTTACAAATTCAAAGGACCGTTCCACACACGGCTTCAAAAACCGGCTTCACCTTCGTCTCTTTCCCCTTTTTTCCATCGATTTTATAGCGATGTTAACTGTGTCATAAAATTTTTCGGTGAAGCCGAACTAACACAAACGGAAATGAAAATAAAACAATTTAAGGCCATTTTTGAGATGTAGATTTTTTGAATTTTGATTTATAAATGGAAAATGTGTAAGAATCTCAACAATCAGTTTCGAACGGATCAGACTACTGATTTGAAAAAATCAGCCTTCCTATCAGGTTGCGGATGCTTATACAACGACTTTTCAATTTTATAAGCATGACGGAGTGCTGGAGGATCGGAGTGAAGTTCGAATCTTTGGCAAAGAGTTTTTTTTAATTATTTATCAATTTTGACTCTAAAATATTCAACTTTATTAATCTATATAAATAAAACAAAGTCGTGTTAGTTACACCATTTATAACTCAAGAACGGCTGGACCGATTTTTATGATTTTTGTTTTGTTGGATTTGACTCCGTTCCGAATAGCATAATAACTATTAAAACATCGGAAAAATTCACCAAAAAAAAAGTTATCAAGAAAATTCATTTTCTCATATATTTAGTACATTTTGTTTTTTTTATTTTGTTCGTCTCAATACAGTGGTGGTTTAGGAAAAAAGAAAAGTCGGAAAAACTCAAAAGGGAAGCCCCAAAAATCTAATAAAAAAATCTTTTTTTTTATATGAATTTTGTAGGTGTAGTTTGTATGTGACGAGTGGTGCAGTGGTTAAAGCTTCGGCGCTTGGACTGCAAGGTACTGGATACGAATCCGACTGGAGGCTGCATGCACATTTACCATTTTATTTTTTATCCAATTTTTTTTTATTTCATCTACTTATCTTCTATATAAATAAAACAAAGTCGTGTTAGTTACACCATTTATAACTCAAGAACGGCTGGACCGATTTTTATGATTTTTGTTTTGTTGGATTTGACTCCGTTCCGAATAGCATAATAACTATTAAAACATCGGAAAAATTCACCAAAAAAAAAGTTATCAAGAAAATTCATTTTCTCATATATTTAGTACATTTTGTTTTTTTTATTTTGTTCGTCTCAATACAGTGGTGGTTTAGGAAAAAAGAAAAGTCGGAAAAACTCAAAAGGGAAGCCCCAAAAATCTAATAAAAAAATCTTTTTTTTTATATGAATTTTGTAGGTGTAGTTTGTATGTGACGAGTGGTGCAGTGGTTAAAGCTTCGGCGCTTGGATTGCAAGGTACTGGATACGAATCCGACTGGAGGCTGCATGCACATTTACCATTTTATTTTTTATCCAATTTTTTTTTATTTCATCTACTTATCTTCTATATAAATAAAACAAAGTCGGGTTAGTTACACCATTTATAACTGAAGAACGGCTGGACCGATTTTTATGATCTTTCTTTTGTTGGATTTGACTCCGTTCCGAATAGCATAATAACTATTAAAACATCGGAAAAATTCACCAAAAAAAAAGTTATCAAGAAAATTCATTTTCTCATATATTTAGTACATTTTGTTTTTTTTATTTTGTTTGTCTCAATACAGTGGTGGTTTAGGAAAAAAGAAAAGTCGGAAAAACTCAAAAGGGAAGCCCCAAAAATCTAATAAAAAAATCTTTTTTTTTATATGAATTTTGTAGGTGTAGTTTGTATGTGACGAGTGGTGCAGTGGTTAAAGCTTCGGCGCTTGGACTGCAAGGTACTGGATACGAATCCGACTGGAGGCTGCATGCACATTTAACATTTTATTTTTTATCCAATTTTTTTTTATTTCATCTACTTATCTTCTATATAAATAAAACAAAGTCGTGTTAGTTACACCATTTATAACTCAAGAACGGCTGGACCGATTTTTATGATTTTTGTTTTGTTGGATTTGACTCCGTTCCGAATAGCATAATAACTATTAAAACATTGGAAAAATTCACCAAAAAAAAAGTTATCAAGAAAATTCATTTTCTCATATATTTAGTACATTTTGTTTTTTTTTATTTTGTTCGTCTCAATACAGTGGTGGTTTAGGAAAAAAGAAAAGTTGGAAAAACTCAAAAGAGAGCGCGTGGCGCTATGTGATGAAACTTCAGCTGACGACAAACATGCGAGTTGCGTTGTTAAACCAGAGACAACCTAACAGAGATATTTCATTCTATGTAAACGTAAAAATTTAAACTGCGAGTTTATTTTCTGTAAACAGCCGCAAACAACCAAAAATATTTTGTTTTTTTGCGTAAACGTATACGCAGTTTAACGAAAAATGACAGATACAACGATGACATTGGAATTATCAGAAATATATTTTGTTTTCATTTTTTAGCTCGAACGAAAAATTTAATTTGATTGTCTGTGGTTAAACGATCCATCTGCCAAAGATTTCTCCAAGCAATTGCTGACTATCAGTAATGGCCGTGTTCCGTCGACGAACCGAACAGATTGATTTCGTTTCCTCTGAACTTTTGCAATTTTGTCTCAACGAAGAACGAGCTCATCAACAAAGTGTTCCCGAACAATATTACTAACCACAAAAATCACAATTGGGTGAGTGAACGAGTAATTCTTGCGGCAAAGAACAAAAATGGAGATCACTTAAATTTCACAATTCAAAATCTAATCGTCGGCCCGCTTCATTCCTTCAAATATATCAACTGTGTGACAAACAAAGACGAATCAACCAACTGTCCAACTGAATTTTTAAACTCATTGGATCTGGCTGGCTTGCCCCCGCACAATTTACAACTGAAAGTTGGTGAGTTGCCGGTAATCATCATGCTACGAAACCTGAATTAACTAAAACTATATAACGGAACGCGTTTTATTTTGAGAAATCTCAAGGAAAGTTCAAAGGTGAGGAAGTTCTCATTCCGAGAATTCTGATTAACCCAACCGATATGCCATTCGAGTTTAAACGAATTCAATTTCCGATTCGTCTTGCATTTGCCATGACGATCAACAAATCACAAGGCCCATCCTTGAGTGTTTGTGGCCTGAATCTAGAAAATGAATGTTTCTCTCACGGCCAATTGTACGTAGCATGTTCACGTGTCGACATACCATCCGCTTTGTTCGTTCTCGCACCTGACAATAAAACCAAAAATGTATATCACAAGATGTTTTACTGAAGGGAATCGACCCTATTGCAACCTACTCAGGAAATAGTTTTAAAGAAAGTAGTGCAACAATGCTACGCGAATCATTTCGAATCAATTCAATAAAACGAATTCCTTGCTGCCACGTGAATTACATTCATTTCAATGTAATTAAAATATATTTCATTTTGATTGAATTTAATTAATTTGGAGTATTCATTTTATCCGCCCCGGAGGTCTCGGGTTCAATTCCCGGTAGTGACAAGGAAAAAATTGCACGGCTGGTTTAGGATCAATGAATTAATCACTCATTAGTCATTATCCGAAATGAAAATATGATTATTAAACCTCATTTAAGGCGGCCAAATCTCTTGTTGGGGTATAGTGCCAGAGAGAGAGAGAGAGAAATTCATTTTATCTTAATAAAAAAACTTAATTTAATTAAGCTATAATAACTTTAAGCAACATTTATTGATTTTGAGGCGGTACGAGGTTCGCCGGGTCAGCTAGTTTTGGTATAAGACCATACACAGAATTTATTGCGGAATGAGTGCAAATTTTATTTGTCAATTAATTTCTCCTGAACTTATGCTATGATTAATGCATGAATGCTTGGCTTACCCATAATTGTACAATTTTCTTAATATTTTAAATTTTACAGTATGTTCCACAAGAAAGTGTATTCTTTCTGCTTAACCCTCACCACAATTTAGCAAGCAAAATTATTTTCTCCACTCTATTAACTTTTTCGCGTTAGCTTCTTTCTTCAGTTCAGTTTAAGCATTTGAGTGGTAAACAACAATATTAAAATGAGTTCCATGTATAAAAAGCGGTGTTCTTAACTACCCATCCCCAAGGACCGACCCAAAATGAGTGTGAAGCAGGTAGCAAAATACACCAAAACATCTGTGTCAGTCATTTGTGAAGATGTGGATTAAGCTGTATATTGACTGTGAAATGTGGACGTTTTACTGAGAGTCACTTCAGAGAAGGACTATAAGGTCATTTTGAAATTGTTCGAGAAACATACGACAGTAAACTTCTGGCAAGCAAAACAAAAACTAATGAAGAATTCGATAATAAAAATAGGAGCACATAATAAAAATAGGAGCAATGTGATGTTAATCATCATTTGTGGTATACAATTATTGGCGAAAAATCTGAACAACAAAAAATCACCGATTTGTTCAACGAACCGTTAAGCACACACAAAAGGTTCATGTTTACAGTTGTTTCTCTTCTAAAGGATTTGGAAGACTAGTCATCTTCGCAAGAAACCTGGACGCTCAAATTATGGTGAAATTATACCAAAATGAGGATATTGACCCTAACCATACGATGATTAAATACATCCAACATCCTATGTATCTGTGATTGTAAATCTGGGTCACAGACACACAAATGTCTGTCATCATAAAGATCATTGTAAGTCATTCAATTTCAATATATGTACATATGTATTTTAGGTTGGTTTAGCTTTCATGGGTGATATTTTATCTGATGTGAAATTACTTGTAACTTATAAAATTGTAAGCATTATTATACGCATTTGATAATATTGGTTAACTGGTTTCTTGTTTACAAGCAAATACAATGTTCCACAAGAAAGTATCTTAAGAACAACAATAAAAACACAATAAATAAATTAATTGATATTTATTTTTCATAATAGACGTTAAAACTAATTTCGCACTTATCTTAGTATGTACTCCAGTCGCCATTTTTCGCTATATAGACTGAAATCTCCTAGTGCAACTTTTACTTAATTTGGCCGCATATTCTGGAGTAAAGTCTTTCCAAATATTTTTGAGAACGACAACCTGCTTTGTGGTTGTTATTCTTTTTCCTCTAAGCTTTGTCTTCATAAGACCAAAGACGTTTTCGATTGGATTAGCATTTGGACTATGTGACGGCCAATCCAAAGTTTGAATATCATTTTGCTCTTTTCAATGGATGCAAAGACGACTACGATTTTTAGGGTCATTATCCTTTTGTAAGACCTAATATTTTTTTCCACATCCAAATAGTTTCTTAGCGGACTTTAGCAAACTATTTTGGTATAATTTCATTATAATTTGAGCATCAAAATCCTTTAGAGAAGAAGCAACGGTAAAAATGGACGTTTTGTGTGTGCTTAACGGTTCGTTGAACAAATCTGTGGTTTTTAGTTGTCCAGGCTTTCCGGCAATAATGATATACCACAAATAATGATTCGTCTGTAAACATCACATTGCTCCAATCACGGTTCAAATTTTCGTTTGGCCAAGTCAGCCTTCTTTCGATGTGCTTCTCTGTAAACAAAGATTTATACTATGTGCTCCTATTTTTATTATCGAATTCTTCAAGCCTTCGTCGAACTGTATTTATTAACACCGTTCTGACTAAGTGTTTATTTTGCTTGCCAAAAGTTTATTGTCGTACTTTTCTCGAACAAATTCAAAATGACCTCGAGGCCCTTCTCTGAAGTGACTCTCGGTAAATCATCCACATTTTCGCAGTCACTATACCGCTTAATCCACTTCTTCACAAATGACACAGAAGTTTTGGTGTATTTTGTTACCTGCTTCACACTCATTTTGGGTCAACCGGGATGGGTAACAACACCGCTTTTTATACACGGAACTGATTTTAATATTGTTGTTAAGCTAACACGAAAAAATTAATAGAGTGGAGAGAATAATTTTACTTGCTAAATTGTGGTGGGGGTTAAACAGAAAGAATAAATAGAGATACTTTCTTATCGAACATATATAATGTACAATTAAAAATATTAATAAAATTGTACAATTATGGTAAGCCAAGCATTCATATAATAATCTAGCATAAGTTCAGGAGAAATTAATTGACAAATAAAATTTGCACTCACTCCGCAATAAACTCTGTGTAAAAAATTAAAAAGTCTAGTAAGGCCGTGAAAAGCGAACTCTGAAAGAGTTGGAAATGCTTCGGCCTCAGAACAGATGGCAAAAATTAAATACTAGAAAAAAAAATTTGAAATGAAATTTATTCAAGCAGACGAAAAAACAATTGACAAACAATTGATCCGAAGCTGTCAGATTTTTTAAAGTAAAAAAAAATCCTAATAAAAACGACAAGCGATACGACATTCATATTTTCTGAAAACCTCAAGAATCATGAACAGATCATGTTATTTGTTAAAGTATTCCTACCCCGAATGACAAAAGCTGTGTATCAATAAGGATCGAAAGCACACATTTTATCGATAATAAAATATTTTTTTAGGAGAAATTGGAGAAAGCAAAGGCTGCTAGATTTATTTTGGTTTCAAAATGAATCATTTCTACCAAGAAAAATTATTTATTTAGTTTTGTTTTTTTTGATCACTTAGTAAAATCAACGGCCTGCCACAATTTTATTTGTGATTTTGTGGATATTTTATTGACTTTTTAAATCGTAAAAATTAACGCTTGGTTCCTGCCCAGGTTTCAAAAATAGTCCATATTTATTTTTCTAGAAAATCCGTTGATTATTTCTTAAATTCTGCCTTAAAATAAATTTCAGATTTGTCGAAAACAACAAGGCGGACGATAATCTTTTAAATTTACTAGAAAAATCAAAATTAGTACGCATTTTAGGAATGATATTTCGAGGTTAGTTGATGATTATTTGAACCAGATCATCAATATTACCGGCATTTATTTTAATTTCTTCATTAATCAATATAATTTTTTAATTAACAATTTCTGTTTGAAAAAACTGGTCAGTGGTAATAACTAAATAAATAATCACAGCTTAAAGTTTAGTTATAACGTTTAAATTAGCTGTCTAAAAGAATAAAAGCTGAGTATGAGTTTTAAAACGTCGATTTTAATACAAAAAACCACGTACAAATATGAATGAATAATTTTTTTTATTAATGATGAAGCTTCTTATTGAAAGTTACACCTAACAAGTATAATTGGATCGGTTTTAGTTTCGATCCATGAAGCCTATCGTTTTACATCAACAACAGTAAATAAAATGCTCTTTCTGACAAACTTAAAAGAAGAGGAATAATTTTGAAGATTTAATGTCTCTTTCAGACCAATGAGGTTGTATTATTTTGTTTGATAACTCACACCAGCACCTACAACGGCCATCTCCTCGTTTTAAGGTCCTTCCAACTGTCATTTATTAACAGTCAATCATAATATAATATGGTTAAACTGTTTGAGTTGTAAAACCACTGCACCACGTGACGGTAAGTTAGATTTTAAAATATTGTGCACTTTGTTCGAGTTTTAAAATTCACTATTAATTGTCAATAATATCACAGATTTAAAAGGCCGAGGTACAAACAGTCAAGTCATTTGTACATATGTATAAGAAAGACCCGTGGCATGTATTTAGGCTAAGTTTTTCGGAGTTTAAAGGAGAAACATGACAGAGGAAATCTCTCTGAGTGCCTTTCAAAATTATTTTCAATGTTTGTCATAAATAGTTCATCAGGCCATTACTAGCTTCTTCCTAAGCATTAAAAATTTATTATTTATTATAAGAAATATTTTATTGCATAATTTTTATGAAATTAAATCATTCGAGCACTTATTATTCTTAAGATTTAAAATTGGAAATTATTTAATAAATATATAAATAAAGAATCAGTATAGAAGAAAAAAAATATGTGGGTTAATTTAATCAAAATTGGCACATGTTTCTATTTGTTAAAAATTTAATTATTAAAAATTGTTCTAAGATTTCCAAAAATTGAAAATCCTAATAAAAATTGATATAAAGCTACAAACGAGCATGTATGGAACTAGCTTAAAACTATAATATACATATTATCTTAAACACAATCCGTTAACAACAAATTTGTCTCAAATAAGTAGTTGTTCCAAATTTATCTCAAATATAGACGTAAAGAAATAGTTAATTAAGTGAATAAAGTTTCCCGCCCGCAGATGAATAAAGTGTTTTAACTATAATTTCAAAATGGCCACCTTGGTACAAATTATTAGACGCTTTTATCAAATGTCTTAAACAATTTACAATCCGCTTTCATTCAATGTTAAAATGCAAGTATCCAAGATATAGATCCAATTAAACAACGTAATAATATCTTAATGATTAATCCATAAAATTTTCACATTTCACATTTGTACATAAATATTATTGTTAAAAAACGATTCACCTGTATTATGGCTTAAATATATCCCATGATTAGTTTGATAATTATTATTATTAGCAGTATGATGTATTACACCATCCGAGGTACCAGAACTGGTGGAGTCCATATCACCCATTGGAGATAATCCTGTATCCATTAAAATTAAAATTATTCGATTAACCGCACAGAAATTAAATAAATTCACTGATTTTCCCACTGTTGCACACAAATAACACAAAAACAAATTAAATCACACAAAGTATAAAAGATCACACGGCGTGATCCATCCTCGACAAGTTGATCGAAAACTAATGTACACCGTACTCGAACTTAATAAACAAACAAATTTTAAACCGAAAATCTAAAACAACTTTGTTGTATTCTTATGCTGCATGAAAATATTTTCTTTCTCGCTCGTGTATCTCTTTATATTTAATTTATGTTGTGGAAATGAAACAATTTTTTTATAATAACGTTATGTTGTATGTATCACACATAAAATATAAATAACACCCCGCCCACAAATCACATCATATGAAAATTTTATGTATACACAATTACAGCGAGTATTTTCCGCTGACGAGGAGAAAATTCCTAATGAAAACGAAATACAAACCAAACATAAAAAAATATTATATTGTTTTATGTTTTATGAGTTTTCGAGTGTTTTATTAATTATGTTGATAACAAGTAAAGAAAAAATTTAATTACAATGTTCCACAGTGGATGCATATCGTTCGTATTATTAAATATTGTATTGATTTTCAAAGTATCACCCTGTGCCAAAAAGGAGTTACTAATACATTAGTAAAACATTTTTCATTGGCTTACGTTACAGCATAAAAGGAAGTTTAGCACACATTACCAAGGGGTGTGGTCTAAAATAAGTACTTGAAAAAATAAAAAGGAGCAATTGACCTAGATGAGCATAAAACAAACAGATTATGTTCAGCACATCCTTATCAAACATGGAAAATCTCATGTTTGTCTAACGCTAAATAAAACGTATTCAATAGAAAAGGTGCAAACACAATTAACTGATAAATCCTTATTGATAATAATCCTTAATCCTCCTGCATACATGATTTTAGAAAATAAAATATAAACTAAAAACATATTTTGATCTAATTTAGATGATTAGTTTGTTGGAATTTTGAAATTTCCGGAAGGATAAAAAATCAAGGTACAACTGATGAATCTTTATAAAAATTTAATGTTTATTGTGTAAATTTGGGTTACAACTTACTACATAAATAGCCAATTTGAAATTGATTGAAAGATGAGATATAACAAAAAATAAAACAAAATCAAAAAATATTCAATTATGTCTTGACATTTATTTTAATGTTATATTTTAATGGTGTTCATTGAATCGCGCGCGAATTATTTTTAACAACATCGTAATAAATATGTAAGTCGCGAACAATTTACTATCACGTTCATTTATAACGCGGTGTTTGAAATAAGAAACTGTTGAAGTGTTGTTGTCCATTCAATCGTATGTTAAATTGCGCGTATTTTTAAATTAACTTGGTTAGCAGTTTACATCATTTTATTATTTATGTAAGATATGATGATGCCATATATTTCATTGCCATATATTTCATTGCCCCCGGGCCCTGTTCCTGAATACGATACGAAAACGAAAGTATAAGATTCATATTTGAATTGAATTAGATTCGATTTAAAATTGAATAGGAATCTTGTACTTTCGTTTCCGTATCGTATTTATCAATAGGATCCCTCAGAATTCATTAATATAGATAGGATAGAAATAAACGAAAGTTTCTAAAATTATCATTTCCGAAATGATTAAGAACATTAATGTGGAAAGTACAACAAGATGGTAGATAAGCACGAGTTCAAAGTTAGTTGATCGATTTCGTGAGTTGGTATCTTAAACAAGTGGATGTTCTTAACTCGGACAAATTTATTTAAAACAAATCGAAAATGTTTAAAGTAACTGAATATTTTATTTATTTTGCTGGCGCTACATCCTTAGAGGGGGTTCATAATCAGTTTTGTTTTCAAATTAACGATTGATTACTACTTTGAATCCTAGCCAGGTTCCAAGTCTGCTGAATGAGGCGTATTGGCATGCCAGGGAGATATTCTGTTTGTCTACCTTATTTGTTACCATGCGTTGTTCTCATGTGGTGCCCCATATTTGTACTAACCCAAACAATGTTTATTGACGTTGATGGTTAAGTTGTAGACGTATTATTTGTCTCTTCCACACAAGCCCGGGAAGCAATTTGTATTGTCCGAGAAAGATTTTGGACAGAATATTTTATTAGACAAAAGATTGTTCTGTCTATAAAGAGCCAGTTATTATCGATCCATGCGCGATATCTAGGCGGTCAGATTGTGTCATTATTATTTTACTTGTATACAAATTAACTTTTGGAACATCTCGGTGTATCCAACCAAACCAGAATTGTGTCAGATTTTGATTAACCCCATTGGAGTCTTTAAATTAATCAAAGAGTGGAAGAAGACGGTGTTATCGAAGCGCAGATCAGAAAGTGGGAAGCTGGTGAACACGAACCACGAAAAAAGAAAAATGTGGAAAGAAATACTAAAGTTTTAAGTGTTGTTGATAACAAATATAATATTGATAAAGTCAATGTTAAAATGTTTGTATCATCAAAGCAAATAATTTTAATTGAGTTCTGTTTCGAGCACTTTTAGGCAAAAATTTATTTTTATTTTCAAATTTTAAGGTTTTGATTCAAAAAAACTTTTTTCAGAACTTCAACTAACTATCTCTTTTTCAAAAGTCAGAAAACTAAAAATCCAAAGTATTTGATTGTGCAATTTTCTGCGTCTAATGGTAAAATTTGTGCATAATGTATTTTGGGAGATAATATGACAAACCAACTAAAACCAATTTAGTTCTCCTCCAGAATTGGTCAGGATTTTTCCTATAGAACGGCTATATCTACCTATTTACATGCGATATGTACAACGCCTATTAAAGTAGATCAACTGTGGAACACAATAACGTAGATTTCTAGTCACAATGTTTAGATTAGATGTATATAACCTGATAAGACCAGAATTCGATAGTAGCATACTCCATATCAGCTAGAATTGGGAACCTAGAAACCCTTAATTCAACCCTAATTTCAAAAGATAAATTTCTGCAAAATTTTATATGGGTGATTTCTGGAAATCCCACTTCTTAAATTTCTTAATGTGCCTACTGACCATCGACCAGAATCGTACTTACAAGACGCTTCCTTCAACCCTAATTTCTAAAGATCAATTTCTGAAAAATGTTGGTCGGAAAACTAAAGCAAAACATATGCTTTAATTATTAAACGGATCTATGGGATTTCTGGTGTGATAATCACGTCAGAAATTCCACATTATCTCCCAAAGTACATTATGCACAAATTTTACCGTTAGATGCGCAAAACTGCACAATCTAATACTACTCGACAAAACTAGAAAACGGTGGGTTTTACAAAATGGGATTTCTGACGTGACACACCAGTTTTTATATTTATTTCTAAATTCGTTTAGAAACATTTTTTTAGAAGGAGAAATAATGAAGTGGATAACCATGGTCAATGAATAAGAACTAATGAATTTCATATACATTTGGTATCTACAATTCAGAAACTAAGAATTTTACGGTTAAAACCCTATTTAAACTAGCTTAATTTTTTATGCCAAGTAGGAAATAAGTTTTTTAAACAGTTGAAGTTTTCGAGCTTTTAATTATAATCTCTACTACTTTCATGAATATCCAAAGATGAAAAATAGTAGTATCCACTTATTCAGTCAGCGATACATTTTGGTGAAAAAAAACTTTGCCATGCGTCACCTGAGACATTCGGCCCTATGCCAGGTTTCTTATAATAGGTACATGGTACAAAAAATAAAAAATAAATATATTATTAAAAACAAAAAAAAATCGACCCTTTTACTCATTCGGCCCTTCAACACATTCGGCCCTTCGACACATTCCGCCTTTTGAAATTCGGCCCTCCGACATTCGGCCCTTTGATATCATACCGTTTTGTTCTATATTTCATTCACAAGTAAACAAAAAAGAAATTATGGATGTGTATTATTTTTTTATTGTAACTAAATTTTTAATAGATCTTAGCAAGCGGGTTATTTTCCTAAAAATTGAAAAAGTTCTCATATTGGGGTAGATACTGGATCAGCTAGCAAGCAAGCAACTTGCTAGCTGAAATCCTGACTACTCAATCAATTATACCAAGGAAATTTAAATTACAAAAAAAATGTTTCATAAACTTTTTGTTTCTTTTTGCGATGTTACAGTAAAATTTACGGCTTCAAAAATTGAACAGCAAATTTTTTGTATTGTTCTAGTGTGCAATCACAAAAAAAAACAAAAATATAATTTAAAATTTAAATATTCTTGGTAAAACTGATTGAGTAGTCAGAATTTCGGCTAGCAAATTGCTTGCTTGCTAGCCGATCGAGTATCTACCCCATTATCCAGGTTTTGAAAAAACCTCAGAAAAACTAAACATTGTGAATTTTATACCGAATTCAATTTTATATGCGGTTTCTAATGTTTTTGAGTACATCACTATAGTTTGCTATTATGGACTCAGAATTAGCACGTATCTTTCCGAATGGCGGTTTTATGATGTTCCATCGGTCGTTCCTCAAGGCAGTTATTTAAGACCATTATTTTTTTGATTTTAATCATTGATGCAAAGAGCTTCATTAATTATTCAAAATGCTTGCTGTATATGCTTATTTCTGTATAGTTGAGCAGAATAATTTTATTAAACTCTTTGATTAGTGTAAGCTTAATCAATTGAAATTTAATAATCTACGGAAGACACTCCTACTTTATTTTATTATTTTGCGGTACTTTTATATTTAGATAGTTTGATTAGTAAGGGAAATTTAGTACTCGGGTTCATATTTAGAGCTTGTAATTTATTTCGCAATTTCGAGGCTCTAAAAGCTACGCATAGGCTAGAATATAGCTCTTAAATTTGGAACCTATACAGTTCAATGTTCATTCTGATAGAGTTAAAATAATCGAAAGAAATCTCTTTGTCGCAGAATGCGGGGTACTATTACGAGAAACGTAGTAAAATCCTTCAGATTCACCAGATTGTATTTTTGATCCGGTGATCGTCCTCAACTTTTGAGTGGTAGACTCATAAAAATCAAATAACATTCCAACGAAAAATGTTCTGAATCTATCCAGATAATCTAATGAGCTCCAAATTTGTTCATTTATCGTTAATAATCGAAATGTCGATCGCATAATTCATTTTAATCCTGATCTAAACTACATAAATTCCTAGAAATTTTTCAACAAAACACCCAAAAGAAGGCATAAACACAAAAAATCAAGTAGCAATCAGGTGATTATAAAAACTATTAACAACCAACAACAACAAACCAACCAATTTACAAATGTAACCAACAGACATTCTTTCTGAATGTACCAAAAAAATTGATTTATATCGATCTTCTTTTTGCTGATCTTTATAAAGAAAGTAAATTTTTGTGTGTTTATTAAAAGGTGTCATGTTAAATGTAGCGGAAAGGATGCGATGATCGTGTCAAAATGAAAAAGGGTAACATAATCTTTTTATTTTCGGTGTCTCGAGTGCATACACTGTTCTACTAAATTAATTACGTGTCTATTTTGACAATCAAAGTGATTTATTAGTTTACGAGATGTTTAATTAACCAATAATCTAAATTTTGTGTATTAAATTACGTTAAATTTGAATTATTGTTAAACCTACATAAAAGCATGTTCTTATGTGTAATTTACAGTTTTAATCAACTAAATGAGGATTAGGAATACTGCCAAACCATTAAAAAAATCTCGTTATCTTATCAGGCTAAAATCGTATAAGTAGAGCAATCTATTAGTTATTCATTCAGTACTAGTGAAACTTTTCCGTGAAAATGGCGATTAAAACTGGAATATTATTGCTAATTGGGTTACTTGTGCTAAGTGAAGTTTTAAGTCAAAATCTTTTACCTGACACCACGTATCCGGTTCATTATAATGTTTGGCTAAATTTTACACATTCCACGAAACTCAAATTTAACGGCATTGTTATAATCGACGTGGGCATTAAAACGGAGACAAATCAAATCTTGCTTAATGATATGGGTATATTCATCGATGAGGTGGCATTAAGTAAAAAATGCAGTGATATTTTATATCCGGTTATAGTTTCGCATGAAACTGAAATTATAATAATACAATTAGAAAGCAGTGAACAGTCATTGGCAGTCGGACAGTTTTATCAAATAAGAGTGAATTATTCAGGTTACTATATGCCGTTAGCGGGACAAGATAATTCAAGATCACTAGATCCCGGTGATTTTGTTGTTGCTAATCACGTGTTTCCGTTTAGCATTCAGTATATCCTGCCGTGCTATGACGAACCTCAACATAAAACCACTTTTGCAATAACAATTCAGCATGAACTCGGCACAACTGCAGTTTCAAACATGGCTGCAATACGCGTTGAGCAAGATGATCAATATGTTACAACAACGTTTGCGCAAAGTCCACCGTTATCAACTTATTCTGTAGCGTTTGCAATTTCCAACTATGCACGGCTACAAATTACCGGACACAAAACTATAAATGCGTTTTATGGGAACCTCTATCAACCAAGTGATGTGGAATTTGTGAGACATTAATCAAAACGTGTTAGCAATGATAGAAATGTACTTAAATGTCCCTTTAGACATAGATGAAATTAATTTGATACCTATTCACGATCTTGCAACACGAAATTTTGGCACTCTTGGCATACTAATTAATCGTCATTCATATTACTATTACAATCCGCATAAAAACTCTACGACTTTAGATCAGTCCAATATTCTTCGTTACGTTTCTCGATTTTATGCTAATAAATATTTTGGGAGCATAATTTCTCCTGAGCGATGGGCTCATATTTGGGTAAATCAAGGTATATCAAAGCTACTTGAATATTCGCTTTCCAGTCAAATTTGTCCCGAATTGCACCAAATGGATTTATATATGTATGAAATATTCACTCAAGCAAACACTTCGGTAGAAATCCAACCAAATGTTGAATCTCGATTGGATGTTTTAAAATATTTAGCTGAAATCCAAGGATCGTGGAGGCGTGAGTAAACAGTGTGGCTAAGATTATATAATATTGTATTGCTTATTTTTTCTAGCAACGGCATTAATTTACATGATACGGAACATATTAACCGAACAAGTATTCAAATTAGGCTTAAGTGAATTAATCACTGAATATGCATATCAGCCAACTAGCCCAAAACATCTATTAGACACTTTAACGAAAGTTGGACGGGAAAACGGAGTCTTGAATGCGGATCAAAATATGTACGCAATATTTGAAGAGTGGATCATCAATCGTGATTTACCAACTCTGTTTGTAGTTCGCGATTATAAAACTGGTAAAATAATGATAACGCAACTCTCTGAGAATCAGAGTTCATCTGTCTGGATAGTCCCTTACAATTATATGACACAAACAAATACTACTAATTGGTATGTAACAATACCAGACGGTTGGCTACAAAATATAACGTCATTAGAATTGGATTTAAGCGCAGAACTCAATCCAACCGACTGGATAATATTCAATCGTGAATTTTCCGCGTTTTATAAAACAAACTATGATAGTACAAATTGGCTACTAATAGCAAAACAATTGAGACGAGATCACGATAAAATTCCTCGTCATACTAGAGGACAGTTGATGCATGAGTCTTATCATTTCTGGAAAACGGGCAACGTAACTTATACGATTATTTTATATTTGTTCAGTTATTTATGTCGCGAGACAAATCCAGTACCATTTCAACCGTTTCTTCTTTTCGTAGGAGAACAACTTCCACTATTTTATGGTACTGGAATGTATGAAAATTTCACTAAATTCGTAATGAATCAATTTATACCTATTTATGGACGAGTCAGAATTACTGATACACTCGCCAAACCAAAACTTTCAATTTTTGATGAAATGAATCAAGCTGCAGTGCTAAAACATTCTTGCACAATCAACTATCAACCATGCCTGGAAGATGCCCAAAATTTACTAAATGAGTATTTAAAAACGAATACAATTGAAGTTGGCAAAGAAGTCCTTCCGTACGGATTTGTACTAAGCAATGAAAATAAATTTTGGCAAGTTTTCAGTCGTATAAATAATGTCGATGATAATGATAAAAATTTGGTAAAAATGATCGGTTTCACTCAAAATTCAGTAAATATTGAACATTTATTAAATATTTTGCTTACCAAAAATTATGAAAGATATAATGGGTTGACAATTAATTTAGAAGTTAATGATCGTATTACCATATTCGAAGCATTACAGTTGAATAATATAAAAGCCAGCGATCTAGTGTATGACATAGTCGAGCAGAAATCGGAAATTATAACGGAAATGTAAGTCTCCATCTATAAACTAAAGTACAGAGTGTAATTATTATTATAATTTTTTCCAGAATGGGTGATCAATCGCACTGGATAATATCAAATTTAATTTTATACGTACCTACTGCACAAAAATATGATCAAATATTAAGGATTATACAGTTGTATTCATTTAATAGACAGGATTTTGAATTTTATGTAGATAGAGCAAAGTCGAATTTGAGAACGAATACAAATTTAATCGAGCAAGCACAAGACGCATTAACCTATTTATTGGAAAATGAAGTCGAACAAGATAATAAGAGGGAAAATGATGGTTCTGGATGTGGCATGACAGTTTTTCCCACACTAGTCGTGATTTTTTTAAATATGGCACCTATTGCGTTATATTAAATAAAAATAAATCATAACAAATCATCATATCTTATTTCTTGTGTGTTTGTACGCTTTTGAACCGAAGAATCCCCATCACTATAGAACTAAAACGAAGGAAAGTCTATTTCCGTAGCTTTCAGGGGATGAAATAATCTGCTAGAACCTGGCACCGAACCTTAACTATTGCACCAACTTAGTAGGTGTAATAAATTAATTGGATGAGTAGCAGAGAAGATCAGAGTAGAGAGTTGTAGCTGAGAGAATATAATGATGGTATATGCATTTCGACAAAATGACGGGAGGCGATTAGAGTATACGCTGAACGGTACTCAGATCGTTATCACTTTGGAAAAAGTGTATTCACTCGTTTAGCAAATAAGTTCCGCTCTACTGGAACCAAAGAACGAGACGCCGTTTGTCTCAAGAGAAAATTATTGTAGATGAGGTGGCTGCAGTTTTACAGGGCTCATACACATCAACTAGAAATAATGCACGAGATAGAGGAATATATCAAACAACTGAGCTCTCGCGTTTTGAGAGAAAATATTTTTTTTTATTTGCTATTATATTTTGTTATTTTCATCTGTTCTGGTCCCAAAACCCTCCCAACTCTTTCGCGGTTCGCTTTTCACGCCCTACCTTACGCATTACCTGCCAAATCATGGAAGTGCGGCTATAGGGGCGATTTACGTAGAACCATCTGCTTATTGCATAGCTCCATGCCAGCATGTAGTACTGCATTTCGACAGACGGTCAACTTCGTGTTCATTTCCATCACCGATCGTAATCAGATGAAGAAAAATTCCTTATCACCGCGCAAGCAATAAATGAACACCCTTAAATGGTTCGTACCAGCGGTTGCAACGATAACAACAAAAAAAAACCAAAACAAATATTCATTCACAAAATAAATTAGTTTAAACAAGAGAATTACGAATAGTATTCATTCATAAGCAATACAATGATAAATTAACCATCCATGAATGTGTCGGTAATTTAAGCAAACATAAGCAAATAGAAACAAAAATGAAAATCAAACAGAATACAAAATTAGATGATCGGAAAATTTAAAAGGAAATATAAAATATATTATATATATAGATATCAAAAAATATAATAAAAAGAAAAAATTTCGTTAATTTTTGTTTGTATACGTCACCAAAACCGCAATTAGATGTATGATGGTGTCCTCCAAATTTCAAATATAATCGGATGATTTCGCCACCAGTAGTTGTATACGTCAGCAAACCGCAACCCGATGACTGATGGTGTCCTCCAAATTTAGTATATATATATATATATATATATATATATATATATATATATATATATATATATATATATAATCCGTTGACCGCACAGGCAACCGTTAACTTGGAATCTCACTCGTTCTATTCATTAACGAAATAAGATGTATCGCCTTCACCTTCTGGATGTTTTGTTTTTATTTATTCGATAATCTGCCTAGTTTGCTCTGGCGGGTAACAGAATTTTAAACTATTTCGCATGCTTTTCATCCGCAAAACTTTTTTAGTGCATGATGGACACCCAATAACGAAAAGGTACCAACAACACCACTTGAACACTCGAAAACACCACTGCAGCTTCTTAGTTGGCTAGAAGTTGTATTAACACTTTCTGAATGGCTTGGTATTTTTTTTTTCAATTCACGATAAAATAAACCAATGGACACTTGCCGGCCGATATTGAATTTGTATTTTTTTTTATTCTTATGATTGGCAATCACAGTTATAATCGTTAACTTTATAATTTAGATTTTCAGAGATACATATATAATTTGTTTATTATTAAATTTTGATTGTCTTTGTATAACAATTATTTTTTTGTATTTTGTGTTTTTATATATATAAAGTATTTTAACTTCTACATTCGACTCACTATATTAATATTACAATATTCAATTTCTTTATGTATTCTTTTTTTTTTAATTAACAAATTTTACATAAATAATTAGATTTTATTTTTTTTCTTTGTTAAATCGGTTGCACTTGGTATGAGCGCCATAATTTCGAATTTTTTTTTCTCGATTTTTCGCAACCCACTGATCCCCATGCATAATCTCGCGTCGGTTTTTATACCCCATCTTGTTGTTATTTTGATTTTAATATTTTGGCTAGTGTGTGTGTGTGTGTTTACTCGACTATCAGCTGATTACAATCAATCCAGTTTTTTTTGCTATGTTTATTTTAAGACACAGGGTGGGTAAGCATAAAAACATCGAAATTTGTTACAAAAACAATTGAATTTATTATTATTTTTTGTATTACAATGAAACAATGTAGAATTTAGAGAATTTTTTCTCGCTATAATGCAGATCAATTTTTACTCTGAAATACTTGCATGAAGAAAAATAATTTATTTATTTAGTTTTAACTATTTAATCAAAAAGTGCACTTTAAATCCTTTAAATCCGAATCCTACGGTTGTGTAATTAATTCGAGAGTGCTGCGAAATAGACCAATATACGGAACAATCACAATACACCATTACAATTGATAAAAACCAAAGTAAAAAATAAAAAACGAAGTTTTTAATTTCTAAAAGTTATAAATTTTTTTGAATTTAAAAAGTTTTTTTTTGAAATTAAATGAAATTTTTGCAAACTAATAAATGGCTTTTTTATTTTAAAAACATATTTTGTAAAATGATTTATAAAATACTTTTTAAATTTAAAAAGTTTATTTATTTAAACTTAATAATTTATTTCAAAAGAAGTGTTTTAGCATTTAAAAACATTTTTTTTGATAATAATGACAACTTATGAAAATGTTTATATTTATTGTTTTGCCAGAAATCCCGTTGTATTATTTTTCAATTCGTCCACATTTTATTTTTCATTTTAAAGTTTTTCGGCTATTTATATAATTTGCCAAATCGATATGTTCTTGTGTTATACTAAAGATATGAAGGTTTGAATTTTTGCAGCTTGGTCGTTGCAACTTAATGAGTACTGATACTGACTGAGTAGAACATTTTTTTATCAGTACGAAACGAAATCAAGCTGCCAAGAACTTGAGGAGGTTCTCATTATATTTTTTTAAGGGTCGTATGTATTTTTACACAATGGCCCTGGGGGTTAAAATTGGGGAGGGGGAGTTAATTCTCTACTTTTCGTGGTAGATATGTTATGTTCTTATGAGTAGATGACCCTTTGGTTTTGCTGTGTTGAACAGTCGCAAATATTGATTTAAAAATATTGTGACATTTGTTAAAAAATAATTCTTTAAAAATTAAAATAAATCTTTTAAAACTAACCAATAGTTTTTTTATTCTTAAAAAATAATCTCTTAAAATTTAATAAAACTACTTGACATTAGTAAGGAAAGTATTTTTGAAAATAAAAACAATTTTTTTATTTTTATAAACAAATTTGGCGAATAAATTTATTTTAAAAATAAATAGATTATCCTTTTGATTTTAAAAACGAGACTTTTTGCTTAAAAAATATATGTATATTTTTTTGATTTTATATGTATATTTTTTTATTTTTACTGGTTTTTTTTCTCAGTATACTGACCAGTTTTCATTTGCAACTACTTAAACAATTTGAAAAACTGTCATAACAACCTCAAATAATTATCTCATATAATTTTACATTTGCCAAAATAGTGTTGAAATATCTCAAATTGGTTTGGTTGTCATTGGTAGTACCAAGTAACCAAATTTTTGGTTTTCTATTAAGTAATCTATCACGTTTAATTATACAAGAACCTTTATGAAATTTTAATTTCGCACATTTTACAAATGTTTCTAGTCGTCTTGTTGTGATAATATATGTGAGCCATCCTCGGATCTCAATTGTCCTCGAATGGCGTTGCCTTGATTATGTTCCTATAGGTAAGGATAGGTTTCAGTGACTTCTTACGCACACTTGATTCGGTGACAGTCCATTGTGATACCATATTGTGATCTTACGCCCCTCCTGTCTCTACAGAAGCCATTCAGCGCTATTTACAGTTTCGAGATACGACAAGTTATCCATTATAAGCTGACGCAAATATTAATGCCTTCTGTGTGCTTATCCTGGTAAGGAACAGAGAATATGAACCGCAGTATCTTCTCGTTCCTTCTTCTTTTAGCTCCTACAGTATTCGTGAATACTACACCCAACCTTAGTGAATTGGAAATTTTTACGGTTTTGAACGCTATTTCACAAAACCCAAGTCAAGTGTCCCTTTATTTGCATGATCCGCGACTTTTTAAAACACCGAATATTTCTTTAATGATTTTTTTTCAATTACCTGGCGATCTAATACGAAATTCAATAATCAACCTTTAATCTTTTCCATAATTATTATACGATTTTTGTAATTTTCTGTTTTATAAAAAACTACCCTTAATGAAGTTCAAATAGTCGCACCCACTGCGACCACTACAGCATATAGACGCATATTCAGTTTTCATTTAGCAAATGCTTTTACCTATTCAATAAAGAATATTCACGTGACATTATCAATATAAAGCCGTTTTTACTGTAAGGCCATTCTCAACAGAACTAGAATAAATCAACGCATGCAACAATACAGGTTTATCAAAACCAAAAATTGTACGAAATTTTCTCAAACTCGGTAAAAAATATGGAAGAAATGGACAAAAAACCTACACTAAAAAAACATCACAACATTGTAACGGCTAGAATTTGCGAGAAAATACATGAAAATTTAATTTGTTTGATGGTTTCGATTTGTTACCTACCGCAGAGGTTTCGGCATTTCGGGGATGATAGCGTGATGGGCAGCATTTTATTTCACTACTAACACCTCCGTTTGTTAGAATATTTTAGGATTAAAAAACTATTTTCCAACACGATAATGCACCTATATTGCAAATTGAACAGCTGCATTAGCCGGCTTGCAGCACTGACTTAATCCCAAACTTCTTCTAATTTTACCACTGTTATGAAAGCAATCAAGTATTTCACCAGCTATGTGTAATATTTTTTGACATAAATGAAATAATTTTGTTTATCATTTCATTGTTATTGTTGAAATTTTTTTTTTTTTTTTTTTTAAGAAATCTTTATTTCTGTATAATATTACAACTAATCATATGGATTATATGATGGATTATTGTAATTGTTTTATAAGTTAAGTAGTCCACTCTTGTGGGATGAGACCTATCAGTTCATCCCAGCTCTGTCAGTCCTTTGATTTAAGCGGCTCAAGGAACCACTAATTCTAAAGGTTTTGTTCTTTTTAGGCGCTTCGGTCCATTGGTGCGATCCAGTAGGT
Organism: Nephrotoma appendiculata; assembly: GCA_947310385.1. NCBI lineage: Eukaryota > Metazoa > Arthropoda > Insecta > Diptera > Tipulidae > Nephrotoma > Nephrotoma appendiculata. The sequence goes on along the minus strand of OX371223.1, from coordinate 182,374,874 downwards.
TCCGTAGCTCTTCGTTGTCATGCTGCTGCAGTCGCAGTATATGACTCCTTGCAAATTTTTGTATTTCATCGCTGACGTTTTCCATGTTTAAGTCTCAATGGAGATTGTCGTTTCTAATGTACCAAGGAGCATTCACAATGCTACGTAGTACTTTATTTTGAAATGATTGAATGACCTTCACTGTAGTTTTCCTTGCGCAGCCCCAAAGCTGAATACCATACGACCAGTGGGTCGATTCTGGTTTTCCTATAGGAATAGGAAATAGGAAAGAATTTTAAATTTGTATAGCAGTTTTGTATTTTTTCCCCTATAAGCTTATTCGGGTGTGTCTTATGGGAATTTATTCTTTCCTATTTATCGCAGTTTTGACGTTTATCTTTCCGCACCTATTTTGGATACGGAAAGATATTCTTTTATAACACATACAATATTCTTTTAATTTAATTCTTTTAATTTTTAATTAAACAAAAATTATAATTACATACAATAAATTTTATTCTTAACCGCTTACAGTGTCATGGTTTTCAATACTCAAATTAAGAATTAGGGAAAAATTTATTCCTATGTGTACCAAAATAAACCATAGGAAAGACTTTTTTAGGAAAAAACTGCTATCAAAAATTTTTCCTAAATAGGAAAAAAATTCCTATTTCCTAAGGATACCAGAATCGACCCGCAGATAGGTTTTAGGATTTGTTTATATAACAGCAGTTTGTTGTGCATTGTCAGTTCGGAGTTTCTTCCAATAAGCCAGTGCATTTTTCTGAATTTTAAATTCAGTTCTTTCCTTTTCTTTTTAACATGCGTTTTCCACCTGAGTTTAGAGTCTAGCGTCATGCCGAGGTACTTAGCATTGTTAGAATATGGTATTTGTTGTGAATTCAGTCTAATCGGAATATATTCTAATTTCCTATTTGTAAAGTTGATGTGTATTGATTTCGATTCGTTAAGTGTTATTCTCCATTGTTTTGTCCAGTTGTTGTCCAGTCCATAATAAATATATCATGTGTTTTGTCCAGTCCATAATAAATATATCAACAGCATTTTGAAGTTTTCTCGTGAACTCAACTATACTAGCATAGGTGGTCATAATAGCTGTGTCATCAGCAAACGTTCCTATTCTAGCTTCTATTATGTTTGGTAGATCATTTATATACAAGAGGTATAAAACGGGACCTAAAACACTGCCTTGTGGAACCCCTGCCAATATTTTCTTCAGTTTAGAGTATTCCCCTTCCTGTCTCACCCGGAAGTAACGGTCGTTGATGTAAGACTTTAGCAATTCAGAATGTTGTTTTCGCAAATCTCGTTGGAGCTTAAATTCTAGACCACGGTGCCAAACCTTATCAAATGCTTCGGCTACGTCTAAGAATATTGCTGAGCATACTTCCTTTTTCTCCAGCGCCTCCTCAATTGTATCAGTAATCCTATGTGCCTGTTCTATCGTTGAGTGCCTTTCTCAAAACCAAAATTGATGTTCAGGTATAAGATTTCTACTCTCTATAATTGGCTTTAATCTCTTGAGAAACAGTCTCTCGAAAATTTTTGATGTTGTTGTTAACAAAGAAATAGGCATATACGATGTTTTGTCATTTAGTGATTTATTAGGCTTTGGAATCATTATGATTTCCGCTACTTTCCACTGTCTCGGAACATAACATAGTCTAAAGATAGCATTGATTATGTGCTGTAGTTTCCTTAATGCTTTTTCCGGTAGAGCTTTGATTATTTGCCCCGTTATCAAGTCGTATCCAGGGGCTTTTTATCTTTGAGATTTTTTACTTCTTGTTTGAGTTCTTTCAGAGTAACTGGTAGCACAGATGCCTCGTCTACTTTGCTTATGGGTGTTAGATATTCATTATCCGCTTGTCCAGTTGGTGGTTTGAAGGTATTTTCTAGGTGTTCGGCAAACAGATCAGCTTTTTATTTTTCGCTGCGAGCCCAGGTTCCATCAACCATTCTAATGGGTGGCACTTGCATTTTAGGCCTTTTTAAACCTTTGGTGGCTTTCCACAGGGAATAGTCTGTGTCAGATTTACCTGTCAGAATACTTAGGAAGCTTACAACTGACTCATTCTTAATCTCCTTTATAAGTAGTTTAAGTTTTTTGCACAAGTTGTTTAGGATTGTTTGTCTTCAGGGGCTCTGGTTCTCTGCCAAGCCTTACGAGCTCTTCTTTTTTCGTTAACCAACTCTCTCACTTCAACTGGATATGCTGGATGTGCTGGATATGCTTTTTTGTAATATTTCTGGCTGATCAGGAGTACTTTCCCAAGCCGCTTTTTGCACACTTTCAATGATGTTTTCTAGTTCTTCTTCTATCGTATAAGCATTCGAGATCTGCACCTGTAGGTTGATGCTTTCTTCGACTAGCTGTCGAAAGTATTCCCAGTTGGTTTTGTTATTTGTTAGTCTTGGGGGGCTTGCCTTCCTTATTATCGTGTCACTTATTGTCATTAAAACTGGAGAATGGTCTGACGATAGTCCTTCTTCATTTTCAACTGCTAAGTAGTTTTCGGAGATATCTCTTGATATATATAAATCCAGAAGGTCGGGAATTTTATTTGGGTCCGTAGGCCAGTAGGTTGGCTTTCTACTGGAGTGAAACTCACATTTTAATATCCTGCCTGCTTCAAATAGCTCCCTTTCTTTGGGACTAGTTCTGTTTGATCCCCAATAATAAAATTATTGCCAAGCAATTTAAGAAGTTTGATATAGTCTTCTTTTTTTGGGTTGTATCTGGGTGGACAGTAGATTGCTGATATACTATACCTCTGGTTATTTTTGGTTTCAATAGATACAGTAGCTATAACTTGCACAGCTTCCTCCTCTATTTTTATTTCTTCGTGGTGTTTTATATTATCCTTAATAAAGATTGCTGTCCCGCCTCTAGCTCTTTCTGCTGGATGTAGAGCTTGATAGCACTGGCATCCACGTATTTTGGCATACGAGGTTCTGGTAAAATGACTTTCTGAGATTAGGCATATATCAATTTTTTTTGTGTTTAAAAATACTTCTAATTCTGAAATGCTTTGCGCTAGCCCATTTGCATTCCAGGTAGCAATTCTTAAATAGTGTGTCATTATCTTTTCTTAAGTTTGTATGGACTAGAATGAAGGTAGTCAATAACTTCTCTAGTTTTACTTGACGAATCCGTTATTATTTTATCTTGGCTCATCGATGTGTTTTCCAGTGTTCCTAGTCTCTGTTCTTGTTTCTCAGTAACTCGCTCATAAATTGTAGTCTTTGGTCCTGCACAGCGAGATGTGAATTGATAGCGTTTAACGTCTGAAGTATTTCTTGTCGGACATAGTTTTTCTAACTCGGTGCATTCTTGATATTTTCGTCCTGCTTAGCCATTTGTGCATATGCTAGGTTTTCTCTTACTTTGGCGCTATTTAGGAGGATTTGTTTTGAGTAGGATTGCATCCTAGGTTGAGAACTCTGACTTGTTTGATTTCTCTTGTTGTCTCTCATTCTTTGCAGCTCTTTCGCTACCTCGCAACCTCTGTAATTTGCTGGGTGATGATTACCACAGTGTATGCATTTCACTGGTTCGTTCTTACTTTTATTGCATTCTTTTGTTAGATGTTTCTCAGCGCACTTTACGCATCTGGGCTCTCTATTACAGTATTTGCGTGTGTGGGTATATGTTTACAGCGTTTAGAATTTTGAATCCTTTCTGGAGAAGTTCCTCAATTATTTCTTCGTTGGGGCATGTAATGTAGGATGTAGCCCTCTGGCCTTGACTTTAATTAGTTGCTCAGCTTTGTTTTCATAGGTGAACCATTCGATGTTTTGAGCGGTGATTGCATTTGATAACATTATGTAGGTTTCTGGGTCAAGTGCATTCGCTTTCCAAACGTTATTATTCAGTGCAGTGACTTTATATTTATCGTTTGGAACTAACTTCACTATTTTTTTAATTGTTTCGTATTCACTAACATTAAGTATGTTAATGGGTGGAGGTGGTATCTCTTTATGTATTGTTTGATTTTCCTGCATTTCCCCTTGGTTAGTTACATTGGTATCAATGATACGTCTTTCGGTATCAATGATACATTCTTATGTACCTTCACTATGTCCGTAGATGACCGTTCAGGTCATTGGGGTTGTGGTTTTTTGACGATCTGTGTGGATTTTTCTACTTCAGGCGAAGATTCTGCTTTTCTTTTGTTGTTTTGACGTTTAGTTTTAATTTGCCTTCGTACAAAATTCGATTCATATGCCAATTCATCTTCATCTGTTTCATAGATAGCTACAGTATTTTCTTTGGCATGATTATCATTTTTGATTACAACAATTTCTTCTTTAAGATGTTGGACTTCTTTGAAAAGCTGTTCATTGATTTTCATTAAGTTTTCAATCGATTTCTTTTAATCATAGTTTTCTCTAGCGACATCGTGGTGATTTTCTTGGTTACCGTTCTCCCTACGTTGAGCATTTTCATTCTCCTGCTGAATAGTGGGAAGCATTTGTCTAGTTGGTGATCTAGAGATACTTGTGCTTGGTATAAGTGGGTTACGCAATGGTTGGCTGACCCCAGAATCCGTTGAGCCTGCCTCGCGCGAGGGTGGATTGGCCAACTGTAAAGTTGACGTACCACCTGGGGTATACATTCCGTTTTGTTGTACACTCATTGCCTTAATGATTGGTTTATTATTCGGGGTTCCTTCCTCTAGCCAGATTTGGTCCGCGGATGGTATTTTATTTCCCACCTACCCTCCGGCAAGCCGGTTAAAGAGCATTCCCCTATCCGCCACCTGGGGACGCGCCACGATGGGAGTTCGGCATCTCCACACGGGATTGTCGAAAATGCGCTATTTTTTAAATTATGAAATTATATTTACTATAGTTACGAATCTAACAAATTATTGTTACTTTAACAAAATTAATACAATTAATGAAATATTAGATGCAAAATACATAACCTTCAGTTGTCCTGTCCTATTTTCTACATGCAATAACGATAAGTACAATTCTTTACAATGTCAAAAATATTTCATTACTATAGCCACTCAGTTCGATTTCACGTGAAATTTTCATACGATTTTACCAAAGTGAAATTAGAAATGAAAAATTCCACTTCTGTTTTCATTTTGTAGTACTCAGTTCATCAGCGAAAAATCAAAGTATGTTCAATACATCAAAGATGGTGCGCATAAACTCTCCAAATTATTTTCATGTGAAAATAATGTCTCGGCACATAAACAAATTTTTGGCAATAAACAAATAAAGTGTTTGGCAATAAACAAATTTTTTAATATCACAAATCTATAAATTCTAATTAAAGTCAATTTAATTTAATTTATTTATGTAAAATAAACAAATTCATTTATGTATGTCTACAAATTTATACGTTAAAATTAAAAATTCTCCAAATAAAATTTCATTTCTATTTCACGCGAAAATAAATAGATTTTTGGAGACCGCGGTAAAATTTCATTTCGTTTTGAACTGAGTACTAAGCTTATATTCTGACTGCAAATGAAATTTTTTTTGTTTTTTTTTTTATTTAAAGAAAATATTAATTGTCCAGTGGATTTAATGTCCCTTGAATGTCAATTAATACTCCCCCTTCATTCACGCACGTGAACGTCCTGAGTACTCTTTATGATGTTAAACTCATGTAGATCTATCTGCGTGTGTAAAGTGACGTTAGTCTGTCAAAGTAGTGTAAGTGATAAAATACACTATCAAATATTTTATTATTTTCAATTATATAATTACTTAATACAGGTCAATCCAAACATATTTTTGTAGCTAAACTATCGAGGTTCCGTTTTTCATGTTGCTTTATTATTTTCGTTTACCAGGGGGTCGATTCTGGTTTCGTTATAGGAAGAGGAAATAGGAAAAAATTTTAAACTTTTATAGCAGTTTTGTATTTCTCCCCCTATAAACTTATTCTGGTGTCTTCTATGGGCATTTTTTCTTTCCTATTTATCGCAGTTTTGACGTTTATCTTTCCGCACCTACTTTGAATACGGCAAGATATTCTTTTAAGTTTTAATTAGACTAAAACTAGATTTAATTAGATTAGAATTATAATTACATACTATTAATGTAAGTTTGACATTTCTTAACCGCTTACAGAGTCATGGTTTTCAATACTCAATAAAGAATTTGGAAAAAGGTATTCCTATGTGTACCAAATAAACCATAGGAAAAAATTGTTTAGGAAAAAACTGCTATCAAAATTTTTTCCTAAATACGAGTACCAAAAAAATTCCAATTTAATAAAGACATCAGACTCGACCCATGGGTGTATGAAGTATGAAATGAGAATTTCAGATATAATAGGTGGTGCACCAATACAGTGCTATACAAATTTGACACTGCGCCGTTTTGTTGTGTCATCACGAAGTATCAGATGCGCGCACAAGTGATAAATTGGAAAAATGTGTGCACAGTGTTGTATTGTTGTGTTCAATATGTAAAAATTTATACAGCAATTATTTTTTATTTTCATTTGAAAAAACCTGCTGCTGAATCATACCGATTACTTCGAGAAGCTTATGTTGGTTTTTTCATTTCAAAAGTGGTAACTTCGATGTTGCAGACTAGGAACGTTGAAACCTTTAAAAAAATACGAAGATGTGGAATTGCAAGCAATCTTGGACGAAGGTTAGTCAAGAAGCTGTTAACAATCGGTTGCGAAAGAGGAAAAGATTCAGAAGACCGGTACATGGGTACCAACATGAGTTGAACGCAATAACACATGTGGTATTTTTATCGCTCGGTACAGAAGAAGATAGGTTTTGCCACGTATATAGTTACAGGAGATGAAAAAAGGATTTTTTTTGAGAATCACAAGCTAAAAAAACATGGGTTTCATACCCCTGGTGCACCATCCACATCGACCGCAAGATCAAATTGCTTTAGCAGAAAGACGACGCTCTGTGTTTGGTGCGACCACAGCGGTGTGGTCTATTATGAGCCGTTAAAACCTGGGGAAACGGTTAATGCCGAAAGAGGCAGCACAAAGTATTTTTATTCATTACAATGCTCTATCATATACGACAAAACCGGTTCGCGACATGTTGGAATCACTCAGCTCGGAAATTCTACCCCATGCGGCCTTATCACCAGACTTAACTCCTTCTAATTAACACGTGTTTGCGCATCGATGGATCGCACTTGCTTAGCAGCGCTTTGGCTTGTACGAAAATGTGAAAAAATGGCTCGATGAATGGTTCGCAGTAAAAGGGGAAGGCTTTTTACTGACGGTATTCACAAATTGTCCAAAAGATCGAAAAAATGTAAAATAAGCGATATAGCACACTTTGAATAAAGCACTTTTTATCATTCTTCCAAATGTAACATGTTTTTTTAGTAAAAAAAAAATTCGTATTTCATACGTGTACACCTGGTAAACATAATGGTATTTAACTGTTGTCTCTCACTGTAAATATAACCAAATAAAATACTAGTGTGCTACGCTTCCATATGGTTCCCACAAATAAACTAACAACTACCGGTTCATGTGGCTATATCAATGTATAAAAATCTATCTCGTTGAAGCTTTAATATTAAGATTGGGACAATTTCATTGGTTATGTTAATGCTCGGATCCGTTGTTTAATTAAAGTTTTGCTATATGTTTCGTAAGCGCAGAATGTTGAATGAATATTTTTCCAACGCAATTTAAAGCGCGAAAAAGTTGTTCGTGTTTATTTTATAATGAGTGATCCAATAAGAGCTTCCTTTAGTTTTTTTGAAATAAAACGCATTAAAATCTCTTTATAAATCAAGAAATGAATTTGTGACGTAAGTTCGGTTTTTGACATTTAATGTTTGAAAATAATTTCTTTTAAATATTGTCCGCGACTGGCTCTTAGATGATCCATTCTATGGGTCCAATTTTCAAGCATTTCGGCCGATATTCCGTTAATTACTAGTGTTATATTCGTTTCTAATGCAGGAATTGATTGTGGTTTATCGATATAAACAAGTGATTTCAGATACCTCCATAAAAATTAATCTAACGGCGTCAGTTTCTTGATATGATGTTCTCATTAAAATTTTCTTCAAATAAATCGATGGTTTGGCCTGCTGTGTGGCACGTTGCACCATCCTGTTGAAACCACAAGTCGGATACATCATTATCTTGAATTTTTGGCAATAAAAATCTTTGATCATTGCTCTGTAGTTTACCCCATTGACGTTTACACGCTGTCCTTTCGCATTTTTAAAGAAAGACGGTCCGATGATGTCACCTGTCCATAAAACGCACCAAACAGTGCATTTTTCAGAATGCATTGGAAGCTCTTGAATCTCTTTACGTTGTTCATCAGCCCAAATACGACAATTTTGTTTGTTGACGTATCCATTCAGCAAAAAATGAGCTTCATCGCTGAACACAATTTTTCGAGAAAAAAAAACGGATCAATTTGGATCTGTACAACGCACATAAACCAAATCGATGAAGCAAAGAAAGATTAACCGGCTTTAATTCTTGAACAAGCTGTATTTTGTATGCCTTCAAAACAAGATCTCTCAGAGCTTGAGAACGGCAACGAATTGATTGATTGCGGTCTTCATGAACAATTTCAGCTACAGCAGCAATATTCACATTAGATCGACTTGTACGCACTCTAGTCGGTTGATGAATATTCAATAATGAAAAAGTGGTTCGAAATTTATTGATTGTTTTGCGAATAGTGCGTTCAGTTGGACGATTATGAACACCATAAAATGATCGAAGAGCATGAAAACAATTTTTCACTGAACGCTGATTTTTGAAATAAATTTCCACAATTTGTGAACGTTGTTCTCTGGTAAGTCTATACATGGTGAAATGTCAATGAATACTGAACTCAAATGTCATATAAACACGACAGTTGTCACACGCATGAATCCCAATGAAGTTCCCAATTGGAGAAAGTACCTCCTATTGGATCACTCTTTATAATGAACGTAGCAAAAATAGTTCTAATTAAAGCTAGAAACAGAACAAGAGCGACGACGGCAAGCGTCGACGAATAAATAAAAAGTATCGCCGCGATATCGCTGTAGCTAACAGAACAAAAGCGTCAGCGTATGGCGATAAAAAACAACCAAACGGCATAACCTTCTGTGTTTTTGACACATGACGTTGTGGCATTAGGCTACTAGATTGAAAAAAATGGTTAATAATATGACGGTTAATTGATGCCAACTTATACATATATAAAAAACAGTTGGCAACATTGTTTCGTCGGCAACAAAAATAGAAATAGACTCTAAATTTTTTTCAACGAATAAATCGTCGTCGCCTGCATTGATGGTTGTGTTTGTTTTGCATGATTTCGGTGTTTTCTAATATGACAGGCGATTTCGCTCGCCGCCTTCGCTCTTGTTCTGTTTTGAGCTTAATATTTACTACTATTCTAGACATTTAGGCGACAAAATCAATAAAGCCTACTTTATGTAATCAACCCAAGAACCACTGAGTTTATTCATTTAAATATTTAACCTATGCCAAAATAATGCTTATAAAAACCTAGTTAAATCGAACTTGTTTTGCATTTATTGACGTAATAATCAAAATTACCTATAAAAAATTGTGCCAATTAAATGGCGATTAAACAAATGTATGTTTAATCTTGATTAATATAAGTAAAGAATAGGAGAGACACAATTTCATATCAAATTAAATTTTAATGTTCATAAATTGAAATTTATTTTTGGCTTTTCTTTTAATATTTTGGAAATGTTCATACGAGTATAAATGCTATTTTATTAGGAAACTTTAATTTTAAAATCTTACAAACGCTTTTTCTAAAAACATTGGTAGTTGACACTATTTAACTTAAACTAATTCAACGGGAAACTGCACAGAAACTACTTGCAAAATGTGATTTTTGCTGAAATGTTGGTTCACACTAATTGCTGCATTTTATAATATTAATTTACCAAATCCAATCAACATTTTTTCTAGTCAGTCTATGTATGTTTATTTCATGTACACGTTTATCTAATACACAGTCAGTAAAAATTTTCAATTTTATACAATTTTTTGTATTTTAGGTGTTAAATTTCACAGAGAGAGAAAATTATTTTTTTTTACTATCCGTAGTGATGACAATATGACAAAGAAATACATGGCAAATCTACTCAACATCCACATAGTTGTTAGACGGAAAAATAAAAACTGATTTTTTTATTTTATCTAATAATAACAATAAAAATAATAGACAAAAAATTTCCCCTTTAAAATTCTGCTTTTTCTGTTGTATGATAAATCCGTAACAAACAAGATGAAGATTTTCGTATGAAATCTGGTAATATGATTCTTTCAATTAAATAAAACCTTTAAATCGTTGATTTTGCTAGAAAATGAAAAAAATCCGATTTTTTAGCATATTGTTGTATGCGTCTCTGCTTTGGAGAGGCAGACTTGAGGATAACTACCTTTCTGAACAATTTGTATAGACAAATTTGCAAAGGCGGGAAAATATAAATCTGGAGACGAATTTGAATATAAATTTCCATCGTAAAATAAATTTGTTAATCGTAATTTATTTTTAATAATTAATTATCAAAAGGGTTTCCATTTCTAGAAATGTGATCTGAATTTCCTGAGTTAATTGGAATTCATGTGTATATATGCCTAGCATAATTTATATTTATAAAGTCAACATAAATAAAACTTTATATATTAGGTACTAGTCCATAAAGAAAGCATATGTCAGTTTATGTTGCACCCAAAATTTTAATTTACATCATTCGTCATATTCATGGTGCAACCACCACTTATTGTGTTCAACAACTGAATATCTTAATTGAGCTCGCGCTCTCATGTTTCACTTACACTATACACATCACAACATAAAATATGTTTGCCTATATATTCGATAAACATAGCGTAAACATAAAATTAATTATAATTAGCAATAATAAAACACATGGATCAAAAATAGCAATCACATCATTAAATTTATGTTTAGATCCTATCGTCATCCTAATAAATATTTTAAAGTACCCCATGAGACATAATTATATGATTTTTTGATATGATTAGGGTTGAGATTTTTTTTTATTTATGTTATCTCGAAAGATCCCTTCACATATAACAAAATTTATTATGCTTGATTTTATTTATTATATAAAATAATAACACAAGTAGATTATTAAATTTGTGGTGTTATGTATTTTGAGATATTATGGTTTAACAATTTTAGTGAAGGGTTTTTATTATAAGATTTAATTTGATGCTGTTTTACAGTTTGGTCAATTAATAAATAATGGTTTTCAAGATATTCAATATTTAAGTTGGCATTCCCAAATATTTTCAGATAAGCCTTAATCATATGGCTGGTGAAACAAATCTATATTGTAACAATGGCTGCAGTGGAACGTCTGCAGATTTTTACAAGCCTTTCATATTTTATTAGATATGCACCTAGATAGGCGCATACAACGATGAAGGGGTGTTAGCTTATAGCAAAATTAAATTAAAAAGTATAAAGAGCCTTTCTTTCAGTAATTAAAAGTAACTCAATTATTGATTTTTGTAACGATTCTTTTATGAAATATTGGGTGTGTGAATGTGACTCCACCTTTTCCCAATAGGAATCGTTACTAGTACTGCTTACGTGTACTATAAATGTATAATCTTCTCAAACACAATCAGAATTGGCTGTAGCAGTAAATGTTAATCGATCAACTGTTGAAAAACGTTTACAAACAAACGGAATGTTTCAAAAAGCTAGCCAATGGATTCTACATGAATTAAAACAAAGAGACCGCAAACGTCGAAAAACCATTTGTGAAATACTGCTTCAAAGGCAATAAAGAAAACGTTTTTGCATTGAATAGTTACTGGAGATGAAAAATAGATTTAGTATGGGAATCCAAAACGCAAAAACTCGTGTGTGAAACCTGGTGCATCGCAAAAAATGCGGGATATTCATTGCAATAAGGTTATGCTCTATATCGAGCGGGATGAGAAAAGTTTTTTTTTTTTAACAATTATCTTTATTTATTGAATCTTTCAAAACATGAAAATAACAATAAGTTTTCAAATCTTAAAAACTAAGGTAATTATGTAAATCTGCGGGAGCAGACTCTACTTTTGTTCAATAAGTATTGGGATGAGAAAAGTGTGATATATTATTAACTGCAGGAATGAGGTGAAACTAATATGTTTGGAGGACAACTAATATGTTTGAAGCGAGCTATAGATAAAAAAAACCGGAATGGGTGAACAGACATAACTAATTAATTTTTCAGCACGACAGTACAAAACCACATGTTGCAAACGTTGTGAAGAATTATTTAAAATGACAGCACTGGGAAGTTCTATCCCACTCGCCGTATTCACTAGACATAGCTCCTTCATATTACTACTTATTCCGGTCGAAGCAGTCGTCTCTTTCTGAACGGCGGTTCAGTTCTCGCACAGAGATCGAGAATTGGTTTATTGATTAGATCGCCTCCAAAGACCAACATTTCTTCAGAGAGGGATTCGTAAATTGCCTAATGATGGGGAAAGTTGTAGCTGCAGATGGAGCATACTTGCAATAAATAATTCTTTCATTTTCTAAACAAGCAAATGTGTTTTATTTTAATAAAGGAAGGGCGGAGTTTTTAATTCACACACACCCAATACATAAAAAATTCTTGTGACACAAACTATAAAATACGTAAAAACCGGTGTGCAATAATATAATAATTAATCACGCTTAAATGTCAGTGTTTGATTCGATGTTTTTATAGAAACAGAAGTCAATTAAATAAGTGCGAGAATTCATCGAAAAAGACTATTTGAAATGAACAAATTTCGGTAGTTTATTTGTTGTTTTTCACGCTCTACAGCAGCACAGGAGCCTTTTGAAGTATACAAACTAACATATGGAATGTACTATCCACAATTATTACTTCGACTTTGGTTTTCTAAGAAAACTAGGATCGGGGAGTCGAGATTTCACTATGCTTCGCCTCTATACAAAACCACATGATGAACAAAACTACGATTAGCTTTACAATCACTTCAGGATTTTAATTTACTTATTACTACTTAAGAAATTCATTTGGAAAAACCAAATTCATCTTATTCTGTTCAACATAAGTAAGACCTCAGCTTACTGCTGGATTTCAAAACCAAAAACAATGCAAATATAGTGACCAACACCTAATAAGTAGGTTGCAAGAAAAAGTTTGTACATATTTTGAGAGTAACGACAGAGGAACGAAATCCATCAAAAAACTCGTGGGTCACCCAATTTGTAACGATTGTTCAATACATCTACACAACCATATTTATATTCATTTATATCGCAATATGCCACAGGCCAAAACCAACAACAATTAAAAGCCCTGAACAAAGTCTGAAACGCAGATACCAATATACAACAAACTACAGAAGATTGTATTGGTTACACTAACAATCCCATGCTAATTTTTTTCTTTCGCACCACTACTTATTAAACCACACATATATTCTAATACAACCATCTATAGTGTAGTTTTTTTCTGTATTTGTTTCATTAGCTTGGCTTTATATTGTTGTTGGTTTTGTTGTTGGTATAGGAAACCATCCAAATAACAGTAAATATAGTTGTGTAATTGTATCGTATAAACCTTTAACCGTTTCGTTACTGTGCTACATATTCTTTGGTTGCAGTCAAGTAGCACCACTCATTCGTCTTTTACCGCCCGTGAAAAACTCGGGAAATTTGACTGTTTTTATTTATCGAATTCTGGTAAAATCTTTCGATAAATATCGTTAAAACTTATGAAAAATTATAAATGACGAAAATATTAAGAAGTTGTATATAATTTCTCGTTTTGCATAAGTAAAAGCTATTAGTAACTTTTTCGAGAAATATAATGTAAATTCCTATTTTACAACAATAAGTTCCATGAAAATTGATTGTGTGCAAGTAAAAGTCAGTTTTTTCAGAAATAGCGTTTGTTTCTAATTATTCTACTTCCCAATAATTAAAGCTCAGAATTTGCAAAAATCTATCAAATGACAGTCACTCCCTGTCGTATAGCAATGGTTATTACATGAAGAATTTAAAAATATATTTAGAAAAAGTTATCACTATCCAAAATACTGCTCTACTTAGGAAAACTGTCCCTTTCGGTGTCTCAGTTTTTGCACACAAATCTGTGAGACCTAGGATCTTATCTCTTCTTAACTAAATATGTTTTTCGGTACGAAAAGGAAAACGCTGAACTCGGTGAACAATTAATAGAAGTAAAGGAATTTACAGCTAAGTAGGAAAAATAATTTTTAATTTTAAAGAAAGGAAATGAAGAACTCAAAAAAGCAGTTCAAACACTTTCAGTACATGTGACGATACCTAAACCGGCAATCCATGATAACATGAATCCATGACATACGGAAGAAAAAAATTAGAAAGAAAATTGGCTCTTAGACCGGAAAAAGACCAAGCTCGAAAAGGAAAGCTCAACACTCACCATAAACGGCTGAAAATTTGCCGTCGACTTGAAAAGAGGTTTGTACCAGCTAGTTCCTGAAGTAGAACCAGCTATACAAAAAAAAGCACCCACACCAATTAACGTAGTTGCCATATCAAATTATTCCTCTAACAAACGATTAAGAAATCGGTGGCCGAAGCAAATCTCAATTCTGAGGGGTATTAATGTCGGGCCAATGGGGACAAGAATGATTGTGAAATAAAAGTTATGGCTAGAGGTATTCACTCAACTTGCACAAAGAGGAACTACTGAGGATCTAAAGCAAATAAGATCCTCGAATGGAAAATGCTGTAACTTCATTAAGAAAAAAAATCAATAATGAACAAGGAGATCAAACCAACAAAATAACTTTGGTTTTTTTTTTTCAAATGTAATGGTGTATTGTGATTGTTCCGTATATTGGTCTATTTCACCACTCTCGAATTAAATACACAATCGTAGGAAATTCTTCCATTTAGCGTCACAATCTGTGTGACAACAATTATGATAATCGACACCTATTCATACACAATCAACTTCCCAACCACCCATACTTTTTCTTTCCTTTAACGCTGGATCGCGGATAAATTTGAATTTTTTTTTACTTATAGATGGCTAATGTGTAAGAATCACAACAACCAGTTTCGAACAGATGAGATTAATGATTTGAAAAAATCAGACTTCTCATCAAGTTGCGACGACTGATGTATTATTACATTGAAATATTGTCTATATACATATATAGAACAATACCATCTAGTTGTACTACTAGCGAATTCCTGCGTAGCGGACGAAATTTGATTCTTCTTAAAAAAATTCAACAAAAGAAGCTTAACACTACACTGTTTATGCTCATTTTCAATAACAAAGCAAAAGTGGTAGATGTGTATAATATCAAGGAATACTTAATATGACAATTTGAATTGTCATTACTTTGAAGAAAAAAACGGCAGTCGAATACCGCATTGAATAAAATGTGAAAGTTTTAATCATACGCAGATATATTGCCTAAAAGAGACTAGATGCGTTAGATGTGCAGGAAAATATCACGCCCATGAATGCTCGGTCAGTAAAGATATTGTTGACGCAAAGTGTATAAAATGCAAAAAGCCACATTCCGCAAACAACAGGGTATGTTAAATCGCTAAGCCGCCACAAAGATTAAGAACTAAATCTCGAAAACTAATTCCAAGAACTTGTGAAAAAATCAACCGTACTAAAACTATACTCGCATGTTTCAATGCCGAATTAGTTATAGAAAAGTCGTAAACATTGTATGGGTGCCAGTAAAAGTAATATTTTGTCCGAAAAGCCGGAAAAAAAATCTTGAACAAACGATTATGAAATACTTCTTAATTTTATTTTGATTTTTTAATAAAAAATAAGTAGTATAAGCTAAACACTAGAGGGGTATACAACTATTTAATACCCATGCTATTATAAAATTTTATACGATGCCTTGTGTAATTGTTCTAAACCGTTCAGTATAAAAAAAATCGTAGATTCGTATACATTTTTATAAGTGAGGCAAGTATAACATTTATATGTTTTATTTATGGATTTATATGAATAACAAAAAAGTATTAATTTTATACTGATATTTTCAATCGTGTACTAAAACATCAAAGTAAAAAAATCTAATAGGTTAGCGAGCACTTCACGTGTATCGTATACTACTACGGATGCGTAGAGTTTTGATAGAAAACACAGATATTTCAAAAAAAAAATCTCTCTGAAACTATCTTGGTATAGTCGGTTGAATATCGCCTCATTCACGGTCAACGAGCACTAGACTTTTATCACGGAATTCGATAAAGTGTTACATACAAAACTGAGATATTTTCAGGAAAATTCTATCTGGAAATATCTGGATATGGTAGCTTAAATCTCGCCTCACAGGCGATTTACGAGCACTTGACGTGTACCACCGAATTCGTTGCACTTGGAAACTTCAACGAGACAAATTCGAACATACTATGTTTGTGAAAGTTAATGTTCAGTCGCATGTAATTTGGGCACGACAGTGGTAGTTTATATACAGCAAACCCATAACACACTCGTTGCTTTGAATGAGATTTCATTTCGCAGTCGTGACTCAATCCGAGTTTGGTTTAGTTCCAAATGTATTTCAAACCTTTTTTATAATGGTCCATACGGTTAAAACTTTAACGAACCCTGCTGTATATGTCAAATGCTCGAACCACCTAAGAAGCGGGATTCAAGCGGCCATATCCCGTTAATTCCAAACAGAATTTTACTGAAAATCTCTCAGTTTAGTAGTCAAATTTTCAACAAATAGAATGGTATATTTCAAGTGCTCGTGAAACACCTGTGAAGCGAGATTCAAACAAATATAACCAGGTAATTTCAGAGAGAACTTATCTAAAAATGCCTCAGTTTGTATTCAAACGAATCCGGCGATATATGTCAAGTGCTCGTGATCGTGAATCGCCAGTGAGGCGAAATTCAAATGAATATATCCAGATAATTTCAGATATATATATTTCTGAAAATCTGTCAGATTCTATAGTCAAAATTTCAACGAATCTGGTGGTTTTGCTATATCCAGATAACTAGATAGAATATTTTTGTAATTATCTATTAGTTTATAGTCAAAACTTTAACAAATCCAGCGTGATATATCAAGTGCTTCTCAATCGTCTGTAAAGTGTAATATAAAAAAACTATATTCTAACAGTCCAGATATAATTTTGCTCACAATTACTCAGTTCATTGTCAGAACTTCAAACGAATATATCAATAAACCGAACATTAAAATTCGGGCTAACTTCATGGAGGTCAACCTACTACACTCACAAAAAAAAGTTGTGGAAATAACAATTTTCATATGCAAAATCAATAAAAAAACATAAGTTGTTTTTGGCCAATAAACGAAGTTATTACCGTAACAATTTTATAGTTATTAATTTTATTACCTTTAAATCGACACAATAATTGTTATATCAATAAGTTCCTTTCAATAACTTGACGTTTTAAATTGGAAGTGCTTTAGTTATTATTCGAAAAATTAAATTTTTAATTTGTACAAAGAGCGTAATAATAATAATAAAGGATATTCTGGATAATACCCTGATAGGCTGAGGTTGACGTAACGTTACCAAGACGTTGGAACGCATTTTGAATATGTACAAGACCATCTTGAATGAGGGTATTTACCCAAGGTATATAGAATACATGGTAAAATATTGCGCATATTGGCATGCTATGCCATTTTTAAATTTTACGTCACGTGTATGGTGGCGTATTGCACTTTTATTTTATTCGTAATCTATTGTTTGACAAACTCAGTAGTTAAATATAAATTTTACAATACACGTGACGTATATGCGCAAAGTGAACGAAAATAAAACACGGGAAGATCATACCTTGTATTCTATATACCTTGGTATTTACCCATAGGCTGATGACACACGAGAGTTTTTTGTATTTTGGCATTTTTTTTTCTACCAATGTTTTGTTCTGCTCTCTCTTAAATAAAATTTTAACTAAAATAAGTCCAAAATGTCCTTGAAATATTTTTTATTTCATTTATGTTTGAGTTGTGTGGTTGAACAGAAAATTTGTTTAAGTCGCAATTAAAACTTGTATCATAGGTAAACGGGGAAAGAAACGAAGAAAAATGCGGCATTTTTTTTTTTTACGTGTGGCATGGGCCATAAAGATTAAAAGGTGCGAGGCTCGTACAAATTTTAATCTCTAAGAAGATAGCTCTAAAGAGTCGTGTTGCTGATATTGCGGCACTAATTTGGTCGATGGAGTTTACCACCAAGTTAGTGCTGCACCTGCAATATCAGCAAAACAACTCTCTAGAATTGAATGTTTCCATTAGTGTAAAACCAAGCAATGGAAGCTTGATTTCACATTAATAGAAACATTGAATTTCTTACATTAAAAATTCGGTCGTCTCATCAGACTGCAGTGACCAAACTACAAAAATAGTGAAAAAATTTTGAACTTACATATAAAGTATAAGTACAATACTTTAGCGAATTTTAATGATTCGCTACGCAATAAGTAAGGGGTAAGGGGTTGACAATGACGACTATATATTTACCTCAATATGTCTTCCAATAAAAATTCCATGATTACTTTACAGACCAAATTTAATTGCAACAAGTTTTATGAAAATTCAATAAATAATTGTTATTGGGGGAATAACGAAAACAACCACGTTGTTGTAAATGTAATAATTTTAATTATTCAGTTAGTAATTTAATCAAGTCCTAATGTTTATTTTAACAACGAACATTATCCGATCAATAAATTTAGTAAGTTTAGACTTGATAACTAATACATTGTCATTACAATAAGTGTATTTATTAGTAAAACTATTTTATCAATAATGATAGAACATATATTTTTGTTAAACTTAAAACTACGAGTAAGTTATTCATTAAACAATTTTATTGCTGATTTTCGAAAAATACGATTCAATAAATCGAAATTATTGTATTAAAAACGGTTTTTTTCTGGGTGTAGTGATAATTGAGTTTCTACATTGTCTTTTTCAGCTGAGGATATCTAGGCTTCCCAGCTAAGGTTTGGTTAAGTTAAAAATGGTTAAGTTAAAAGGCTGGAATATAAAACTCTGATAATGTGAATAATTACAATAAATCTCCTTTCAAACTACAAGAATTAAAAAAAGAAAAATCATATTTAACCTAAGTGTAAAGAAATTATTGGTTATGAGAAAAGTACAGGACAAATAATAACAACTCTTCCTGAATAAAAACTTCGTAAACTCTTTGAAATAGAGGCGTACCAACGCAGTTTTATGAAATAATAAAATCTTACATAGCTAACTGACACTTTCGCAATAAATTAAAATACAAGTACGGGCATAACGAAAAAATCAGCAAGAGTTCCACAAGGTAGCGTTCTGGGACCAACTTTATATATTCTATATGAAGACAAACTTATTAACGTTTGCTGATGGTACTTCCACGTAACAGTCGCTGATAGCGTAGAAGTATCCATAAGCACATTGACAAAAACCACACCGTCAGTACTCGGACGAAGTGATGGCGAAAAAACTAAATGAAATAAACACCGTACACTTCACAACCAAAAAAATCAACTGGATACCAGTAGACCTCAACTCTCAGCAAACTCCCCTTGCAAACATGGTGAAACATCTAAAAACTAACATGGAAAGAGCATGTCAAAAATAAAAACAAAGGAAGGGTGAATATCTTGTGTTCAACGCCCAACATTCTTTTGCCATTATCGAATACATGTATCTCGAATACGCCACATTTGGTTTCTAAGGCGAAAAATTAACCTTACTAGACATCTGATAAAAAGAATTTTGCATAGCCAAAAATCTTTATTCCTGCTTAAATTTCTGAAAACTACAAGGTCCAAGTAATAGACATGAAAACCAAAAAGCCGTTCCTAGTAAAAATTTTAGTTGCGAGAACAACATGCTGAATTCATTGGTGCTAGTCCCATTTCAAAGTTAGTCCCCATTTTTGAGATATCGCTTTCGACATATTTTGCCTCTGAGACAAATATTTGTCAAAATATACACTCATATTCACGTTGATAGCTCCTGAACCATTAAGATTTTCGTTATGCTTTTTTCAGCAAAGTTGTTGCGCAAGCCAAGACCAACAACTTTGCTGAACATATCAAGGCTGAAAAACGACATCTACAATCACATTTTTGTGTTATTTTATTTTTTTGCGTTTCAAAAAATAAAATAACACAAAAATGTGATTGTAGATGTCGTTTTTCGGCCTTGATATGTTCAGCAAAGTTGTTGGCCTTGGCTTGCGCAACAACTTTGCTGAAGAAAGCATAACGAAAATCTTAATGGTTCAGGAGCTATCAACGTGAATATAAGTGTATATTTTGACAAATATTTGTCTCAGAGGCAAAATATGTCGAAAGCGATATTTCAAAAATGAGGACTAACTTTGAAATGGTCCTAGCACCAATGAATTGGCACAGCTTGTCACGCAAAAAAAGTTTGAAATTCAAGCACAGTAAAGAGGAAAAAACAAAAGCGATCGAAAGTGAATTTTTTTAAAAGAAATTCTAGATCCAACTAAACTATAAGTTGATTTCGAACATAACCTATTAAAGAATACTTAAACCACAAAATACTTAAACCACAAAACTTAAATTACTTTTGGCTTGAAAATTTTTGATTATTATAAATAATTAATAAAGTATAAGAACATAAAATGTGTATGAACCCTAATTGTTTGATAACATACCAAAAGAACAATGAATATTTAGTGGTGATCCTTATAAAACCGAACACTTAAAATTTTGGTTGTTCAGTAGTTTTATTTTGATATTTTATCGGTATATCGTGCGGAAAATACGTTACACCGCTAGTTTTTTGGTGTACGCAAAATAAAATTTAAAAACAATAAGTTTACCAATGACTATGTTAGTTTATAAGATAATATACTTATAATATTGTAATTATCCTATTAAGTCAAATTGGAATAGTATAATCTAATTACAAAAAAAAAAAAAAAAAAAAAAATTATCAAATGGTGAAACATGTGTTCTCATGGACAATATTAAGACTGTGTTTAGTGTTAATAAAAACTGTATAATGGCTTTGTAAGCCACAAAAAAATCTATAAACTTAGTGATAGTTATTGTAATTTTAAAACTTAAAGCACAGTGAACTTAAAGTGCAGTTTTTTTTTTTTTTTTTGTTAAAATGTTTAATACATAATCTGCGAGTAGTCGTTGCATTTAATACTGTGAATGTAGTGGCTACCACCTAAGTTCGAGAAGTATATCGGTGCTTGGCAAAAGCGAACTGTATCAATACCACAATATGTTCTTAATATTCTACGCTCGGAATCTTAAGTAATACAAATTACGCATTGAATACTAAACGACTAATATCCGATTAAGGATTTACCACGTTGAAATTATAATAATACCCGCAATAATAATTTATGAGTAGTGTTTTCCAAACAAATATATCTTATATACGTTTACATTACGTTATAAGATAATAGTGAATGTGCGGTTGTTGTGAACATAAGTTCCCCGACATTATTATTCTACGGATTCCTGATGCTACAAAGCAGTAAATCAAAACAAAATAGTAATAAATTCGTCGTTCAATCTCGACGATCAACTTTTATTGGTCAACCTCATTCAACATCCATCAGTTCATCATCTTCAACTCATATGTCGGTTTATATTCATTTTTTTTTTGTTGTAAATTATATTTTTTTTTATTTTAAATTTTCCAATTTGACATTAATATCTAATTATATACGCATGATATCTAGTTTTGTATTAATATTATTTTTAATATATTACCTATAGGATAAGAGTAGGCTTATTAATTTATTTTATTTTTTTTTTCTCGTAGGATTGATATTATATGATCCAGTTTCAAAAATTATCTTAAATAAATTATCAGAGTTAAAATTACGGAAATTCTGCGAAAATTCCGTATTTCCGAAATGCGTTCACTTATTATTATTATTATTATTGTGAATCACCATAAAATGAATTTGTAAACTAATAAATTGAGGCTTGAGTCCAAACTTTTACTTGAGATAATCCGCCCAAAATGGATTCACTCACTCGTTTTTTTAAATTGTTAATTCTGTAAATATCGTTAGCGTTCGGGTCAGATTTACAATTCAACTTTAAACCCCTTTAAATTTCTCATTCAGCATAATAATTATCTATTTATTTCAATACCTGTTCTTTAATTTTACCTCGTAAATTCTTTGATTATAGTCGGGGTCTTCCTCTACGACGTACTCCGGCTGGTTGTTGGTGGAACACTTTATTTATCATCCGTTGTTGTGGAGACCTTGTAACGTGGCCGAGCCATCTCACTCGATTGGATTTGATGAATCCGATAATATCGCTGCCTCCGAGGAGTTGCTTTATTTCTGATTCATACGAATCCGATATTCGTTGTTCGCAACTTTAATTGGACCAAAGATTGAACGGACAACCTTCCTTTCGAAGGTAGATAATAATCTACAATCGTTAGAGGTCATGGTCCAGCTCTCGCTTCCGAAAGCCAGCACAGGTCTTATAAGTGCTTTATAAAGTGCGAGCTTGCACGACTGCGATAGATGTTTCGATCGCAATAATCTTGATTTGGCGTAGAAGTTGGCGTAGTTGTCCGGCAGCGATTCGGGCTTTTATTTCTGCCTGCATATCATTCGACGATGTTATAACTGACCCGAGGTATTTAAAGTTTTCGACGCTACCAAAGTTGTGGTCGCCAATTCCGAGATTTGCCGTAGAGATGTTCCTAGGTGATACTAAATATTTGGTTTTACTGCTGTTCACCTCCAAACCAAGTCTTTTTGCGCAGCGATCGAGCGGTATGAAACTGTCTTTGATATCGCCAGGTCTTCGGCCAAGAAGCACGATATCATCTGCATATCCAAGAATTTGGCCTGACTTATTAAATATACAGCGCGAGGTTTCGATGTTGCTTTTCCTCACTACGTACTCAAGCGCCAGATTGAACAGCAAAGGCACGAGTGCATCTCCCTGTCGAACACCAGATGTTATTTCAAAGGGGTCTGACAAAGATCCTTCAATTACGATTCTACATACAGACCCGGATGTTGTTAATTTACACAGAGAAACGAGTTTTTCTGGAATTCCCAGGCATATGAGCGCGGCCCATAGGTTGTCGCTGTTTATACTGTCATACGCCTGTCTGAAGTCTATATATAGCTGATGTATGGTTATGTTGTACTCCCAACATTTTTCCAAGATCATCCTCATGGTGAAACACTGGTCAGTGGTCGATCGGTTGGGACGAAAACCACACTGATAGTCGCCAATGATGTTTTCGGCGAAAGGGATGAGTCTGGCAAGTACAACATTAGCCAACACTTTGTAAGCAGTGTTCAATAGAGCTATGCCACGAAAGTTTTCACATTTAAGACGGTCGCCTTTTTTATGCAACGGACATATGAGCGCGGTCTTCCAATTCTCCGGCAACTCTACTTGGTCCCAAATACAAACGACAAGATCGTATAAACTTGTTGCAAGAGTAGCGCCTCCGAGTTTAATTAAATTGCCTTGCCGTTTTTCAATCGACTAATAGCTGCGTCTACTTCCTCTACTGTGGGATATGCGACAAAGACCTCTTCACCTGGCGGAGCTATTGCTCTAATGGGGGTCACTTCGTCATTCCGATTTAGCAGATTTTGAAAGTAGGTTTGCCATACTGAGAGAACATCAGCCACGTTTGTTCTCAGCTCTCCATTCCCGTCTCTGATGGCTGTACTTCTTGGGTGGAAATCTTTAGTGAGATTCCTGGCGTTAGCAAAACAGTCCCTTGAGTTTCCTAGTTCCGCTTGGAAGCTATGGGAACCCATCCCTGTTTCATAATATGTCAACATTTCATAAAAACCGTACATACATTCAATGGGATGCGAGAAACTTAGTCAGCACAGTTGTAAATTATATTTTAACTGACAAATTTGTTTATAAATTGTACATACATATTGAAGATACTGTACTTGCAGATTACTAGTTACTTCTTCAATTGACCAACCACAGATTTCAAAACAGTTAAAACAGATAGTTTATCAAGTCTTATATGTTAATAAAGTATTTTTAGACCAAGTTTAGAATTAAGCCTGAGCAATTGATGCATAAAACAGCATTTTTACAAACTTTACAAACGATGTTCATTTAGTCCCAATCCCAAAATTCAAATGAAAACGATTACAGTTAACAAACCATCTCTCGTTTACTAATCTTTACAAGATCCAATTAATTTTAAAAGTAATAATAACAACTGAAAATAAATCAGCTGCAGTAAAAAATTGGTTTGTTAATTAAATTTTTCCAAATAATTAAATCGCATTATCATTTTATTTTTGTAATATTTTTCATTCAATATATTATATTTTACCATAAAATTTAATTAACTCCAATTGTAATTACATGTCTCGGATATCTCGTAAACATAACAATAATAACATCAGGGTTTGTGCTGCGTGAAAAGATGATAAAAGGGTACATGTAACATGAGGATTAGCTACTAAGCAACACGTTTGGCGATTTTATCAAATGTTTTAATGAGATTTAACTATGGCAAATCTAATTGAATTGAAGTAGTATATCGTCCAAATGGGTTAAGTTTATTTATTTAATGATGTTTATGTATCTTATTAAAAAGTGTCATCAAAGGTGAACAAATTATATAGGTAAAATAACACTCACATTTCTGTATGTACGTAATAATCCCTAAAATTGCATGAAAATTAGCAAATCATTCGGAATAAATAGTTTATGTTAAATAAATCATCACAATGGGGCTTTATCTCAAAAAGGGTAACTTGAAAATTTATTTGTAAAACCATCTCGCCCTCTATACAATTCCAAAACGTAATACCCCAGCAACAAAAAATCTCTGTGTATTATTCTTCACACCTTTATAGTTGTTGTCAACATTTTTTTAAAAATAATTTAAAGATTTAAGAAAAAAAACAATACATTGCAGAAGAAGAACATCCCTAATCCATATTTGATGACATTTTCCTGCCCTATTTTGTGTAATATACGACTAAACAATAAAATTTGCTTTGTGCTTGAACATTTTGATGTAATATGACAATGAATTAAACGTAAATTACATACAATTTGCAAAATATTGAATGCGCGCTATATAAACTATTGCTATCAAATGTGTATACAAAAGGCCAAAAAGGACAATTCAAGTCCTTTAGTAATATAATAGAACCAGAACTGTAATGATTTGAAATCGTATAAATGTTAATAGATTATGGGAACATTGCGAAGGAAGCTCAAATCAATAAAAATTGTGTAAAACTGCATGAGCTTAAGGATTATTTTATGTTTGTACTCATATTATAATATGTATATTACATACTTGGTGATTAACTTACGAAAACGGTTCTGTCAATTATATTGAAATATTTAAACCTATTTGAAATTTCTATCGAATAACTTTTACCATATAATACCTAGTAAATCCGCAATTTATTTGTAGTGGGCAAAAATATCGTAATATTTTCGTACTTGTATTTATTATTTGTTATTCATTCGAATGATTTACGACACGAACTTTGAAGCAATTTAATCCAAATGACTAAAAATCAAAATTTAAATCAAATGAATTAGTTATTTTGTTGGTTTTGTTCATGAAACTCTAACAAAACTAAACTATGAAATGAATAGATAAAAAAAGAAACAAATATGTTTATCACTTTTATTTAACCCGACCTGTTTATTCAATAGTATACTAAGGCTTAAAAGAACGCAAGCAAAAACCTTTGTCGCACTTAGTGAAAGCAGTTCGAACAATCAAATTACATACCCGACAAACAATGTGTACACTATGGGTCTGAAATGTGTCCATGTGTACAGGTTCTACAAAGTGCGTAAAAGTATCGACTTTGGTAGCAACTTCTGGTGGAATACGCCGAGGTAAAAAGTATTTTCGATGAAAGAGAACATATCATATTAATTCTAATTTTCTCTTTAGAGAGAGAGAAAGAGAACAAGTAAAATTAAGAAATGAGTATCGCAAATTTATTGACTTGTGAGTTAATTCGGTGGTAACTTGTGTCTGTATTGAGGTCCGACGATGGTTAACAATTGTTGCGAGAGAAGTATTTAGTTGATAACAACTTATGTGTTTACTAATTCTTTAAAATGTGTAACCCAGGTAGCGATGGCATATTCGAAAACTATATAATTTAATAAGACACAAGTTGTTACCAACTATGTATGGTTGTTGTTTTATTTGTTACACCTTTCACACATATTAGTAAAGACACAAGTTGTTTTCAACAAATTACATTTTATGCATTTTGTCGTTACTGTTAATTAACTTCTCCATTACAATGTATACACAAAAGGTAACAACACGTGTATGTTTTTAGGCGTATAAATAAAAATATAAAAGTATTTAATTTGAATTCATCGGTAATTCATTTAGTTTATTTAAAAATATATTCGCTACAATTCAAAAATTTATTTTTACCATAACATCTTTTCGAAAAAACTGCATCTCATCGATCAAAATTTACTTTTTGGGCGGGAGATTAGCCAACTCATTTCGTTTCATTCGAAGAGTAATTCTTTTAAAAAACTCCTTTATGCCTTTATTTATTTCGTGAGGAGTTACTTCTTCTTGTCGTTTGTAATTGATAATATTTATCACTAAATCTATTATTCCGGTGTTCTTATTGAATATTAATTTTGTAACATCTGAAATTAAATTAATAAAAATAAATTAGAATATCTTATAAATTAAATTAGGCAATATTAATTTACTTCTGTCTATACCACTTCGGCCGGTCCAGGTATAATTCCGTATTAAAATATATGAAAACAGTTTTTCCATTATATTTTTTACCGTATCATTAATTGCTGGCTTAGTTTCGAGTTTTTTTAGTCGAATGACCTGTAATGTGAAGAAGAAAATATTTATTTAAAACTATATATATACATATATATATAAACAATAAAATATAGTTAGGATTACACCTCAATTGTCATAGTCGTATCATTTCAAGTGACGTGACTAGAATCGTGTCACGTCGCGCCAAAATTGGTCTTGGTGAAGTTGATTCAAGCGAATTTTCCTTGTGGCAATTAAGAAGAAAATCCTAGTCAAGAAGTGATTCACTTGTAAAATTGATCTGACAACAATGTCATTTTCAGTGGCATTTGTTAATTAAAATGACTATAGGCGTAAGAAACGACTATATAATAGTAAAAATTAAGTAAAGTGACTATAGTCGTCTAAAATGACGTGAGACGTCTATGACAATTGGTGTGTTAATAACATATTCCAAAAAAATTTTAGCATTCAAGTAAAATTATGTTAAAATAGTCAAGATTATACCATACATACATATCTACGTATGGTTTTAATAAATATGTATTTTAAATAATTAACTTACTAATTGTTCCATGAACTCATCCGAAGCTATCAATTTTTTATTAAAATCGTCCAGTCCGGTTACCGTTGTTAATGGCATAATGGGCATGATAAATTCTAAATCTTTTGTTATTTTGTTTTTTGGAAAATTTTTTTTCACGAGCGAGGCTAATGAACTTAATGTCTCAAAAATTAGCTCTAGTTTCGTGTCTGTGGATTGCAAACAAATTTCAATTTTGTTAATTTTGTTTTCTATGTTTTGCAATCTCAAGTCGTATTCATTCTCTGCTACAAATGCGTTTTGTTTAAATACATTTGTACATTCTTCAATACCGTATGTCAAAGGTTCTTCATTTATATTTATTGGAATTACCATACTGGTATTATCAGTACTATGCTCAAATATTGGTGATTGACAAATCTCGTTCGAAATGGTAACCTTTTCATTAGCATAATTTGGTAATGTTATAACGTCCAATACTGTAATTTTTTGTCCATTTGTATGCGTAATATTTTTTGGCAAGGTGTTAGACACGGTTGAATAATTGCCCTTTTCGCCATCAAAGTTAATATTAAAGTCGTAGTTCGGTTCTTTCATTTGTTTTTTCTTTTCGTTGTGAAATTTTTCAGATTCGGAATTGGTGAAGCAGCTATACATTTTCTCTTTTTGTTTGGCCTCCGAATATTTTTCTAATAAAAGAAATAATTTATATATATAAGTATGATTATTTAAGTAACTACAATAATCATAGTAAAAAAATTTATAAGCTTGATCCGCTGTTCTTAATCATTTTGCTATTCAAACGGGTTTTATTATATGATAATGGGCGTATTCAGGGCATCCAACAGTTGGGAACATGTTTAGTAAAATCGCGGCCAACGCTATGAAAATGTTTATCACTATGAAATTTTAAAATCAAATTGGCGATGATTTTACTAATCATGATAGGGGATCTGTAATCGCCCAATCAATTTCGAAGATCGGTAGAAATAAGGAAAAATAAATCACATGCAACTGATTTTCGAGAACGTTTGGAAACAGTAATAATATAGCACAAAAATTGTACATAATACTTACTTATATTTGATGCTAATACTCTGAAATCATATCGATCCCACGAATCATGTTTTTTGTAGCCAAGTTTAATGGCTTTGGGATACAGCTTCGTCGGTGGCCAAAATAACTTTCCTTCCTCCACCCAATCCTCCAGCACGGTTACCACTTCCAACCCACCATCATCAGAAACAGTTTCAACAATCATATACATCTGCAAAGCAAAATATTAAATTAATATTTTAATATGTATTAGTATTAAAATATCATAAGTCAAATGTTCAAAATAATTTTTTTTATATATTTAAATTTTAACAATCAATATTTATTATAATATTTGATATATTATTTATCACCTCTTCAAACAAACATCTAAAATTTTGTTAGCAAACTTGAACTAGTTTTCAGAATACTACTAACCTACGTTGAATGTAAAATTGGCAGGAAAACATAGTAATCTTCATGCTCCATTATAAATAGTTTGCACCTTATTATATTTAAAGGCCAATACGTTGGAGCCATTTTATTTTTTGATGTTTTATATATGTTTAAATTACTTGAATTGACAGGTACGTTGTAAAAATTTTCTTTTTCACAAATCTCTGAACCATATATCATTATTTTATTTTGTTTAGTTTCGGCATGAATGAATTGTACAATTTGTTTCTGTTGTGTTAGAATCCATTGGTTTCTATTGGTTGAATTAATTTTCATGTTAATAAGATTCAATTCATGATAAATACTTTCACCTGAAGAGTTGAATGTTTTTCTTTTCAATTCAGGGAAAATTTTCAGATTTGTACTAATTTCTATTGCCAGAATATTAGTATGTTCAACTATGCGATTGCATACTTGTGCTAGTTGGTCATTGTTTTTTCGTAAGAGGCATTTAATATAAAACATATAATTTTCGAAAGGGAATGCGCTGTAACTATCTAATCCTCCATTATATAAAACGTCATCCGGTATATGGATTAATGAATGTACGTTATACGAAAGGTATTCAGAACCGTAAATACGTCCAGTTTCACTAACAAATAATTTCAAAATATTTTTAACTACTTCCGCTTTTTCAGTACACAATCCATCCATGCACATCCTTATCGCAACATGTAATAATAGTATATGGTTGTACTTTTCGTGGGATATGATGTTTTTTAAGACAAATGGTGCTGAATAAAGCAAAAACGTTCGGAACTCGGACCCCTTAAAATATCCAAAATCCGTAAGTGGTCGAATTTTACGTTGAAATCCTGTTGGTTGTGTTCCCGAAATTTCTATTAAACGTGCCGAGATTCGCATTACATCTCGACTTTGTAAAATATGTGGTGGATGGCCATTTAACCATATATTTAGTATCTTTTTCATAACACCTAAGCATACAACGTGAAGATAATCCAATGGAAACTGTTTAATCATATCGATATTTAATTCTTCTAGTATTGACGTATAATTGTGATGATATTCATCGAGTTTGGATCGAAACGATTCATTGGTTCGTAAGGCGCAATTTGTTTCGGGAAATATCACTCTATTTTTGTAGTAACTACCTTCTGTTATGCATCTACTACATCCAAAATAGCCAGTGTGTGATTTAATCCCAGTTATATTGGCTTTGGCTGGGGCATCGCAAATAAATAGGTCAGGTTTTATTGCAATAGGCTTGTTTTGAAATATAAATGATTCTACTAAACTTTTTATTTCGTTAACTAAAGGTCGTAAAAAGGCATTAAAATCATTTGGCTTGGTGTTACTATGATACACAGCCACCACAAAAACCGAGTTTTTTTCCAAATTTCTTGTTTGGCAGAGAATTAACCAAAAGCAACTTCGGTTGCTTTTTGAAATAGGAACACCGTCAATATTAAAATTCAAAACTATTTCTGCTGGAAGCGATTTTAGACATTTCAAATAATTTTCTAAATGGTATTTAATACCAAGATAAACAAAGTTTCCTGAATCCATTTTTAAAACTTCTCTATTAAGAGGAGTTTTAAGCAAGGTTCTACAAGTTTTCGGTAGCATTGGATGCCCATTACATTTTAGAAATGCAAGTAATTCAT
The DNA here is from genome assembly GCA_947310385.1 of Nephrotoma appendiculata. Taxonomy (NCBI): domain Eukaryota; kingdom Metazoa; phylum Arthropoda; class Insecta; order Diptera; family Tipulidae; genus Nephrotoma; species Nephrotoma appendiculata. The sequence goes on along the minus strand of OX371223.1, from coordinate 182,344,441 downwards.
CAGTTGCTACAGCGGTTATATTGTGCTTAATTGACCAGCACTTTAAAAAATTTAAAAGTTTTTCAGGATCGTTTTCTACATCCGATCCAAATTCTTCATCCGATTCAAACTCATTATCCGATTCAATATCTTTCTCTGATTCAATCTGAGGCAAAACTCTTTCGGAATCTGTAAAATCAGTTGCTCCTTCATGATTGATTTGAATTTCTTGCCTACGACGCTCGGTAGATGGTGCGGTTTCCATATAGAAGCGCCTTTTTCTTGTTCGTTCTGAAACATCTATAATATTTTTGTTCGGCATTTTTAATACACAAAATTCGAAGGTATACAAAATACGCAAATTATATGTATTTGTTATATGCAATTATTGTTGTTAATTGTATCTATAAACCAATAAATAAAACTGACTAACAAATGGCACATACGAAACAAATTGAAGTGATATACATAACTGTAAATTTATGAAATAGTTTTTACTAAGTTTATATGTTACTAATTATAATGTCACTAATTAAATGTTTCTCTCTATTTAATAAAATTAATATTTATCTAAATAACACTTCACAAAAACATCCCACTTTCCACCAACAGTACATGTAATAAAATAGGTAATAGATGCAATCGCCTGTCTTCACTGCACATACAGAAAAATAAAATTTAGAAATACTGTTGAACAAAAAATTTTCTATCATGGCTAATAATTGACACACACATTTACGAACACATACTGGACACAAATAAGTAATCATTCATTATAACCTCAAAACTAAAATACACTATGTACATACACATTATAATTATGAAAATTTCACTAGACGCGTAGAATAGATGTACTAAATTTGCACACAAATAGATAATTTTAACATACAAATAACAACATTTAGAATTAAAATATTAAGATTATTTCGAAAGATACATTATCACGCAGTCGTAACAATTATTATATTAATATTTTGCAAATACAAAATTTACAGCGTCTTTAATCACATGTATGGAACACATTTACAAACACATAGTGGACACAAATAAGTAATCATGCATAATAACCTCAAAACTAGAAAACATCATGTACACATTATCATAAAAATTTCACTAGACGAGTAGAATTTGCGAACCGAAAAATCATGGATGTACTAAATTTGCACACAATTAGATAATTTTAACACACAAATAACAACATTTAGAATCGATATAATTAGATTATTTTGAAAGATACAGTCTTAACAATTATTATATTATTATTTTGCAAATATAACACTTACTGCGTATTTAATCACATGTATGGACGTCTTTACAAAAGTAGCTCTGGAACTCGACTAAAAATTTTAGTCTAAAATAATTACACGGAAAAAGAAATGGAGAATATTTTGTTAGTATGTTGTGTTGTTATGTTAATATGTTATACTGCGAAATGCAAAAAATTTCAAACTTTCACTTTAAGAACAAACAAATAATAAAATAATCCAAAAAACAAGACATCATAAACATTTTCAGAATTAATTATGAAAATAAAATGTACTTACCTTTATTGAATATAATTTGTATTATAATTTAATATAAAATAACAATTTACAACACACTGTTTACGCTACGTTTATCGCGTTATAAACACATACACAACGCTTGAACTCATTCGATTAGACTTATCGCGCATGGCAAAAATAAAACGGAGAAAAAAAGAACGAAATGAGAAAGTATTTTTTATTATTTTTTTATTTAGTACATTTATAGACACGATTAGGACACAATTCATGTAAAATATTACAACGAAAAAATTTTTGTTTCAGAGAGAATAAATAAGCAGAAATAGATTTTCTCAAATTTTTTGTGTCCGTGAAGGGAACATTCACAGACTATTGCACTCAAATTGTTTGTCGGGATAGGCCACCCGCATAGCGTCTCTTCTTCTCTCGAGGTATAACAGGTTGATTTGTCTGGTTATAGCGAAGAGTGGTAGCTAATGTAGTAAAGCTACTATTCGACTTTGGCGGATTTCCAAAATGCATGCAATTTTAAATTGCAATTTCGCGTGCAATTGCTTTTGTGGTATATCCGAATTGATACGCCGATGAAGCTGCTATGCATTTTGCACGCCAGCATCGATAATCCATGAAAAGATGCAGTTTCACCATTTTTTATAACGATAAGCGATACGGTCAGCTGCAACGTTTTGGTCAAATAGATCGACCCCACACATATATTCGGATACAACTCAAGGACAAGTAACCTATTTTCTTCCGTGAATGTTTGGAATAATAAAATTATTGTGATATTTTATATTATACAATAATTAGAAATATTATTTGATTAATTATATCAATCAGTGAAAACGGAGCTTATTATTATTATGATACTTGTAATCGTATTCATTTCCTATGATTAGGGTAAACATACTGCAGGATTAAATTTTGATTCGTTTAATAATTTTTAGTGTATTTATAAACAATTCGCTATCTCAATGGGTGATTAATTCGTATGTAAACACTAAATATCCAGTTAAAATCTGGAATCTTTGTAGTTTCATGGCTGCAGTAATGCAGTCTTATGCGATTACCGAATGTAACAAATGTTTATAAAATTTTGAGATGGTTAAAAACCAAACCATGCTCATGACGGAGAAAATAAATTTCGGATTTAATGTATTATCTATATTTGTTCTCTCAGTGTTATCATAATAATTCTTATTAATTGGGTTGATTGTTCTCATCATAATAACTACATTTTTAATCATAGCGATGATTAATCCAATCATAGTTTATATGGTAATATTATCATTGCTCGTTAAATCCAGATATTTCAAACGATTGGTTGTATCATAATAAGATATTCTTAATCATTGCATGTAATCGTAACAATGATGGTCACTTTTATGATCAGCTCAATCATATTTTTTTTCTGAGTGTACACTCAGAAAAAAAATATGATAAATACATGATTACATTTACCATATTATGATAACACTTAATCATTGTTATTATTAATATCATCATTGTGTGTTAAATACAATCATTTAAATGATTGATTTTATCATACTTGTATATTCTTGATCATTTTCTTGATCTTCTTCATCATAAGAATGATGATCACAAGTAGTCACAAGTGATCATCATTCTTATGATGAAGAAGATCAAGAAAATGATCAAGAATATAATAGTATGATAAAATCAATCATTTAAATGATTGTATTTAACACACAATGATGATATTAATAATAACAATGATTAACTTTTATCATAATATGGTAAATGTAATCATTTATTTATCATGTTTTTTTTCTGTGTGTATCAGTTCCATTATAACCCCGATTTTTCATATAAACCAACAACGGAAAGCTTTTAAATAAATTGTCAAAGTTAAATGAAAACGGTAATTCTTGGTCTTTACCAGAAAAATCGTAAATCATGTTGACAAGGGGAGCAGCACATTTACCGAATAGTTCGTCATATGTTGAGTTTGAATGTGGATTTTTGCCTTGATACACCTACAAAATTAACATATACCCGCTGGGAGTACATAAAGACCATACCTTATATCCAAAACGTATGGGTTTCCCTATTATGAACTGTTTACATCCCTGGTTCCCATAATTAGTAATCATACTTTCATCAAAGGATAACAGTTACGTTTTGTAGAGCACGCACGTTCGGTTGAAAATGTCGACTCTGCAAAATTTCCTCAAAGCGATTTCGACGCATGCTCTTATACACCATATCGTTGCGCAGATCAGTATCGATCTTCCTACTTGTCTCTGTAACTGGTTTTACCAGTATATCCGGTAACAAGCAAAATGCCAATAAAAACGCGAAGTTCTGTAATGAAATAAACTTTGTAACATAATTATAGAGACCAAAATAAAAACAAACCGTTAACAATCTTCGATATTTTTTCTCGGTAAGTGGCATATACCTGTGAACAATCGCAAATATTCTGAAGTAAAACGTCATCTATAAATTTCTCGAACAGTTCGTGTGGTTTTAAATTTTTAAAATCCTCGTAATTTGGTTGTGGAAAATTCGGAGTCAAATATGCAAGAGTCATACTTTGACCAAGTAAATATAGTGTTCTTGTTCAATGTTGGTAAAGGAGAGCTGGATAAACATTGATGAACACGAATTAAACATGGTAATATTGACTTGTGAGCTGTTATTGTCGTGGGTTCAGAAGTATGTAGCGAATTACCAGATAAATTTAAAAATGTATTATTGAGCACTTTCGCCAAAACATTATCTCCAAGAATGTGATCCAAATACTCTGTACCCACTTCCATATTCTCAAGTCGTTCGCCAATTTCAATCGCCATTTCACAGCCTAATCTTGACTGTGCCGGACACATATTGTCTGGAATGCCGCCTTTTTCCTTATCGGAACCGTCCTCACTGCTCAAATAACCATAATTCTCAGGTGATTGAACATACAAAACGTGAAGTTTGCATGAGAGATCATTTCCATCTTCGGAACTAAGCTCATACAAGTAATCAAGAGCTAGTGTAGATTAAACATCGATTGTATATCGATAGTACAATCGATTTTCAAACTATCGATTGTTTATTCTAATGAATATTAGTACTAACAAATCAAGTTGTCTGAAATATAAAGTGCTATATAGTGCTATATAGTGCTATATTATATGTGTGTTATATTTATTTAATTTTTCCTCCCTAGAAATTTTTAAACTATCGATACTATCAATAGTAGCGATAGTTTTTCGTAAATTAATCGAAACTATCGAAAAGAGAAACTATCAGTGTTTAACGTACACTATCAAGAGCTTCTTAAAGCGTCAGTTTTCTAAAAGAATGTATTGAGCGGAAAAAGAAAATTAACAACTATAGATTCTACAAAAAATATCATTTTTTACACAATGAAACAGATCTATAAATCATGTAGCCTATCGTTCCTGGCGTAGCCATATGGACACGCCGCGGAAAAATTTGAAAAAGCACAATAAAAATTAAATTTTCCACAAAATCACGTAATTCATTCGCTCTATGAAAGACAAATGAAATTTGAAAAATTAACAGTTAAATATGAGAACGAGATGTATTACAAAAATAAAAAATGAGGAAATGTACACCTATATGTATTCGGTTCCGAACCAGGGGGGCGAGCTCGCATGCATGTTGTTTGTTGCCATATGGCAACCCCAGGATGATTCGGGTTAATTTTAAGGTTGTTTGTTGTTGTTTGGTGTATATTTCTCTTTTGGCATTTCCAGTATTTTTGGCTAATCAATTGTAATTCAATCATCTACAATAAATACTTACTAATGATTTTTGTCTTCTTCTAAATCAACTATTCACTGCTTTACTATCTTATCACGGTAGTTTACAAGAAGTTACGATCAACTTTTAACTGATTTGAACTACTCGTGATAAAATGATCAAGCATCTGCGAGTAGTTGATTGAGCAAAGGCAAAGGTTATGCATATACAGGGTGTTTGGTGCATCGTTTGCCAAATTGAATTGTCTGAAAGGATGGTTCATTTGTTATCTCTTAAACCCCAATAACTCATTTTTGGCCCTACGGATTTTTTTATTTTAACTTTTTAATGTTTATTTTGGAAAATAGCAATATATTAACCATTCAAGTTGTATTTTAAATAATTGGTATAGGTTCCAAATTTAGTATTAACTCTTACGTTTACTGTTGTGTGGTTCTATCAAATTCAAAGTTAGTCCCAAATAACATCTACTTTCCTTTTTATTTACTCTTAAAATGTTTGAAAATGGTAAAAGAAAACTTAAAACTCAACTTTATATTGCAATAAAAAAAACTAAAAGTGATCGTGATCTTCGAACTGTTTTATTTAATTCTCTAGTCTATCTCCTTGCAACGTATGCAATATGTCATGAAAACCCTTTTAAACACTTTACAATTTCACAAAATTTGTGTATCGGGGCACATCAGCCTGATATTCGATATTCGCGATAAAAACTTGTTTTTACTTAAAAAACATACACTAAGTAGGCTACAACAACCAACTACTAAAACCTCACTCTTCTGTAGTAAAATCTGTCACTTATCTTTATCTTACATTTATATGTAGGTACTAACTTTTCGACTTATAATTAAAAATCGTTTTTTAATAAAAATAAAACTTTATTATAAATCTTGCTCAAATTGTTGACCTCCATTGCGTATGTATGCACGACACCTTCGCATTATTTCCACTGAAGTGGTGCGTAAACGCATTTCGTCTTTAATTTTGACGAAAGCCGCTTCCATTGCGTTGGAGTAAATCATCTCTAGATGGAATTTCCGTGACGAATACCTGAGTTTTGACTCGTCCGCAGACGTAAAAATCTAACGGAGTTAGGTCTGGGGAACGTAGAGGCCATGGAATAGGACCTGTTGGGTTCACTTTTGCAACCTCCTAAAATAAACGAAAAGAACCACAAAGGATCATCAAAATAAAACGAAGCTGGAGTTTATACTTATCTGAAAATACATCAGCAGATCATCAAATCGGTTGATGCCATTGTTCCTTGTTGGTTTCCTATCCGTAATGGTTAACTAAAAATTATAATTATATTAGATCTTAATTTAACTATTTGAATTATATAACTTACCAATTAAAACACTTAATATTCGGCAGGCAAATTAACTTATTTACAATTTGCTTGACGTTTCTAAAAAACAGAAAATTTTCCTCAATAGCAGAGACATCTATTTTATAATAGACTATTGTCTACCAAATTTTGTACTAAAAGTTTATAGCAAAACACTTAGTTAATATGTTAAAAGGTTAGATGTCTCTCACCACAGCAAGAACATTTTTGTAACAAAAATTGTGTAAATTTGACAAGCGAAAAAATAAAAAACTCTCTCTTAATCTTACCATCGGCGCGTCAACACGCACAAAGAAGTTTCATAATTAATTGTTTAATAAATCATTCTCGGTTCACAATTAATACATATACATAAGCTGGTCCTTCGAGCCGGATACATCTGAATCAGTGTACGCATCCGGAGCTGTACATTAATTGTTGAACACAAAAACTCACTCAACACTTAAAGAAATACAATCGGGTGTGCGTGTGTGTCATAGCATCGTGTCGCAAGCATGGAAAAGGAGATCCAAGCACTAAGAAAACAAAAATCGTGCATCAAAGGCAAGCTCACAAAAATTGCTAGCTTCGCAAAGGCGGTAACGCAAGAAACGACGCTGGAAGAAATCAAATCAAGGCTGGAGAGATGCCATGGTTTGTTGCACGAATTCAACGATTATGACATGAAGATCATCATGCTCAAGCCGGACGAGGACGGAGACCTAACATTTGAGGATGACTATCATATGATCGTCGCCATGCTCAACACGTGGGTTCGAAAACGATCGATCGCAGAATTAATAGTGCCACAGCCTGATCAAACATTGAATGGACACGCATCGCAATTCATTGGTGCGGAAGCGGATTTAAAATTGCCGAAAATAAATATCCCGAAATTCACTGGAAATTACACAGAATGGCCTTCGTTCTTCGACCTGTACTCGAAAACCATACATGAATCAAAACGGTTAAGTCAGGCTCAAAAATTTCAATACCTCAAGGGTTTGCTTGATGGGGAGGCTGCGGCGCTACTTCGGCACATTCTGATCACGGAAAACAACTATACAATCGCGTTAGCCAAATTGCAGGATCGGTATGATCGCAAACGTCACATCGTTACTGCATTTATCAAGAAGTTTGTGAGTCAACCTAACATTCAACACTCTAATGCCGGGGCACTGAGAAGGATGATGGATACATCGGACGAGGTAGTACGTGGGTTGGAAGCGCTGGGCAAAGCTGCCGAAGCCAGGGACCCATGGCTCATCTACATGTTACTCGATAAATTGGACGATGAAACCAGAACAGCATGGGCACATCACTCGACTGACTTAGATGATCCAAAGTTCAGTGATTTTCTTAAGTTTCTAACACGACGTATTGATGCATTGGAAACATCTACGAGTAATTCAAAGCGCATTGGACCAAGAAATGAAGCACGAACTCATCTCGCAACTCACAACGAAACAACGCCATCCACTTCACAATGTTCTCTAAATAAGTGTGCATATTGTTCAAGCTTGGAGCATTCATTGTTACAATGCAAAGAGTTTATTGCAATGGACGTACAGAAACGAATCGATTTTATTCACGATAATCATCGGTGTTATAACTGTTTGAGCATAACCCATCCAGTGTCAAGATGTTCAAATCGAGGAAGATGTCACAAATGTGGAAGGCGCCACCATACGATGTTGCACTCAACTCAATACTCAAACTCGGCAACTACTGCAACCGTAACTGAGAACTCGTCATCAAAGCCTACGGAAACTCAACCTCTCACAGCGGTCTGTAGCTACGAAGGACAGGATTTAGCGGTGCTGCCTACTATTTCATTACAAATAGAAAACTCAACGGGTGGATTCTCAACGTGCCGTGCACTTCTGGACTCGGGGTCTAAATTAAGTTTAATTACTAATTCATGTGTGCAACGACTAAACTTACTCAAGGATCACTCGAATATGCTAGTCAGTGGAGTAGGACACAATATCGTCGAACGAACCAAAGGCATCGTAAAATTAAAGTTGAGGACGGAAGATGAACACACATTGAACATGGTTGCTTTTGTCCTGCCACGCATAACCTGTAGATTACCTGATCAGCCAATTGATATACACAAGAAGGAACTTGACTCACTAAAATTGGCTGATCCCACGTTTAATAAACAATCTGAAGTTGATATATTGATTGGTTCGGATGTCATGTTTGAAATACTTCGTGACGGTACCAGACACATAAAAAATTCACAGCTGCTATTGAAAAACACCGTCTTTGGCTGGGTGGTTGTTGGAAAAAATAGTACTCGAGCAAATGAGACTAATGATTGTCCAGCATTATCTACAACTGCAAATTTGATGCAACTCGATGCGACGTTGAAGAAATTTTGGGAAGTGGAATCAATTGGCAACGATAAAACAATCCTTTCTCCGGAAGAAACTCTTTTTGAAGAGGATTTTGTCAACCATACTATTCGAGACACAAGTGGTCGATTCATCGTCAAGTTACCCTTCAAAATATCGAGTACCAATCTAGGCAACACGTTCAATCTCGCCATGCGAAGATTTCAGGCTCTTGAACGTCGCTTCTCTCAACAGCCAGAATTTAAGTACGCATACACTAAGTTTATGCAAGAATACATCTCTCTTGGGCACATGTCAGAAGTCTCACCATCACCTCAAAGTAAATCACCATCCTATTATTTGCCACACCATGGAGTGCGGAAGTCGACGGAGGAGGGAAATAAATTACGAGTAGTTTTCGATGGATCTGCTCAACCATATTCTGGAAGATCTCTTAACAGTTGCTTAGCAGTCGGACCAACCGTTCAAGCCAGTTTATTCAATATTTTACTACGTTTCCGGGAGAAGAAGTATGTGTTTTCTGCGGACATCGAAAAGATGTACCGTCAGATCAGAATCGCTGAGTGTGACGCAGATCTGCAAACGATAATTTGGCGAGAGAATACGTCCAGTCCTCTGAAACATTATCAACTCCGAACAGTAACATACGGACTGTCTTCAGCACCATTCCTCGCCACAAGAGCACTGAAGCAAATTGCAATCGACGCAGCACAGCACCATCCAGACGTTGCAGTTACCATTAATGAATGCACATATGTTGACGACATTATGACTGGTGCAGATACTTGGGAAGAAGCACAAAAATAAGAAATGACCTAATCAACGCTCTTTCACAGTATGGTCTCAAATTAAAAAAATGGAAGGCAAATGATAAAGCACTACTGAAGGACATTCCGACAGAGCATCGGGACATTAGCGATACACCATTTTCGGCCGAAGCTCACAATTCTTCGGATACGGTGAAGGTGTTAGGTATATCCTGGAACCCAGCGAACGATACAATTACGTTCAACGTCTACCTGCCACGACATTCGGTTCACACAAAACGAACAGCGCTTTCTGATGCGAGCCGATTATTCGATCCTATAGGTTGGTTGGCTCCAGTAATCATCCGAATGAAAATCTTTGTGCAGCAGTTGTGGATGAAAAACCTCGATTGGGACGATGCGCTGCCGGACAATTTACGTACCGAATGGTTAACCCTGCGAGAAGATCTTTTGGATGCACGTTCTATTATCATTCCGAGACATATCTGCACGACTCGTGCATCATCCATAGAAATACATGGATTTAGTGATGCCAGCAAACTCGCATACTCAGCGGCCGTGTATTTCAAGGTCGTCACTGGCAGCGAAACTATGATCCAGCTAATCACATCAAAGACAAAGGTGGCTCCCACCAAGCAATTATCAATCCCGAAGTTGGAGTTATTGGGTGCCCTCTTACTAGCACAACTCATGAAGATCGTTTTGGTGGAAACACGGGTAACAGTGAATAACATCTATGCATGGTCTGATTCAAAGGACGTCCTGGATTGGCTTAGTGATCATCCAAGCAAGTGGCCCACATTTATTGGGAATCGAACGGCAGAGATTCTAAACGTTTTACAGCGTTCACGTTGGAAACATGTACCATCGGAGTTTAATCCAGCTGACTGTACATCTCGGGGGCTCTCACCTAAATCTTTAAGTTCTCACTCACTTTGGTGGCACGGTCCTCATTGGCTCCAACATTCATCAGAACACTGGCCACCACAACCAACGCAATCTAATCGTACCATGGCGATCGGGTTACACACGTCACAACCAACGTTCGTGCTGTTACATAATCATTGGCTAGACCAACATTGGTTAGATCAGCTAATCAGGAAATACTCTTCATTTAAAAAATTGCAATTCGTCGTCTTCTATATCATCCGATTCATCAACAATGCACGGAAACCAAAGGCAGACAGGACAACTACTCCAATTCCTGATTCAGATGAATTCCGCGACAGCCTACATCGAATTTGTCGATATGAACAAATGTTATTTTTTGCCAAGGAAATTGAAGCTCTACGTAATGGCCAGAATGTGTCCAACTGCAGTGTGTTAACAGCCCTAAATCCGTTCTTGGATAATAACAACGTTCTACGAGTCGGAGGTAGGCTCGAAAACAGTGAATGTTCATACGATACGAAGCATCCGATAATTGTACACGCAAGCTCAAATATTACCAAGTTAATTCTACTGGACATTCATCTGCAGTACAAGCACGCTGGCCCTTCGTTAATCATGCATATCACTCGGCAGACATTCTGGATACCGACACTCAGGAATAAAGCAAAGAGCCTCGTTCGAAGTTGCGTCATCTGTCAACGGAATAAAGCAGAACTCCGTACTCAAATTATGGCAGATTTACCTCGGTCACGCGTGATAGCAACGAGACCGTTCACAAATTGCGGTGTGGACTATGCCGGTCCATTTAATTTTCATCTCATCAAAGGAAGAGGACAAAAAACTTATCAAGGATATATGTGCTTATTCGTATGCTTGACAGTTAAGGCGGTGCATATTGAGTTTGCGACGGATTTGACCAGTGGGTGTTTTTTGGCCACACTTAAAAGATTTGTCGCACGCAGAGGTGTCCCTACCAACATATTTAGCGATAACGGTCGTAATTTTGTTGGAGCTGAAGCCAAGCTAAGGAGAACCATCGAAACGGCCATTCGCAACTCAACAGAGATACTCAAGTTTTCTGCAACAGCTCATATAAAATGGAATTTCAATCCACCTCAAGCTCCGCACTTTGGTGGCATCTGGGAGTCGGCCGTCAAGTCTGCTAAATTCCACATGAAACGCGTGATTGGGAACACAATCCTCACTCTGGAAGAAATGATTACATTATTGACGGAAATCGAGAGTATATTAAATAGCCGCCCTCTCTGCGCGACAACAGAACCAAACATCGAAATGCTAACACCATCGCACTTTTTGATTGGCCATAATAATATTAAAATTCCCGAAAATGACTTAACCGAGGCAAAATGTTCACATTTAAGCAGATGGCAAATGGTGCAAAAAATGACTCAGCATTTTTGGGAGCGTTGGCACTCGGAATATCTTCCCACATTGCAAGCGAGAGTTAAATGGCGTAAACTGGGTGATTCAGTACGTATCAACGACATTGTCATTATCCACGAAAAACATATTCCATCATGTAAATGGCAGTTGGGAAAAATATTAGAGGTGCATCCGGGACCAGATGGTCACATTCGCGTTGTCTCAATCAAAACAACAAGTGGCATTTTTCAACGTCCAATACACAAAATATGTGTCTTGCCCGTGTACCAGCAAGAAACTAACATGCCACAAGATGCGCTTCACAGTCATAAATCACAGAATACAGTCCACTATCGAAAGCACACACAAGATGCACCATACATTCCTGAGGGTCCAAAATTCCACAAGTTCACCATCAGCAAATGCCAAAAATAAAACATCGTAACATCCAAGTTTCTGTATTGAACCAAAAGGTTCAAGGCGGGGAGGATGTTGGGTTCACTTTTGCAACCTCCTAAAATAAACGAAAAGAACCACAAAGGATCATCAAAATAAAACGAAGCTGGAGTTTATACTTATCTGAAAATACATCAGCAGATCATCAAATCGGTTGATGCCATTGTTCCTTGTTGGTTTCCTATCCGTAATGGTTAACTAAAAATTATAATTATATTAGATCTTAATTTAACTATTTGAATTATATAACTTACCAATTAAAACACTTAATATTCGGCAGGCAAATTAACTTATTTACAATTTGCTTGACGTTTCTAAAAAACAGAAAATTTTCCTCAATAGCAGAGACATCTATTTTATAATAGACTATTGTCTACCAAATTTTGTACTAAAAGTTTATAGCAAAACACTTAGTTAATATGTTAAAAGGTTAGATGTCTCTCACCACAGCAAGAACATTTTTGTAACAAAAATTGTGTAAATTTGACAAGCGAAAAAATAAAAAACTCTCTCTTAATCTTACCATCGGCGCGTCAACACGCACAAAGAAGTTTCATAATTAATTGTTTAATAAATCATTCTCGGTTCACAATTAATACATATACAGGACCATCAATCCCAATCCATGAATATGGGAATACGTCATTTAGGTGCTCTCGGACAATTAATCTCCAGTGTGCAGGACAACCGTCATTTTGAAAAACAATAGGTTGGTTATATTTGAAAATTGGCAAGTGTGCTACCAATTCGGGCAAATCATTTTGTAAAAACATTGACACTAAATCTTCTTTGGAATGACCTCTGTCCTTTGGCAAGTGGGTTCCGATCTTTCGTTGACCAGTGAACAAGGTTGTGCAAATTAAGAATTCCCTCTTTAGTAAATTTGGACTCATCTGTCCATAGAATACTTTTCAAAAAGTGGGGATCATCCACATCTGTGTGCAATAAAAGATAACAGCTACTTTTCTTATGCTACATTGCTTATGCTTCTAGTCGGTTCCTCTTCAAACAGTGCTGTTCATCGACAGCAATATTATGTCGCGTTATAACCCCTCTTGGTTCATTAAAATTTAAATTACCGGTCTCGCGTAAGCGTCGATAAGTATTTTGGAAGGTGTGGCAGCTGGGTAATCGTCTATTAGGAAAGCGTTCCTGGTGAATCCTTTGTGTGGCACAAAACTTAACCACAACACTTAAATACTTAATGAAAACAAAATAACAATTTGTTTTATGATTTTTTTCTGCTTTTTCGGACAAAATATCATTTTAATGGACACCCATACAATGTTTTACGACAATTTTTGTCGCATAAAAACAAAGAGGCCATTTATTAACAATATTTCTACCACAAAAGTAGAAAAAATGCATTCCCCTCCCCCACGTTTAACCCCAGGGCACTTGTGTACACAAAGATACACAAACCCTTACAAAAATGAGAACTCCCTTAGATAGCTTCTTGGCAGCTTGGTTTCGTACTGATAAAAAGTTCAGGTTGCAACGACCAAACTGCAAAAGTGCAAAAATCAAAATCTTGCTTTGTACCGATAATACAAAACAAGAACATATTGATTTAGCGAATTATATATCACTAAATCAGAAACCACAGGAAATTATCACTATGTATGTGTATAACAGCCAACACATATAATTTAAGAAGAAATATTAAAGACGTCCGTGAATTTAATTTGTTTTATGATTTTTTTCGGCTTTTTCGGACAAAATATCATTTTAATGGACACCCATGCAATGTTTTACGACAATTTTTGTCGCATAAAAACAAAGAGGCCATTTATTAACAATATTTCTACCACAAAAGTAGAAAAAATGCATTCCCCTCCCCCACGTTTAACCCCAGGGCACTTGTGTACACAAAGATACACAAACCCTTACAAAAAGGGTTTGTGTATCTTTGTGTACACAAGTGCCCTGGGGTTAAACGTGGGGGAGGGGAATGCATTTTTTCTACTTTTGTGGTAGAAATATTGTTAATAAATGGCCTCTTTGTTTTTATGCGACAAAAATTGTCGTAAAACATTGCATGGGTGTCCATTAAAATGATATTTTGTTCGAAAAAGCCGAAAAAAATCATAAAACAAATTAAATTCACGGACGTCTTTAATATTTCTTCTCAAAATAACAATATTAGAACAACCTAGAAGAGTGACGTATTAGTTGTTGGTTGTTGTAGCCTACTTGGTGTATGTTTTTAAGTAAAAACAAGTTTTTATCGCGAATAGTAAAGTGTAATAGTAAAGGGTTTTTATGGCATATTGCATATCGTTGGAAAGGGGATAGACTAGAAAACTAAATAAAAGAGTTCGAAGATCACGATCACTTTTAGTTTTTAAGTTTTCTTTTACCATTTTCAAACATTTTAAGAGTAAATAAAAAGGAAAGTAGATGTTATTTGGGACGAATTTTGAATTTGATAGAACCATACAACAGTAAACGTAAGAGTTAATACTAAATTTGGAACCTATACCAATTATTTAAAAAAATAATACAACTTGAATGCTAAATATTACGATTTTTCAAAATATATGTACATGCCGTGCTCGATTGTTAAGTAAGAATTTATCGTCTAACACAAATTTTCTACATAATAATTTATTGTTTCAGTATAAGAGCCATTTAAGAAGTTAGTGACTCTTACAAGAGAGGGCGCTCACTCGCAGTATAATTGTCAGTTGCACCATAGAGCAAAATATACATAAGAACTCATGTAGACATTCCGAGGTTAATCTATTTTACGATTGGCAATCTGCATAAGCTTAACAAGAATAATGAACTATAAAATAACTATGCCGCGACATGTATATAAGATACGTAAATATGGATTAAATATAGAAAAAAATTAAATTTGTGTATATAAATATATCAAAACTATAAAATAAGATTAATCTCGGAGAAATTGGTCTATAAAATTTGCACTACAGGAAACCCAAGAACACGACTAATTCGTTCCGTGTTCTTTAAAACCGTGTTGTTCGAGACTACAAAAAAGAAAAGAAAAAACGTTGCGTTTTATTTTTTATTTTTTGTTATGATATATAAAAAACAAAATAATAGAAAATAGCGAAAATCGTGTTGTTTGAAACCATGTAATTTGAGAAAATGAGTATCCGTGTTCTTCGAAAACGTGTTCTTCGAATGCCGTGTTCTTGGAGGGTTACCTTGATTTCTCTTATATATTTATTCCTCGATGGTTGCACGAACTTGAAATTTGTCTTAAAAAACATAATATTCTACTCTTGTCACTCACATTTTATGAACGTGCAACATGCAAAATCAAATATATCCAAGTTAAAGTTTTTCCCCATTTCCTTTTTTAAAAATAATTGAAGTACAAAATTTGTTTTTATTTTTATGCATTATATTTGTTTAAGAAATTTAAGGTGGACATTGGGTTTCAGTGGTTGACACTTAGGCCAATTTTGGCCCATTGTGATACCACGCATTCACGCCACATCATTAACCCATTCACCTATTCATCTACTCACACAACTACAGTATACCACCTGCACATTGACGTGGACGGTGGGTTGGCGCTGAATTCTGCACTCCAACAGAGGTTGGTGTTTATTGGTTGGTCTTAGTTGTGTTTATTAACATCACCGATTGTAATCGATGATGAAACTTCGATTTGCATATAGCCTCTGATGAGGTTATATGCAAGGTGGGCATTACTTGTTTGAAATATTAACACATACATACATATTATGAATATTTTGCATTGTATTGTAAATCGCGCGCGCGGCTTATAGTTTACACTATAAATCTGATAAAGTAACTGAGTTTCCGAGTCGTACATGTATCGCTATAAATGATAATGTGTCGTTTTAAAGTCTCTAGGGATAAAAGATACTTATGTAGACACATGAACTGATTTCGTTGGCTCCTCGGCTTCTTATACCCTCATGGTAGACCAACTAATGGGTCGAATTGCCATCATAGTTTCTGATGGTCAAATTCAATGTCCACAAACTACGTTTATAGAATGCAATGCTCGACCTCAAGTAGGGAGTCGGTAAACATTGTTGCAAATCAACTGCTATGACAGTAGCATGTGGATTAGAATTATCTAGTCGCTTTCCTTCGAAGCCAACTTAGCACACTGGTGGTTAATCCGCCCTTTTCCTATGTTAATTTTTTCATCTTCCGTTGCCAGTTTAATCCGCATTGCAAATTTATCGCACTTCTGCACAAATTAAACACTCTTAGGAAACAATTTTTGCATTTGTTGATTTCCTCGCGAGTTTCACTATTATTCAAATAATATTTTATAGTTATATTTCTTGACTTTTGCTGATTTTTTAAATTAGTGATGGAATTTTTCGGTTCAATTTTAAAACATTTTAGCTGTATTGCTTTCGCAAAATTACAACAACAATTGCATTGTATAGGGCCGAATAGGCTTTCATGTAAGCCAAAAAAAAATAAAACTTAGGGGAAATAAAACTATTTTATGGTTATGGTGTTTACCACAAGGCAGTTATTTTTACTATTTTTTTGGCATCTTGTTGTAAAAAAAGACATTTTGCGTTTGTTTTGACAGAAAAATACCGAATTTAATTTGTTTTATTTCGTAAAAAAAAAATTAAATAAATATTATTAAAATGAACCAAAGTAAAGAACCTAAAATAGATTAAAAAAATTAAAAAGTTGTTACTTTCAGATTCTAAAGCTAAGCTAAGCGGGATTTTCGAAAGCAACACAGCTTTTGTAATGAAAGCAAGGCGACGTGTATATAGTTGTTGTCCCCAATATTCCGAGAGACACTTATTTCTGAATTCGACTGATGGCCATGATATTTTTTCTTACAAAGGTCCAGTCTTCCAGATGTGGAGAAGAATTCCAGTCTTTTACCTTATGCTGTGAGGTAGGCTTTCCCGGAAATTCGTTGTAATTTTCGTGCAACGTTTACTAATTCGCTTATATTCTGGTGAAATTGTTTCCATATCTGTGGCCCTATTCTGGTTTTCCTCGGAAATACGAAATTGGGAATTAGTGACTTTTTCTAGCAGCTGGGAATTTTTTATTCCCTAAAGTGTATTCTGGCGTTTGGTAATTTTTTTAATGGAAGAAAATAATTCCATTTTATAGCGGTTTTGACGTTAATTTTTCCTCATTATTTTTTGGGGGAACTGTAAATTGTGATTCTAACATTTTTGAATTTTTAAGCATTACTTTTTCTAATAAATATACATATATTTAAAAATAAGTTAAATATCTGTAATAAAAAATTATTCCGTCTGCCAAAATATACATTTGGTAACATTAGGGCAGGATATACACTAGGGCGACAGATGAGCTATTTGTAGCTTCGAATTCCAATCTATTCCCATCGTATACGTATTCCATATTGTCAATTTGTTCTGACCCTTAATAAACTATATAAAATCACATACCTTCATCTGAATTTTCCATCAAAGAAATCATGGTTTGACTTCTTCATTTACCGATTTATTATTAGTGCCGGCATTATATAAACCAGGCGATATCTGTATGGCTCTAGAATATCCAGATAGCTAACGTTCTTCCAATCTCGAAATGTACTCAATACATAATGGATCATTAAAATTCGGTCACTTCAATTTCACCCATTTTCTCATCTATATTCAACAAAGTACATCCATTTCTTTCTGAAGAACACTCATTTTCAAATTTTTCGCCGTTTTATTCGGATTTAATAATGGCCGGTTGAACAAAAAAATGACTAACGGCCGGTTAGGTATAAGTTAATTAAAAAATAAAATAGTAAACTAATCTATTACGAGTACATACAAAATGGAGTTTGATTTTAATAATTTTTTACTTGGTTGTCAATCAATTCATCAATATTTAAAATTTCGAAACTGTCTGTGGCTTCTACTATATGTGCCTACAAATGATCGCTGTAATATTGTATAATTCATACATGCAAAACAAAAAAGAAATTGAAAACATTATGAGAATTAATTGATTTTATTGAGCCATTGGTGAGTTTCTCTTCTATAAACAATATTTGTGTACTGAATAAAATTTACTGATCCAATTTGACTTAAGCATTGAAAACTTTTGAATAAATTTATTTGGTCCGTCAAGTCAATTTATCAGGAATGTACCCTTCAACCGATTTTGCAAAACAAATGGTAAAGTTAAATATTATTTTTTAATTTTTATTTACTTAGTTGCAAGAGATTCCTTTTTAAAATTGTTGAGCAAATATTTCTACGAGACCTTGTACTAGAAGCACTCTTTTATAAAACTTAATGATTAGCTTGAAATCTCATTGACCAAATTTTACCTATTACTACCTTTATAATTATAAAGGTTATTAGGCTTTTAGTATTATTAAAATGCGGATGTTAACTGGTATAGAGCCTTTTTATTTGAAAATTATTACTACCTTTAATTCGTTTTTGTTTTAAAGTATTCTATTGCAATCTTGAACATTTGATAGTTCGGTGTGTTGCTTAGGACCAAGATTGTGATGAACGTCGTAATAATATTAAATAATCTTCATTTTAGTACACTCTAAATATCTGGCTACATCGAGTTCATGATTGGCGATAGAACTAACTTAAGTTGTTCCTAAGATAAACACATATGGTTGCATCTATACCTGTAAACAAGATTTATTTTTTCTCATAATGTGAGAAAGAAAACTATGTATTTACGAATTCTCAAAGATTGCAATATCTTCCACTCGGTTTGACTATTGCTGACGGTACTAGCTGAGCACGAATTCTGTTCAGAAAAAAACACAATTATTATAAACAAAGGGCTAATTAGATTTGAAAATATAAGAAGGGAAAAATAAGACGAATAATTTAAATTTATATTATTTCTTTATAATTAATATTTTAAAGAATTTATAATAAGAAAATATTTAATAAATATTTTATTTAACACAGTGATTTAAGCCATAATGACCAATTTCTATCTGTCTTCAAACTTATTTTATTTATGTACTTTAAAATATTAGCTAAAATTATTATTTTTGTTTTTCTTAAACTGTATTTTAAAAATTTGTACTTACCACAATATTTATAGTACTATAATTATGCATTGTTTTATTTAAATAGTGCAATCTTATTCACATGGTAATTTATTACTAATGATGATAACGCACTTACATTATGAAACAAACAAGTGGAGCGAGTGTGCGTTTACAAGCAATCAATATTCTGCTCCCAATAATGAACCTTTATGCTCATTCGGTTTAATTCTTTTAAGACGTCTCAGTATTCACTGTTGGTATGTAACAGTATTCTTCTTTCGTGTTTGATGGCACATCTCTGGATCACTTCATCAATCCATTTAACATCAGGTCGTTGTGTAATTCCCCGTTATGTACGTATGTGGTAAGCAATATGTTATTGCACGTAGAAATTTGTTTTGACAACGTTGAATAATTAAATGATTTGATTGTTTAGCTCAGCCCCAGAGTTGGAGTCGCCCAAAGTGGGTTAATTATTGATTGGTATATCAGGCATTTACAGTACAGGCTAAGCTTAGAATAGCCGTGTTCTTTTATTAGCGCCCGATAGATTTATCCGGAGCACCCAATTTTCTGTGTCAAAACTTATATTTACGCGCTATTTGTGAATGTAATTAATTTATTTAACTCTAAACTATGATTTTTCATTCAGCTTTTTAGTTAAAAATATTTTGCTCTACCTATTTATCGGGAGCCACTATCGGGAGCGATATCCATTTCAATAAGAAATTTGAAAAAAACTTTATTTTATAAACCTCTGAAACCATTAGAAGTTTAATCTTACAATAAAAATTTAAAATGCAGCAAGATGAACTCCTATTTATAACGTCATGACAAAATAAACGTCAATTAGTATATTTCAAGTGATAAATGTTTGTTTTATTGATGAATTAAGTGAACACTAGTGACTAATAGCTGCAGTTTCAGTAGAAATTTGCCATTCGGCTCCGCATATTGCTCGCTATTAACAAAACCAATTTTCCCGCTACACATAGACGAAGAATTGCATTCCTTATTGTTACCTCGATTTTAAGACACATATTAAAAACAATAAAAAAATAACAAATATTTACAAAGAAGAAAATTGAATAATCAAAATTAAAACTATATTGCAAATTAAAAAAATTACAGATGGTTCGCTAATTTTATTGAGATTTGACTAAGGATCTCTTTGTTGTTAAATTAATTTACTTAAAATAAATTATGAACGTCATGTTGTGAATTGATTTTACATGGTTTGTTTTATATTTTCAAGATTGTAATTTTTGATAGAAAGGTATTGTACTAGACCCAGAAGTATAAAATTTAGTACTTTTCCAAATAAAATGTGTAAGAAAATAAAATGAAACAGTTCAACATGTTGCACTATTTATTTTTAAATTTATTTAATTGAATACCTACGTTAATACATCGCCTAGATTGAACAGGGAGATGCACTCGCGCCTGTGCTGTTCAATTTGGCACTTGAGTACGTAGTGAGGAAAAGCAACATCGAAACTTCGCGCTGTATATTTAATAAATCAGGCCAAATTCTTGAATATGCAGATGATATCGCGCTTCTTGGCCGAAGACCTAGCGATATCAAAGACAGTTTCGTACCGCTCGATCGCTGCGCAAGAAGACTTGGTTTGAAGGTGAACAGCAGTAAAACCAAATATTTAGCAACACCTAGGAACATCTGTATGGCAAATCTCGGCATTGGCGACCACAATTTTGATGGCGTCGATAACTTTAAATACCTCGGGTCAGTTATAACATCATCGAATGACATGCAGGCAGAAATAAAAACCCGAATCGCTGCCACACAACGAGTTTTCTACGCCCAATCAAAATTATTGCGATCTAGACATCTATCGCAGTCGTGTAAGGTCGCACTTTATAAAGCACTCATAAGACCTGTGCTGGCTTTCGGAAGCGACAGCTGGACCATGACCATTAACGATTGTAGATTGTTATCTACTTTCGAAAGGAAGGTCATTTGTTCAATCTTTAGTCCAATTAAAGTCGCGAACAATGAATATCGGATTCGCATGAACCACGAGATAAAGCAAATTCTTGGAGATTGCGATATTATCGGATTCATCAAACCCAATCGAGTTAGATGGCTCGACCACGTTATAAGGTCCCCACAACAACGGATGACCAATAAAGTGTTCCATCAACAACCAGCCGGTGTGCATAGACGAAGACCCCGACTGCGCTGGCGTGACGACGTCGAACAAGATCTAGATACACTAGGATGCGATGTTATCTTCGTTGAATTGTGGTGTTCATTCGTCAGATTAATTCATCGTTGAATCCATTATTGTCGGCAATGTTTCGTCCGACATTTACCTCATCCACATAATTCGGGTAGTCCAGGGGAATGTTATTTAACCTATGAAGAAAATAGCGAAAGGTAGTAAATTTATGATGTTGTAACATTTGAGATGTTCCAGCAGGCTGATAACTTACTTCCTTAAAGAATTAAACAATAATTCGGGTTTTTTTTTTTACTCAATGATATGGGCTTAGAAAATCACTCATAATTGATTAGCACTCATAACAATTATTGGTATAATTGTTCGTTTAACAAAATACTGTAAGATGCTGGTCGTAAATGTTTGTTTTGTTGTCTTCTTATTTTTCTGTTTTTTGTACAACAAGACAACAATCAAAAATTAAAATTTTTATTGGTCATTTGCGTTTTGAAAAGAATACAAGGTAGCTTGCTTATCAGTCTACCTGGTCTACCACAGTTAGTCAAAGTGTTCATAACAATAATAATAAAATAGCTATTGATATTTATAGTGAGATACAAAATCTGTATCAGTAAAAATAATTATCCTGAGTTGTGTAAGTGATCGTCCAAACGTGAGTTGGGCTAATTTATTCAGTTGCGCAAACACTGTGCCTTTTGACAAATTATCACAATATTTAAAGTGGATTGGTGTTCTCGACAAAATATACGATTGTCGCGGGGAAAACAGGTATGATTTTTTTCTTTGTTTTGTGTTGTTATTATAATCTCGATTATTGTGCAATGCAATTTTTTTTTGAGTTTACAAACAACCTGTTGATTTTCATCAAGCCGAAAATTAAGAAAAATTGTGTTTGATATTTCTCGAAAACAGTGCCACAGTAAATTCCAAGTGGATACAACTACATATATATATAAATATATATATATATATATATATATATATATATATATATATATATATATATATATATATATATATATATATATATATATATATATATATATATATATATACCTAAATCGGCCACGCTTGATATCGAGGGTTTTTCCGCGACATTCAATTATTTTTGATTCTACACCAATTTCGTGTGAAGTCCAACGGCGTTTACGATTTGTTCACCAGCCAAACTGGGATTTTTTTATATCAATATTACGGTAAAAAAAAAAGCGCGCGCAATAGCGGAATATTTTGGACACACCTACTTATCAAACGCTAATATGTACGAGATAACAGTACGGTACGCGTTACTAACGACCATCACCAACGGATCTTAAACCAGCTAAGTGATTATAACTGTCTAAATTAAGTTTTTTTTATACACTATATTGCGTTAATTTATCATATCATATTATATTTGCATGCTATTTATATTTATTACTATATTATTTAAAACTATATTTCATTTATAAACCAAAAACAAACTTTGTATTACGAGTATAATCTGTTTATAATGATGTTTATAATGAATACTTTAAGATATTGATGCGCGGATCCGTTTTAAATTTCCATGTTCTATAATAATTTATAATAGATAAATATTTACATAACCATTATTACCATTGTAGATTTGTACTTATTAATATTGTTAGTTCATATATCATTGTGTATGACGTTTAGGTTAGGCTAGTTGTTGCATAAGTAACATAAATTGTAAAGCTTTTAAATACCAATAATTATTCTTGCTAGATGAATTTTGTTTATTTTTTTTTTTTACTGTTGTAATTCTAGTCTATGTCATGTTTCACCGTTTGATTTTTTTTTCTTGCGCGAATTTCTTGCATTGATTTGAAATGTCAGCCTGTTTGAACGTCATGATGTATAATTAAATATTCGTAGGTAGTATGGGCTAGCATATTAATTCAATATTGGGGGTCTATCAATTTTCAGCGCTTGATATTACCATGGCGAGGGAGGTGTGCGCAAGTGGTTCACCATCATGACCACTCACATCGGAAAATGGCTGTGTACTATTCATGTTAACTGTTTTAAAATACTTTAATGCTTTTATTTAATTAATTTGGTTCTTTTGTCTTTCCTATTTCCAAGTGAATCGTATAACGTGTGAGTAAGGTATAGCAGCACTTCTAGTTTTCTGTGGTTCTCGTAACAAGAACTCCGCCCACCTTCTTCACTCTAGCCGGCAAACGTGCTGCAAGTCACACATATAGAATCACGGAGAAATTCTGCTAATAAAGCGATAAATAGACAACTTTGTTGTTGCGTCCATGTCGCACCTTAGTTTGCCCCAAGTCGTTTCGTTACAATGTAATGGATGGGGTGTGTGGTTAATGATGTGATGTTTGTGTTTCTTACGGGAATAGCGGAATAGCATCAAAATATCATCGACGTATCGATGCCAATAACCCTTTCCGACCGAACGTACACATTTGTGTAGGTAAATGTTTTCCTATTTCCGACCGAGCCAATTTTTTTTCTTGAACAAGTTTGGGACCGAGCATACACATTTGTGTAGACAACCAAAAATAATTTTTACGTTTTGGTTTTTTATTGTGATTAACATGAAAATATTATTATTCATTGTACTTTTCAGACTTCGATTTGAGATGTGCACAAGATCAAGTAGCCGTTTTGCGCATTTTAGAACAATCTGATTTTGAAGATTTTAGTGATGATGACGACATAGCTGATCCCACATGGATTTACGAACCACGATCTATTGAAACCATCACTGAGTTAGAAGATGATGACCCAGAAGACCCACAAGACAATGAATTTGAGGATCAAGTTCAATCTAAACCTACGGCTGTGACAGAAAGACTTCGGATTTGAAGAAATTCAAACTTTGCTGGGAAGACTATTCCTGAAGAAGGAAATATTGGTAATAAACTACCATGTTCTCCGATATCATATTTCAATAAATACTTTACATCTCAACACTTCGAATCGGCTGCAACGTTCACAAATATGTATGCTCTTTTCAAACACGGGAAAGAATTGTCAACAAATAGCGTTGAGATAAAGCAGTTGTACGGGGCGCATTTGCTAATGGAGTGTATCTCATACCCACGATTGCGATGGTATTGGAGAATTGGATTTCGCATCGAACATTTAACGTCAGTCTTCACTAGAGACCGTTTCATCTTACTCAGAAACTGCCTACATTATGTTGATGCTGCTCTCCGAAACAACGTAGAGAACAAATTGTGGAAAGTACAACCAATTATTAATGCCGTTAGAAATCAATGTAGACAGATAAAAAGACTTGTGGGTCCGTATTCCATTGACGAGCAGATGATTCCGTTTACTGGCCGATGATCCTTACGACAATACGTAAAGGGGAAACC
Source organism: Nephrotoma appendiculata (assembly GCA_947310385.1). Classification (NCBI taxonomy): domain Eukaryota; kingdom Metazoa; phylum Arthropoda; class Insecta; order Diptera; family Tipulidae; genus Nephrotoma; species Nephrotoma appendiculata. The sequence goes on along the minus strand of OX371223.1, from coordinate 182,319,505 downwards.
ACGATCAGTTGGTTTAAAACATTTTGTGGTTGCTCTTTCTGGAGGAATGGTTATGGATTTCGAGATCTACCAAGGCACCTCCACTCCATTTAGTGATAGATCATTGGGTTTGGGGCCAGCAGTTATCCTTAGATTAACAGAAACGTTGCCTGTGGGATCGTTTCTGTTTTTCGATAGATATTTTACCACTGTTCCACTTTTGGGAAAATTAAAAGAATTGGGATTCTATGCTTCCGGAACCATAATGTTGAATCGCCTCAAAAATATTAATTTTAAAAACGATAGACACATGAAACGGGGTGATATGGAAGAATTTTCTAATCACGATGAAATTGTAGCGGTAAAGTGGCGGGACACAAAATCAGTGGTAATGTTGTCAACAGCAGTAGGTCAAGAACCGGTTGAAAATGTTTCAAGATGGTGTAAAATTTCGAAAAGATTCATAGATGTTCCTTGTCCAGCAGTAGTCAGGAACTACAACAAATTCATGGGTGGCGTAGACGTGTGTGACCAGATGATGGAGTACTACCGTACCTATATCAAAACTAAAAAGTGGACACTTAAAGTATCATTACACTTTCTGGACCTAGCAATAGCTAATTCTTGGCAGGAGTATCGGCAAGATTGTACTTTTTCCGGAGTGCCAAAAAATCGGGTGAAAGATCTACTTGAACTTAGGTTGGAAGTAGCCGAGGCTTTATTAGCTTCTGTGGTTGATCTACCTAATCAGGAATCAGATAGTGAAGTTGAGGCATACCCACTGAAACGACCAAAAAATTACTGCTCACCTTTACCGGTGAATGCTAAGCGGCGTGATCGAACTGACCACTAGCCGGTTTGCGATGAATTAGACACTGTCAGAAAATGTGGGCTTGAAGGCTGTAAAAGTCGTACCAGACTTTGCTGTAAAAAGTGTGATGTTTATTTATGTATCACCAAATACAATAATTGTTTTGAACAATTTCATTGCAAATAGTGTTATGGCCAAATATTTTTAATTTTTTAAATATTAATATGATTTATATTACGTACCTGAATTATATATATGTATGAATTAAATAAAAATACTCATGTATGAACTAATCAAAAACTTTCGTTATTTAACTGTATTGTGACATAGACTACACAATTGTGTATGTAGTTTTCGAAGGAACATATAAGTGGAAAATTATTTTTTTAACTTTTTTGTTAGAAAACATATCCTAATTAACCCAGAAAATTAATTTTAACGATTTTGGACAGAATAAAATTACTCGGCCGGAAAAGGGAAAACATTTGCCTACACAAACGTGAGGCTCGGTCTCAAATACAATCCAAAAAAAAAATTGGCTAGGTCGGAACGGGATAAATGATATATTATTCCTTAAATTGTTGTCAAAACCCAGTACAGATAATGAAAGTTAAAAATCAAACTCGGTACTAATCACCGAATCAGTAGTATTTGAACATCCTAACGTGGCTGCCAAATAACGTAAATTATTGTTGTATTCGGTAAAACCGGACTACAATTTTTTTTCTAACTATTAAATATTTATCTATTTTATAGTCTACGTTGATGGTTTATTATTTTCGTAAATAATAAAATCGTTTAATTTAAATTTCACATACAAAAATTTTCATAAAAATCGGCCAGCTAGTCGCTAGCTCAACCAAATAATGACTTCTTCGCAAAACCACCAGAATCATCCAAATGGTAAAAGACATAATAACTATACGTCAAACTCATTGTTATATTCACAATTTTATTAAAATTAATATTTTTTTAACAATAACTGCATTTCAATTAATTTTTTTAACTGTACTTAAACAATAAAACGGATATTTTTTATTATAATTTACGAATTAAAAACAAATTATTAAAAATAATATTGAATCATTTTTATTAATTACTTACAATTTATTAAAAGACTATTAGAAGTTCTTGGAATAATTTTTTTTTGTTGATAATACAATTTTTCATTTAATATATTTTCAGTACTCTTAACTGATAATTTAGAAAAAAAATTTGTAAAATATGACAAAAGTATTTATTTTATAATATTTAATATATTAATTAAGTAAAATGATCTTTGGAAAGTAATTGGCATAAATATTATTTGTATTTAGAATATTCAAATAAATTAATAATTTGTTTTAATAATAAGGAGCAAAATTTTATTTTACTTTTTTTTTATATAGCTATAATTTTAAAATACACATATAAGTTTTGGTTTGTTTGTTTAAATAAATTATTTACATTAACAATTTGTTAAATATTTGTTTACATGTAAGTATTTATTTATATAATAACTATAATTTTTATTTTTGTTTTAATTTAATTTAATTAATATTTAAAAATGGAAGACATAATTTTTCAATATTAAAATTTTAGTATATATGTATTTTTTATTTTATTTTTTCAACATCTTTATTTTAATATCGCATTTTATTTTTATTTACTTTATTTTATTTTTATTCGAATTAAATTTTAGATGATAATATTTAATATTACTCATCACTTTGATACGAATTTGTTCAGTTACATCGGATTATTAATTTTAACTTTAAAATGTAATTTCCATCCAAGCATGGGCCTTAATTATGACTTGCATTTACTATGGGTAATTACTAAGTACTAACAACGTTATTATCGCTGCCTATTTTTGCATCCAGCTCTAGTAACCTCTAGTAATATGAAATAAGGAAGTTAAAGGCTCCGTTATGCACATTTCCCAATGACAGTTTAGTCAAAATAATAATTTTCTTTTGTATACAAGATTTTTAGCTTTTATTTCATATACAAATACGTATGTAGTTCTTACACATGCGGGATAGCCTAGATGAATCATTAGTTTTATTTTGATTTAGTAAGATTATCTTTAAAACTTTACTCAAATTATAAGTGATATCTTATCTTCTACTTTTAATTGTATGAGTACGTAAATTTTGAAAATTTATATTCTATAATAATGAGGATGTTTTCGAGTAAAAAAACAGCTAATTAGAAATGAATCAATTAATTAAATCTAAATATTCATTTTGTAACAGCGGGTTGGATTATGTGTATTCAAATTTTGAACAAAAATTTGTATTCATATTTTTGATCAATATTTTTTTTTTTTAGTATTTTCTTTCTAAAATTATAAATAAAAAAATGTAAAATTAGGATTCCTTGTCTTGTTTTATAACCGTAAACCACTACTTTGACACTTTATTTCATTGGTTTCCCTAGGTGACGTCTCGTTTATTGCATTGCACCATATTGAACTTTCTTTACTTTATAATATCTGTAATGAAATTTAAGGAACTTCAATTAATTAAATCCTAAACAATTTTAAAATATAGATTAAATTAATTAAATAATTAAATACTAAAAGTATTAGTATTGTTATTAGACTAGAACGTTCCCAAGTCATGTTAATTTTTGAGAATCATATGATATTTTTGGTCGCCAATTGACAATGTTAAAGTAGTTTATATGACTCCTTCGTTAAAACTGGTAAAAGTTTCATATCCGACAAAATCGTCTTGCACTAAAAATATTTATTCAATTAATTTTCTCTCTCTCTCCCTCTCTTTCCTAAAACTAACCGCTCGGTTCACAACAAAAATAAAGTGACACATCCATTTTGAGCAGACAGATCTACATGAAAATTCGCACGTGTTAATAAAAAAGTAGTACTATTTTTAGAAACGACGATCTAAAAAGCGCTATCTCTCATCGAACGACAAAACTATACTGAACCACCTACTACATATATAAAAGAAAACGTATAGTGTAACTAACCTATCTTGTTTTCATAAAAATATATTTTCTGTCAAATTTCTATCCGTGTGTTCCACACGGTATGTTAAAGAAGTAACTTTATCTTCGTTTCTTTTCCCGTTAACCTATGATACCGGTTTTAATGGCGACCAGTTTTTCAAGAAAAAAATTATCGGGAAGTAGCTTTAACATAAATATAAATGAGAAAAAACAATTAAGGCCATTTTTGAGATGTAGATTTTAGTATAAATTTTATTTTCGAGAGAGCAGAATAAAACAACACAAAAAAAAAATTGTGTTTAAATTTTACGGAAGGTTTTAAATTAGCAGAAGGAGTAGTACTTTTTTGACATGCCATGTGGAACAGTAGAATGTCTGCAAATTATTGTAGTGGGCGTACGCTGAGGTAGAGGGTGCATTCAAAATGCGCATTTAGCAAAGACTTGGCAAGATATTAGCGTGATACGGCCACAATTGCTGTGAAAAGTGTAGGAAAATTGGAAATCCAGATTGCGCCATCTACGTGCCAGCCACGGCGGCCATATGACCGAAATCATATTCAAGCACTAATGGCATACAATTATCTATCCTATCCAATAAAGCTAGTTTCCCTGATATTCAAAATGTTTTTCTTTGTTCTATTTTAAGTTAAAATTGTGAAACACTAAAAAACACCCTTTATAATAGAATTGAAAAAATCTCGGATGTGGGATTTTTATCTATAAAAATATTGTTTCAATTGGATTTTTTCTGGCCTACCCCTGAAATCTAAATGTTGTTACCATATTATACCGATATCAATTAACTGTAAATTATAGAATCTTGTGATCTAAAGAGTACTTAAAATAAGGATCCACGCATAATAAATAATTTTTTAGAAACTAATTATTCTAAATTTAAACAAAATGACCTACAGGTCTGATTTTCTTATAAGAAAAAGGAATTAGGAATTGTATTTTCATAGTATTTTGGTCACAAAAATTTTTCTAGCATTCTGTGGCAATAAGAGTAAATTTTTCAAAAACAAAATTAAATTGGGAATATTTTTCCTATTTTTCCTATACGGAAAAAACTTTCCTAAATTAAAAAAATTTAGAACAAAAATGATTTCTCAGTAGGCCAGAAAATGATATTTTTGATAAATATACTATGTAAATTTTTCTCCCAATTTATATTTCCTATAGGAATGTCACAATCGACCTGTGGCACTATTCTGGTAATTTCCCGGGAATAGGGAACTGGGAAAAGAGTTTACAAGTAATTTCTGTTCAAATATTTTTTTCCGGCATACTGAGGTAAAAAGCTAGTGTTAAATTTTTTGAACACAAAATTAGATTGGGAATAATTTTCCCCGCCAATTTAGATATGGAAAAATTATTCTCAATTTATAAATATTTACATCAAACTTATCTCCTCAGTAGGCCGGAAAAAAAATATTTGAACAGAAATTACATATAAATCCTTTCCCCCAGTTCCCTATTCCCGGGGAATTACCGGAATAGTGCCACTGCTGGTGTGATTTTTTATCGAAAGCTTAGATTTTCAATAGAATGTAAAATAAACTTGGTATGATTATTAATCGTTAAGCGTTCTTTAGTAAATCCATGATAATTAGGTGCAAATAAAATTGTCATTTTAGAATGAGTCAAAACGTTGTGTAATACAGGATAGGTTGATAATTGCCTTAGCAACGTCTGGCTTACAACGCCTTTTATTTACTTATTGATTTATTGAAAGAAATCGATTCTAAATAAAGATAAAAAAATGCAACAAGCAATTGCTGTGTTTTCCATGACTACTGAACTAGAACTCGGTAAAATTTAGTTTAAGTGCATTTATTTCAGGTAATATAAACCGAAAAGCTCAAAGGCTCACATTATAATAATAGCTTAATAAAGGTATACAATTTAAGTAAATCAAAACTAAATTATTAAGATTAAATATTTTTTTTTAAGTTACACCAAATTTTAACACAATACACCAGAGTTTTGTATTTATCGATTGTAATTCAAAAATAACCTATTTTTTGTTACATGTTTTAAAATGTATAATTTTATTAAACTTTTATTTTAATATGAAATTTACGCACATATTCTTTTGGCTATATTGCTTAAAATAGGAATAGAATGTTGTCAACTTCCATTGCAAAACTCGTGGAAAACGCAACTAATACAAGAGTCGGTCCAGTACGCTAAACTGTATATTCTCCCTTGACGATGTTTAGAATACATAACAGTAAAATCCACAGTAAAATGTTTTGCATAGAATGAAAGGAAGTACATTCATGTAGAATACTATTTTAACATTGGCCCGATTCCATACTAATCGTGTGTTTGTTTTGTCTATTTTATTTCTAAGTTAATGGTGCGTACACACGAGAAAGCGACTTTTTTTTTTGCCACGAACGTATACATATGAGTAGATCTCGAATACACCACTCTAAAATTAAACTTACCGGTCTTTGGTAAAACTGTCTTGTATAATCACAAATTATTATTCCTTCTTAAATTTCAGAAAACCAACAAGGTCAACCGTTATTGAAAATTTAAGTTTTAAATTTATTTGAACTTTGCAAAAATCCCACTTGCCCTTACTGTACACAGATTTTCATCAAATTTCACAAGGATTCCCAATTAATGGAAAAAATGTATGTATGTAGATTGATTCCTGACGGATTGACTACGTCTGGACTATAGAGTTTCCGAATTTTGGCAAAATAAAGTTTTATTTTTTCAATACCCGTCATTGTTTGAAATTTAATTTACAATCTTTTTCATTTAATAGTTTTTTCGTAAATGCTGTATACTTTTCAAAATATTTGCAAAAAACGGAAAAGCTCCCATGGAAGCTGCCACTTTCGGTGGACCAATTTCAGCCAAAAATAACTGGGATCTCCCAATTTATGAAAAACGCTTAAGTATGAGTTAAGTTTAACGCACACACACAGGCACACCCACAAAAACAATTTAAACTACTTTTTTTTACTTCGGCGATATCGCGAGTGGTAAATGCAAAAATATTGTGGTCAAAATTGTTCAGTATTGCTGTACTTAAAAAAAATTACATAAAATGAAATCAAACCATTGTATGAATATACTGAATAATAGAATAAAACATTCAATACAATATACACTTTGCGGCCAAAATTTAAATAACAATTTAAATTAACCGAACATTGGTCGCAACAATTAAACGGTTAGACAAATATAATAAATAATACATACCTCCATAATCCGTAACCGGTAACCGTACACACAGCCGCAAAAGCTAGAGCTGTACCAACAATAAGCGGTGCTGTTTCATCGCGATACGTTCCAGTGGCACTACATTGAAATGTTGGTCCCCAAGTACCCGCCGCTTTATACATAAAACTTTGCATTCGCAAATCACGTAAATATAATTTTGCTAAATGTCCCGATTTATCATTTTCATCTTGGGAATACATTGTAACTGATTTTTCATTATCACACGTATACGATTTTCCAACGGGAGTTGGAAACAGTAATGTACCACTCGGGGTTGATAAATGCACATTTAAGCCACGCCGATCAATATGTTGAAAAAGTGCATTATTTGAACTATAGGATACTTCAACCATTGTAATGTACCATCGTTCACCTCCAGGCGTCTATAAAACATAATTAAATGGATAAAAGAAAAAGGAAAATTAATAATAGCTATAATCATAATAATAATAATGAAAAGCAAATGGGAAAATTATTGTTTATTTTTAGGTCAAAAACAATTGTTTTATATTGTTATTATCCTCCACACCTTTTTAGTTTTTGCTAACTGAAAAATGAAAATCAATAGTCATATTGAGGTATATATGCCCTCCCTATACTAATAGTTAAAGCTTTAAGAAACTTATCTCTACTCCAGAACTATACATCAGTAGTAGCTACAACCTTGTACTACTATTATTATTATTTATTGATTACTAAGTAATAACATAATTTTGGAGATGTGTGCTATTTAAGTAATATTAATTAACAACAGATATTTCGGATGCCAGTATATGTAGGATCGCATTCTTCCAACTCTTATTTGTTGGAACATAAATCGGCTTCGTTTCTTTTTCCAAACATACTCATGACAAGATCAAATGTATTAACAAACTATCCACAATTGTATAAAATACGCTAAGATTGTAATCTTAACCGTAATTAATAAAACCTCTGACAAAATTTGAATATTTCTGTGTTTTTCCTAGCAAACATCATAATTTCAATTTACTAATCTATGTATGTGGTGACGAATACGTCAATTCACAAAGTTTTGAATGTCATGCTTTCATTTTATTGTTTTGAATGTGTACTCTTGATTAGAAAAAATTGTTTTAGAACATGATTTTTTCTGTTGTTATTTTTAAACATACAGGGTGTCAAATTTTAAGAAAAATTATGAAGATGATGTTCTAAATATGTGATGAAAAAAGATTATATTCTAAAACACCAGTTTATTACGCATTGGAAAAAGAATACCTACGGCAACTAAACTATTTCAAAGTTAAAAATATTGAAGATAATTCTATGGAACCACCTCAGAATGGTCTTGTGTTTTATATCCATGGACCTGAAAATTCATTTTCTAAACAATTTCCTAGAGAAAATGATTTATTGAAAACGCACAGTAAGATGTTTGCATTTAACTAAATTGAATACTGTCCTCATACATACACCTCACATATTTATAGAATAAATGAACATATTGTTACGAATTTTGGGCGTACGATATGGATTTGTACTCAATTTGCAAATAAAACACTCAGCGATTTAAGTTACAAACTTTATTTCTCAACGCCTTCTTCCTTTTCCCCCCTCATTCTGCTGCAATTCACTAATTTCACACGTTCACTGCTCAATAATTCCACTTTTACTATTCACTTTACGCTCATTGTTTGCTTTTCACTTCCTCGTGCACTCTTCATTTTTTAAATTAGAAGTGTATCTGCATCCCAAATTACTCGCGCTTAGTCTAGCGCTTTTCGAGATTATTCCTTTTATTGCATTTGGCGATCTATGGAAATTGCAATTGTAAATCCTTTCATGTAGTTGTTTTCGTGAACATTCACGCCATCAATTCCTTTCCTTGTCTTGATGATTAACGTCGTTGCTAATTCCAGTAATTTCCATGATGAAATATCGCCGCCGTTTACAATTGCTTTCTTTATCTACATATTCCTCCCCACATGGAATATCATTCTAAATTTCAATTCTGATCTGTAGTGGAACACAAATTGCTGCGGTAACATCGATGATGTTAAGAATAATAATTGCTTAATAAAATTATAGTCTAGAATTGTTTTGGATTCGCGACATTTGGGTTGATAACAGTTGGTGTGATATGCTTGTGTAGAGTAGAATTCCTAACAATATATATAATTGTTAGAAAATATTTAAAGCAAAATCACAGAGTAAAATGATTATCTGTGACAAAATACTAAAATGTCAAAACTGATATGAAAAGATATACTGTGTTTTAGCCTAAATTTCCGACTAATTAATGATTAGTTCACACCGGTTATTAACAGATGTCTCTAATATGCAAACACAAAATGTGCCTGATGTTTAGTTGTTAATTGGACACGTACTTCAGATTTATCAATTGCTGATTTGTTATTATATATTATTTGTTAATATTGTAGAGATTAATAAATGTTAATTAATTTAGTAACTTTGAATTAAATATCAGACGCGTTTTGTTTTGTACCATCTATGAACGACTGGCAGAGCTAAACATAAATTTAGTTAGTCAGAAATTTAGACTTACTTTGTGAAACTTATTTTTACTATAATCAACGGATAATTATGCATTTTGATGTTCGTCCTCCTTATTCATATTAAAATTTTTAAATTATGGACTTTAATGTTGATGGTATTCGTGTTGGCTAGGTACTACACATACACATAATACATATTTATTGTGGCCCATTGTAATTTACATATAATAAAACAAATTAAACCGAATATCAACAAGTTTTACAATGAACAAAATTAAAAATTATTTTGATTAAATTCTTAGAACAAATTAAAAATTAAATCGCGTTATAAATACAGTTTAGTCGTGTGTCCCACAACAAATATTTTTCAACTTGTGAGAAAGGTTTTCTTTAATTTTATTCCTATCATGATATTAAAATTTACATAGAAATAATGTTGACAGAAATGTTACTGGGCAATACATTGTATAATTATGGAATTTGCTGTTTTTCTGTTCAAATTGTTGTGGACGGAAGCATGACGATAAATGATGAAAATCATGATATGGTAATAATAATAAACTAAATTAAAATTAATGTTAACATTGAAGAGAAAATATATTATATCGATGGCCACTTTTAAAATGTATATTTTACGTTTGATCGACCTACACGTATATTATTTATAATATTTGTACATTCACGTAGGTAGTAGGTAGACCACGTTGTCAACTTGACGCACCGTACAAAACGGATGTTTTGTTTGTAACAAGATTACAATTTCGATAACAGTGAAAACACAATTCACCATTTAGAAATTATTTTTGTTTCATATATAATTACTAATTAATTATGCTTACTCAAATTAAAGACAATATTTTTTATAATCATCGATGGCGTTAGACATGCGATCAAAACTATTTATAGTCGTGTCTATTCACTTATTTGATCTAAGGCTTATTTTTTATATAGAAGAATCGGCAACCAACAGAACCTGGCTCCATTCTGTAATGACCAGGAGAGACAGGAATTTATAAACCACCCAACAAAAGGTTATAGTTCTAATAATACCACTTTATTTCACTTTTGAACTTGCACTGTTCACTGGCTAAATTTAAATTATAACTGTGTCTGCGCGTCCCAAATTGCTCGCGCTTACTTGTCTATCGCTGTCCGAGAATTTTCCTTACATTGCATCTGGCGATGTCCGTGTTTTGCTGTAAACCTCTTTCATGTAGTGTAACGCAGCGCTGTCCACCACTGGGTTACAACATTCAGCCACTACTGTACTCGTATTATACACCTACACAACTATGAAGATGCATATTCATGTGCATATATAAAAATTTCTGTGTCTTGATTATCGATTTGAGGTGGTCAGTAATTCTTCTTGTATAATGACAATTAATCTTTAAATTTTGGATAAGTCGGATCAACATAATATATTATCGGTCAATATAAAAAATTAAATAATTAAAAAATTTATAAAGTTAACATTTATAGTTTGTACGTCTGTCTTTATGTTTGCACTATCCAGCGTAGATTTCTTCGCTTTGCTTACGCGGACTACCATGGGTGGGCATGTTTAACCTGCCTCCATATCAAGATCGTCTGCAGCTAATTAATTTACAATCACTTAGTAAGCGCCGAGTTGTTGCGGACGTGGCTTTCATTCATCAAATACTAACTGGGGGTATCGATTCTTCTGTTCTGTTAGGTAAAATCAATCTAAATATAAATTCTCGGGATTTAAGATCAGTACCTATGTTTAGAATCGACCCTCATCGAACTGATTACGGAAAGAATGAGCCCGTCTCTAGAATGTTGTACGAAGCTAATCAGCACTGCCATCTTATCGATTACAATATGACAAAACGTACGTTGAAAAAACGTCTTTATTTTTCTTGAATATGGTTTGATATTTTATTTAACTTATTTGTTTTGTGTTTTTTTTTGTGTCATTTTATTTTGCTTGACTTTATCTTTTATCTATTTAAATTTTTTTTAATCTATCAAATCTGTTTGTACTAAGCAGACTCGACTTCCGTTTTCCTGCCGTCTGCGACGGGTATCATCTTGCTTAACTATTCATTTAGATATCTATTTATAATCACATTTGATTTTTTTTTTGCCGCTTTAAAATCCAATTTTTTAATTTCTCTGGTTAAGCATCTCGATATCCTTGTTTATAATTCACTTGAATTATACTCAAAAAAATAATAATAATACAGATGGAGACTCCCCGCGCGCGGTTGGGAGGGGTAATAGGTCGTCGGGATAATTTATTATTATTTACTATTATAGAAAATATAATAAAGTAATAATTCACCTGTTGCATATTCACGTAACGCAATAATTCGCATAACTACACACAGAACGCATTTTTTGACAACCTAATCCGCATAACGCAATACATTTTTATCCTTTGTTTCTCTTCGCTACGAAGAGGCCCTATTCCATGGGAAAAATCGGCTTTCAGTACAAATAAAAGCGAGAAAAAAATATAGATTTTACTGGATATGTACGAAACAAAGAATGTTGGCAGTACAATTTTACTGAGTCACAATGTTGCTATAAAAAATGTAAACTGAAGTATTTTTTATGGCAGCATCGGTCATACATTTATAAAAAATGTATGTAAAGATAAGACATTTTTCACACACTCATACAAAATAAGTCGTTCGCAATCTTTATAGTCGAATGCCGATTTCTTTTTTTTCCGTGTTGAAATTTGTTAACGTTAGTGGTTTTTTGTGGTACATATATGAAAATTAAAATATATAAAAAATCTAAAAAATGTATAAATTAAAACTTTTATGAAATTTTTATATTATGCCAAAATCTAAAACCATAAAATTTTACTATAAATATGAAATAAAAATATTTCTGTTCATTGTCACTCTTATAGAATTTTCAAATTTTTTGTTTTATGTTTTATCAGTAAAAAAATTGCTGTCAGTAAATATTTTCCATGGAATTAAGGCTTTAGATATAACAACCAAAAATATGTATATATGTACTAGCTACTCTACGACCGGACAAGTGGTGCAGTGGTTAAAGCTTCGGCACTTGAACCGGGAGGTACTGGGTACGAATCCCAGATAAATGCAAATCGAATTTTCTTCATCGATTACAATCGGTGATGTTAATAAACACAACTAAGACCCTCTGATGGAGTGCAGAATTCAGCGCCGACCCACCGTCCGCTTGTCAATGTACAGGTTGACATGGAGCTTGCAATGTGCAGGTGGTATACTGTAGTTGTGTGAGTAGATGAATAAGTGAATGGGTTAATGATGTGGCGTGAATGCGTGGTATCACAATGGGCCAAAAATGGCGTACGGGTCAACCACTGAAACCTAACCTATGTAGCTACTTCTAAAGTGAGAATCATTCAGTTCATCATCAATCAGTTACCGTGAATATTTACTGTATGAAATTGAATGCAAAGAATAAAACCTGCACAATAACGGCTGCAAATAATCAAAATGATGTGAATGACGTCACTTTTATATTTCACACATATATTTCACAATTACATAACCTTCGTCAATATTAAAATTGAAGATATTCATCGCGAGGAAAGAACAATCATCATTTGCAAAAAATTCGACAACATTTCCTACGGATTATTTTCTGCGAACCAAGTAATAAATTTGTTTTAATTAATTAATAAATTGGAAATTAAATCATGATTTCATTTTTCTTGTATAATTAAATTTTTGTTAATTAATTTTTTAGAATTAGTTAATTATTAATTAGTTCAGGGCTAGTTGGAGTTTAGCATAGATTAGGTTGCACCTCATAATTTTATGGATATATTTTTTTTTATGAAATTCATTTTGAATTTTTTCATAAAATATTTTTTATTATTATGCCAGTTAAATTTTTTCTAAATTATAATTTCTTTGTTTTTTTTATAATTTAATCGTTAATACAATAATTTAATCATTAATAAAGTACTCTTATGTTAATTTCGGAATTGGTGATGAATTTAAATAATTTTCTTATTATTAATATTATAACATTAACATTTAAGCAATTTTCGTGAGATCAGGTAGGTAGTACAATGGCGGGTACAGTTTTTCACAGTCGTTCTTTCTATCATGCTTACCTTAATCACTTTGACTTGTCTTTATTTCACACTTCCCTTTTGTTCATAATTACCGTTTTCTAAAGTAAAATTCTATCGTGATGATTCCTCCCACCTGTCCTTCCAATTTCCTTGATACCTAAATATACCTTTTCCCTTCGGTCATAATTAACCCTCAATACTTAATGTCATTTAATGGTTTTTTCTTGTTAATTTGCCTACAAATTTTGCCACTCTAGTAAAATTTGACAGTTCCATCAAAATGCCCACAGTATTTCCCAACCTAATTAAATTTTTTTAGTGTTTTAATAAAGGTAATTTTCAGCCAGCGGTCTAACAGGACTGTATTCAAACCTTGCAAAACCTACACCCCTAAACATTTCCTTTGTCATTGGTGTTATTTGCCATTTAATAATAAAATATACCTGGCATCAGTAGTAGCAACGCTTGCAAATTGTTGAAATTTTTTATCAAAATAATGGTGCCGTTTGCCAAACTCCGTGCATTGCGTCCATTTTACGGTAATAAAATGGACATATCAATTCACGTGCCATGCAGAACATTTCGAAACCATAAATTTTTAGCACTTGAACACCATTCCACCAACTATGGAGAAAACAACCCCATTAATAGGATGTCTAAATCTTTCAACTTAATCGACGACCTATTTGAATTCAACTTATCAAAGGACAACTTTAAAAATAACCTTAAAGACTTTTTTCTAAATTTTTAATTGTTTAAACCATAATTTGGTTTATTTTTTTTCTGTTTTAAAGTTTTTTGTTGTTTTAATATAACTTTAACTATAACTGTAAATAATCTGAAATCATACATGTGTATTACAAAATAGATTTCTTTAAATAAATAAATTAATAAATAAATAAAATGTAATAATCAGAGCGCGTAGTTCGGTTAACTATGGATCGTTTTCGCTCACGTATACTCTAACTGGCAAACAACGCATCCAGTAAGCGATAGACGAATTGAGGAAGACCTATATCAATCAATTCGACGTCGTTCTCAGCAACTGGAGATGTGCCCATCCACTTTATGGAAGATTTGTGCAGGAATTAAAGCCATCCAACCATCGCACACGCCGCCAATTCGGCTACTGGCTGAAGCACAAACTGATATTGATGTTGATTTTTCAAACAAAATTTTGTATCAGCAATGAAGCTCATTTTTGGCTGAATGGGTACGTTAATAAACAGAATTGTCGGATTTGGAGTGAAGATAACCCACAAGTCTTTGCTGAAACACCATTCCATCCAGAGAAAATCACTGTTTAGTGCACTTTATGGGTCGGCGGAATCATTGGTCCATTTGTTTTCAAAATCGATGACGGGCGAAATGTTACCTTAAACGGTGAACGGTATAGAGACATGCTTTCTAGCTTTTTTGTACCCCAATTGGCTGGCATAAATCATACTGATATGTGGTTCCAACAGGGCGATTAACAGGACTATTACGTGAAACCAGTCTTTCATCAAATGTTTGTTTGAGTGAATTAACCCCTGATTCTAACGTACAGTCACAGACGTATTTTCAGTCTTAGCAAAAACTTTTGTCTTAAGGAAGACTAAAACTTTCAATTCTTATTCTGCACTTAGTCTTATCTGTCAGTAGTCTTAAAAAATTGTCTTCGTTAATATCAGCGAAATAGGTGGTCTTATGAGTCATAATTTTGACATTTAAACAGAAACAATAATTGTATGTATTCCGAATCGAACTGTCGCTTTTCGTTCATAAATTTGAAACAATATGGTGTAAATTTGGTTTGGCAGCTCTACAAAAGTGTTTGGAGAGTATATAATATATTATTTAAGACTACTGCCTTCAGAATTTCAATGAAGACTTTAGTCTTTAAAAAAGTCGTTACGATCAAGTTTTAGCTAAGATGGTCTTAGTAGTCTTATCGTCAGAATTGGGGGTAATTGTATTCTGCGCAGTGTGCGGTCCTATTAATTGGTCACTGGGAGATCGGGTGATCTAGCTCCATTAGATTAATTTCTTTGGGGATACGATAAGTCACTTGTCTACGTCAAAAAATCAGAGACGATTGAACACTTGGAACACAACATTCAGCGAAGTACGGTCAATTGCTGCGAAAAGTATGTGAAAATTTGACATCCAGATTGCGCCATCTACCCACCAGTCACGGTGGCCACATGGCCGAAATCATACTCAAGCATTAATGGTATAAAATTATCTATCCAATAAAGCTAGTTTCACTGATATTCAAAATGTTTTTCTTTGCGGGCGTAAGGTGGTTTGCTCGGTTTGCTTTGAGTGGCTGTGTGGAACGAACTCATTGTTTTATTTCCGCCTTGCGCGTATATTTACATCTGTTGATATATTTAATCTGTTTGTGAGTGTTAAATGATGAGTTAGCGATCCATTTGCGAGATGTTATGTTTGCGATTTGTACGATTAGAATTATATTGGTTTGCATTATTCTGACATCTCCAAATTCTGGGTTCTATTTTTTGTAAATGCTACATTTTTAAACGTTATTGCAAAAATTGAAAAAGCCCCATGGAAAATGCCACTCCCACCCGCCACAAATATCCACCAAATTTCACAAAGAATTCCAAATTAATCGAAAAAGGTTAAGTTAAGGATTTAGAAAATTTCTTCGATTTTTAAATTATTCTGTTGTTGGCCCTAGAGATGTTGATAGGTACGTTGGATGTATTTCAGGATAGCCTAGAGAAACTGCGAGAAACTTCATTTATGATGATATTTACTGTGCTAATATTTCCATTACTTTAAATAAATGTTTAAATTCTATTCCGCCAATCCAAAAAATGTTCACGGGCGGGCCTCATCCACGTGATAGGAAAGCTCAGTTTAAATTATATATAGCAAACAGGTCCTAATTATTATGAGTCTTAACTTGTCTAACAACATTTTTACGTTAATATAATCCCAGGAATGATGACTATTATAGTTCTCACTCAAAAAGTTAATAGAATATATCAGAATATTTTCTACCAATCTATAGTGAAAAGCAGATATGATGAATTTCAATACACATTTGCAATTCCCTAATTACTCAATTGTTTCTCAACGTAGCTATTTTTGCCTTTTGGAATTTTGCATATTGGCATTCCACATAAACCACGAGCTCGATCTATTTGAAAAACAATGGATGATCGGAATTGTTTCCAGTTATCGATTATCATTTTGGCTAGTGCTAGGTCTATTTTGACAATTCTTCTATTTTTCAAATAGAAGAATAAAAGAAATTTAAAATGTGAAAAATTCTAAATTAAATTAACAATAGAAACAATCATCATTATAGACCTAGCACTATAGCTAGAAGAATTATCAAAAGTTTGAACTATTCAAAAATATAAACGTGGTCCTGGAAAAACCTCTAGAGTTCCGGTTATTTTAGTTTTTCATTTGATTAAATATTTATCAACTTGTAAAACTTTAATTTGATTAAATAATTTGGGAACGTCAATTTGGTAAATTCTTATTAGCGAAAAAATCAATATTTCAATTGAGAAAAGAATTGGTAATTCATATTTTGAAAAATTTGTTGAAATAGAGCGCAATAAATATCATCATAATGAAATGCGTCCATTTCACCATTAAAACCTTCTCCGGGCTATCCCAAATCTCTACATGAACAACAAAGAAAAATTTGAAAAATGAAATAAAATTTGCGAAATTTTCTAAATTCTGTTGAAAACAGCAAGAATAAATTCACAATAATTTTCGAAAATGTCAAAATTTCAAATTGGGCAAAGCACATATATTCTGACCTATCCAAATATGTGGACGCGAACCCGAGTGTACATTTTTGAGATATAGTATAACATCATAAAAAAAATATCGTTAGACAAGTTAAAAATTATCATAATTAGATCTCTTCGCTACTTATTCAACATTTTGACCGACGATTTTATGTCGCCCATGATAAGAAGAGAAACTAGAACTTTCAATAAGTTATCCTAAATACATCTAACAGCCAGTGAACATATCTAGAATAGTAGAATCAATAGAATAATTTAAACAAACGTAGTGTGAGTTAGTTAATATCGATAATTAAGTATTTTATACCTGTTAATTTTATAATAGGTGACTCAAAAGTGGACTCATAATTTTTAAAATTACAACAATTCATTCAATTGAGATACGTAAGGACGTTATGATACCAACTGCCGATCAATTTTTCGCTACTTCCTTGCTATTTATTTAAATTTTGGGCAATTATACAGCCAAAAATGTATTAGACACAAAGAGCATAAATAGAATTAGTTCTTGTCCCCTTTAATAAAAAGCAATTATTATTTTAAAACCAGAGCACACCACTTTGCTGCACCGTTACCCGTTATATAGTTTTATTTCTTTATGTGTTCTCCTAAGAAACTTTACCTTAATAATTGTTTCCTATCTACCTTGAATAAACCAGACAATGACATAATAATCGGGACAAAGTAATTAATGTACAATTAAAGCGATTCTCGTAATATACAGTTAAATTAATAAGAATTGTATTTTAAATATACATATTCTATATAAAAACACCTTTACTAAGCATACAAACAGGTCAAGGTCGAAATTCATAGAATTCAACATTTTTCCCTATAATTCTAATTTTCTATTTTGTTTTTCCTTCACTAATTTTCATTTGCGTTAACATAAAAACATGTTTAAAAGGCACAACGAAGTAATCTAATAGCAATTATTGTTATTTAGTATTAACCCAAACTACTTACTTTTTTGAAATAAATCGATACGACGAAATCACTAAATTTCATTGTGATACTACTTTCATCCTCATCGCAATCGCCTGATAATTGTGGATCGTCGGGTAAAAATATATCCGCCTGTCGATCTTGATCATAAATATCACGATATTTAATACTTAGTATCCCATCCGTTCGAATTAATATGCATGTAGCACCGTTTGTTCCATTTAAACGATATAAAGATGTTGTGGCGGGTAATGGTGTCTAAATTACAAAAAAAAACGAAAAGAAGAGGAGCAAGAAAAGGAAGATTTTTTAAAAGATGGACATTATTTTGTTAGTACGGTTGAGGTAAATTAACTTACGGTAGAGCCAATTGGCGATACTGTAAATTTTGATGAACGTGGTTTTTTAGAGGCTAAACCTTCTAATTGCAATCCAAATACAATCGAAATTAATCCACCAAATATTAAAAAATAATTTAAAATAAAATTTTCCATCATTTTATTTCACTTTTCACTTTTACTTTTTCTTTGTTTCAAAAGAAAAAAATTATATTTTCTAGTAAAAAACTTCGTGTCGGGTTTGAAATAATTTATTAAAGAAACTAAAAACAATTTTAATTTAAACAATTATCTTAACTTTATATTATTAAAAGAGATTTTTAAATAAATTTTTCCACAACACCTAGTACAAAAAAATAAATTTTCAGAGTTTTTTTTTTATTTAATCGTCTTCTGTTACTTTTAGGATCCTCGTGGAAATTGATTTCAAATACTGAATGGAAACTAGTTACATTTGTACATGTAAACTTCGTTGAACGATTTTCACTGTTCTTCTTTGTGTCTCTAAAATTCAGACTTGCGCATCAAGAAAAATCTATAAATTGGAGAAAAATGGGAATGAAAAACATCATAAAAAATACTCTGATTTGTGAATTGCGACAAGTAACACAAAATATGAGAGAAAATAAGGTACAAGGTTAAAACATTTTTCTTTTTTCAGGGTAAGTTAAATTGACACACGATAGATAGAAACAACAAAAAGATGATGGAAAGACGGATAATGTTTAAATATAAATTGCAATGCAATTTCTGTCTTCATTATAATTGAACTCAAACAACAATATTCTATGCCAAGTTCAAATACAGAATTATCTTTCGATTTTATGATGTACCATTTTCTTTTGAAACGAAGGAAATGAATATTTTTGTTATAAACTCATCATCATTGAGAGGGGAAGAAAAACTGCACATATAATGTGACGTCATCTTTTATAGCGTAGGAAAATATATTTTGCGTAGGTGTGTAGTACGTGGTGTTAACAGCCCTTTCTTTCTGTACAATGTATTACACCTACACAAGTCTAAATTTTGTTGGAAATTTCTTTCTGTGTCATCCTTCTGGATGTGAAAATTGTGTAAATTTTGAATTTACGTACAACTAAACTGTTGTTTTTGCACTTCCTTGCATATATCTAACAATGCTGGACATGACAATGACCCATAAAATTTTATTTTTAATTTAAGAAATCATAGTTGTTTCTCTCAAAAATAATATATAAAAAGGTTAGATGAAAGCTGTCATTTCGGGTTAGCCGATTTCGGCCAAAGATCACTTGGGGCCCCAAATTTATGGTAAAAACTTAAGTATGTAGTTTAATCCTCTATACAAATTCTAAATATTTGTTGAAAAATAATTTTTTTATCAAAATTCGGCATTTCTGCCTTAATTTTGCAAAATTAATTTACAAACTTTAGTTCATTGCCGTTTTCTATACTTTTCAAAATATTTGCAAACAACGGAAATGCTTCTTTGGACACCCACTTCGGCGGATCATTTCGACCAGTCAACTCGTCTGGACTGTAAAGCGCCAACAGACATTTAGTTTGCACATAACCACACACGAACACACGGAATTTTATTAAAACCCACTTTTGTGATTTCGGCGATATAGTTGTTTACTACGTAGAAGAAAGTAAAATGTCTACTACCGCTAGGAATATTAGTTTCTTTTACGTAGTAAAAATAAGTATACTAATCATGAAAAATGTTGAGATGTTTGCAGATTTACCATTCGCTATATCGCCGAAGTCAAAAAAGTAGTTTTCAAAAAATATCTCTGTGTGTTTTTTGTTGATTCTCTTCATACTTAAGCATTTCTTATAAAATGGGAGATCCCAATAATTTTTGGCTAAAATCGGTACACCACAAGTGGCAACCTCCATAACAACTTTTACATTTATTTCAAATTCATATTTTGAAAAGTACATTATTTACTAGAAAAATAACTAAGAACTAAAAGATTCTAAATCTAATTTGCAACATCTAGATCATTTTTCCAAAAATTTAAGTGAAAATTATTGTTTTTGACCAAAAAAAACTGTTTTTCAACAAAAATTCGGCCTTGTAGTGACATTTTTTCCTATATAGATTTACAGAACTTAATGAACACTCCTCGTATATAATACAAAACTATAGAACTGTCTAAGTACGATATTTTAGCAACCAAATTGTAATTTTCGACCATAATTTCTACGGGATATGACAATAATTTAAATCTCGGAACATTTTGTAATATAACCAAATATAGATATGGCTCTATTGGTCTAAACAAGAAGAAGCAAAATTAAAAACTGTGCAGAAACCGTGTATTACATTATCTTAGAAAATTTTATTTTTATGCAACAAATAACAGATTATTTTTGGGGATGAACATTAATGAACACGGTTCCAGTTTTATTTCATAAAATAATTAAGAATTTTCTATAGATTCTTTTTTATTTAATAAAATAATGATCTTTGAAACATTCCTATGATAAATTTCGCAAATCTAATCATCAAATGCGATTGCACTAATTCCATCCAGGATGTGTTAAAATAGGATGTCACAAAACAAAATATCACAAAACTGTACATAGTACGCTAAAGTAAATGGTATGGAACAGGATCGATTACATTAACTGTAAGTGCGCTAAAGTGCGAGATTAGGATTGAAATATTATCTGCAATTATGAAGTGAAGGATAATTTTAATTTAACTTTAAGCTTTCAATATCTTTGATAATTACTATAACTTAAGGCCAATCTTTACTTGCAATTTACCATGTACTGTAATCTGATGGCCTATTACATCCTGTTTTGAAATGTGCCAAAGTGAAGACGGTAAAAATATTGATTTGAGGAGGGGAGGGGGGAGGGGAGGGAAATAAAATATGTTAGTTAAATAATTAATTCTTGAAACGTACAGCTATTTTCAAAATGTAAATTCAAGCAAAATAAAGCGTCACTTAACTCAACTTACTTTTTAAGTTGAAAGTTTTCCATGTTGTTGAAAGTTGTTTGCCAAACCTTGGCCGGGTTTTTTAAATGCTATACTTATCACTGGTTTCCGCCAAATTTCACTTGGACCTCCCACATTATGGAAACAAATTACGTACAAAGTTTTATTTTTTTAATATTTCTGTTTAAACTTTGGACCAATGAACGGAGCTGTTTTTTTCGGTACTCATATTTCCTCCACATTGCATTAGAATCATTGAATTCAAAGACAAATTTAAGTATAAAATTTCACTATGATAATTCTACCAGTCTGGGCTATACATATATCGAGTTTTGGTAAAAAACGAGTTTATAAAAATCACAATTTCTGCGTACATTTTTGATTAAGATTTTTTGTCATAGTCGAATTCTTCATAAATGCTGTAGTATAGAAAATATTTGCAAAAACCCCAAAATACCCTGTGACACGAAGGCTTGTTATCTGTAATTTAAGTAACATTCTACAGTTGGTTAACACGGTTCACCTCTCTCTACTAAAACTAACACAAGTCTTAAGAGTGCTTTGTAAAGTAAGAGCTACTGGTAATTTTGATTGGGCGTACAAAACTAGAATTTCAAATGTGATTATCTTGGTATGATGTTCATTACAGTTTTATAAATTTAATTCGTGTTCTTCCATCAGGTGATCTTCACATTACTTTGTGGATTCTCGTATTTAAGAAACACTTAGAGAATTTACCTAAATTGTACATTACTGGTTTAATTTTTTTAATTTAATAATGTGGCATATTATTCACAATCTTTACCAAGTCGACTAAGAATGGATCTTCTACGGCATATCCGCATAATCAGATGGCTTCCAGACCATAGAAGTTTTTACATAGTACGAGTTTTAAAGTGTAATTTTCTGCCGGATTCGAAAGGTTTTAAGAATTTAAGCACTCCTTCAATTTTTGCAAGCTACTACGTGTATACTTTCAGTACATGGCCTGATAGAAGACAAGTGATCAACGTGCTTGTTACCTGTGCGTTTACGTACGGAGTCTTTAAGCCATCCAGTAGCATGAACACATTGCTAAAGCGAGCCGCGTGCAACAAGATGGAACCTAACATCAGCCATCCCATGTCGGGAGAACAAACGCTGATGTTGTTTTGTAACTTTAAATCCAATACCAAAACGCCACATGTACGCTTCAACGATGAAACGGGGGTTTTTGAAATGTTTGAAACCATTACGTAGTGACTATCGGAGGCTTTTAATATCTTTTTCTATCTTCATTATTTCATCTAGTATTCTGATTATGAGTATACAGATGATCTCACAAATACAGGGACTAGTTTTCAGATAACAAATACAGGGTCTCATTTTACGATACCATAACACACCAATATGCAATCTCATCAAATTTATGTGGCGCTTTGAGTATTGAAATTTCAAATATTAAAAACAAAAAAAAATATTATATATATTTTACAGAATGTATTTAAAATCGATTTTAAAATATTTGTAGGTAGACCAATGTTATTCGAGTAATTGCAGAACAATATTAGCTGATAATATCTATATAAATGTACGAAAGCTTGCAACTTAAAAAATAAGTTGGGTTAAGTAACGCTTTATTTTGCTTGAATTTACAATTTGAAAATAGCTGTACTTTTAAAAGGTACGATGAGGTATGAGAAAACTTTATTA
Organism: Nephrotoma appendiculata; assembly: GCA_947310385.1. Classification (NCBI taxonomy): domain Eukaryota; kingdom Metazoa; phylum Arthropoda; class Insecta; order Diptera; family Tipulidae; genus Nephrotoma; species Nephrotoma appendiculata. The sequence continues at coordinate 182,296,289 of OX371223.1, read as the reverse complement.
ATTAAGAATTAATGATTTAACTAACGTTTAATATTCACACCCTGCCGGGAAAACCGGTAAGACCGGGAAGTCCAGGATAACCAGTAGGGCCTGGTATCCCTGGAACACCTCTCACACCGGGTAAACCTGGTGGTCCAATTGATGGAAAAGCAGCATTCAATTCGTTGGTTGATGATGGACCGACTGGGTTTGTGCCAGGATCAACTGACCTCTCTAAAATAAAATAATTTAAAACTTAGCACCATAAAAGTTATAGCAAAACATACTGTGCAATTCAATTGATGGTAAACTATCTGCATTTTTACAAATTACTCCACCACGTAATCCATATGCTCCATCCATTCCATCAATTCCACGGTCTCCCGGTTCACCTGGTGCTCCAGGGGCACCTGGTGGACCTCTACACGATTCATTCACAGGATTTAATTCTCTAGTAACACGTGGATGTGAATCGGAATCAAGTGGGCAATCTATAAAAATACCTAGTCCTGGTTCACCACGAAAACCAGGGCTACCAGGTAACCCTCTTACTCCTTTAAAACCCTTTTCGCCTTTTGGACCAGGTGCACCCGGACTGCATGGCAATGATCCGGGTAGTGCTAACTCGGCATTCGACCACCTAGTTACCAAAACACAGCCAAATAATGATATTAAGACCGCCCAATTCATTTCACTTGTATGAAATTTTAACTGAAACTAAATTAAAGTTTAACAGCTTTATATGTTTCGAAAAATTAAGTAAATATTGATAAGAAAATCGTTGCACGTATAAAAATTTAGAATTTTGTTTTTGAGATAACTTTGAGGTTAATAATTTATAAATTTATTAGTAATTTACTTTAAGTTGAGATATGGTGTAAATTAAAATTAATTCAAAGTACTTGAGAAAACACTAATTTAAGAATAAAAACATTTTGAAAATTTATTATTACCGTATGATTTATGGGCTTGCCATGTTAAGAATTAACTATAATAGTGGTGTGTTCTTAAGTGAATATTCGCAGCGGTATGAAGTTCGGTGCAGATAAAATCAATAATCTTAATTATTTATATACATAGTTAGTGCATTATATTGCTGATAATTTTCATTAATAAATTCGTATTCCATTTAGTCGAAACTGTGCATTGAAATTACTGTGCACTGATAGGTCATACTGGAATACTAAACCAATTGCTATAGAGCTAACCTTACATTTTATTCAAAAATTATAATTTGATGGAAGGTTCGTTTGTGTCCTAGAACAACTTTGTGTAAAACCAATGCCTCCTAAACTACAGGCCGCATACACCAATTGATGACGACACGCTATGTCTACGTTGTTGTTGCTTTCTCTAGTTGTTTTGTTAGTGTAAATATCTTAAAATTATTATTGCGCAGTCTCCGTTTAGACATAAATTGACGTCATGTGCGAAAAATGAGAGTAGTAAGAGGCCTGTAGTTTAGGAGGCATTGGTAAAACTAACTTTTGGCTCGTTTATCCGACTATTCTAAATTTGTTAATTTTGTTTGGTATTAAAATAAATATTCTGTCGGACAAAAGACCATAATCGAGATCATAATCGTAACACATAACATAACATAATTCAAAAATGATTGAATTGATGCGATCGTGATTTACTTGATTTGTCCTCTCTTTCATTGCACGTGCCTGATAACATATTGCACGCAAATAAAATTGTCAAAATTATTATATAATTTAAATTCATTAGAAAATAACAATCAACAAAATAAAACAATATTTTTATTAGTTTAACGTAACGTAGTGCTAGCAACACATCTAGTTGTCATTTATGTCAAAAGTTGTGTTTTGTTCATAGCGTGGACAGTTGTTAACGATATCCAGTTGTAATATCCGCACATATCGCAACACAAAATTATTTTTTCTAAGAATGAAAATGTCGAGTTTTGTGCCAAATAAAAAGCATTTGAGGAAAACTTTGTATTTCTGCTTTAACTTGAAAAAGAAAATACAACTGAAGCACGTTATTTGCTTGAGGAGGCCTACGGCGAACGTGATTTCGACATTGATGATCAGAAGCACTCCAGAAGACCAAAAACATTTTAAGACACTGAGCTGCTAGCGTTATTGGATAAAAATGATATGCAAACTCAAGATGAATTTGCGAAGGCATTAAACACGACTCGCCTAGGTATTTCCAAACGTGTGATGCTATGGGAAAAACTCAAAAGGAGGGAAAATAGGTGTCGCATGAGTTGACTGAGAAACAGATAGCAAATTGAAGAGCCACTTGCGAAAGTTTGCTTTCATGGCATGAAAGAAAGAGCTTCTTGTATCGAATTGTTACGGGAGATAAGAAGCGGATGTTTTTTAAGAACCTCAAACATATAAAATCGTGGCTTTGACCTGGCAAAACATCGACGGCACGGCCAAATCGCTTCAGAAAGAAGGCAATGCTCTGCGTTTGGTGGGACCAGATCATCCGCGGGACCAATCGTGAAAAAATGAAATTTTTCATTTAAAAAAAAAAAAAAAAAAAAAACCGGAAATTTAGTTGAGCACCTAATAACATGCAAAACTAGTTTCTGTTTGCTTGCCAGTGTATATTTGTTTCCTGAATAATACATTTATTTTTGCAATTATTGCAAGTACACTTAATAAACACATTTTATTAAACACAATGTGTTTATTAAGTGTAAGTGTGTTTCGCCAAGTGCAGCCTACGGCAAATAGTGCAAAAAGTATTGCAAATATGTTGATTAATAACCATAATGTGTTGTTTGACTCGGATACCTTTTAAATAATACAACACATACACAAAAATAATAATCCATATGTTTAATAAAAATAATAATTTAAATAAAATAAAAATTCACTTTTAGTACTAGAACTAGAAAAATATATATTTAATTTGACCAATTGGTTGTGAGATGGCTACCTATTTTTTCTAATACCGTAGTGTGTCTTTCAAATAAACCCAGTTTGGCTTTTCTGTACTTTTACAAATTTTCTTGTGCTGAATTGGTTCGTATGTGCCTCGATGAGCGCCTTTCCGCTACATTGGTGCTATAGGTAAAAGTTTGCATTGAATTTACATCCTCAAATATTTCGGGTTCTGGAATGTTAATATATGGTGAAATGTCAGAAAATGTGGCGACCGCCCTTATTTCAGGAGACCCTTTTAGTATGTTATCCTGGAAGTAGTTTAATATTCCATGCGGTTACTGATTGTATCGTTATGTAATTTTGTTTTATTATATTGCCGAATTAATTTTTTTCACTTGTTATCTATAATTGGTCCCACGAAAGGTTCAATTTCCATACTCTATTTAGCTATTTTCCACAAATTTTTAAAACTCATTTTTATAAATTCAAGATAATTCATTAAATTAATTAAATAAATTGTTAAATCGTGGGTCCATTTAAAAGCTAAAAGAAAATTATAACAAATAGAAAATAGTTTTATTTGCAATAAGTTATACTATTCTAATTTCATCATTACATATCCCTATTTATAGTTACGGTTTACCGTTAAAATTGTTTGCGGGTAAAAAATGTGTGCTCAGTATACGATCATAGCGCAGTGCAAAGCATAATAAAAAACACAGTGCGTTGGGTAAAATTACTCCGATTTTAAAAAAAGCTGTAGTGGAATTCTTGACAGCACCCTGCTCGCTCAAGTTGAATAAGAAAAATAGACCCTATGTGTGATAGCGATTTTTCTAAACAAAAAAGGAGTTTTCCAAACTATCGCGCACATTAGCAGAAATATACACTACTAATTTTGAACATCGGTACAATATATGAATAACTTACTATAAAATTTACCTAGCAAATAGAAAACAACAAACAAATTAACTTTGTGGACTTTACAACTACTTTATATTTAAAGAAAACTCACACAAGCAAATCAACCACAAGCAGATCAGCTTACAACCACATTATAAACAGAATAAAAATTGTACCAATGACTTAAAAAGATTATGAAGCAAAACTCAGCACCATAAAGTACAAAGCTAATAAAAACGGATTCAAACCAACATTTATTAATAAAATAAACGACAAACATATAGCAAGAAAACACCAATAAAACTTAACCACATTACAAAATACCGACCCCCGTAGAATACACTCACAAAATCCAAAATTGTTACAACATTCGGCATTTACAACTTTCTAGTTGTCTTAAAAAAAATAAACAAAATAATCAGTTAATTCAAATTAACATTTTAAAAATCACAAATGTATTTGAGCCACACATTTCTCGACATCCTTCTCATTTAGAGACAAAACTCCAATTTTGTCTTTGGCCAGAAACATTTATTCGTATCATGTGCAACCCAAAAATGTTATTTAGGGAGATTTTTAGAATTTAATTTTACACCGCCATTAAAATAACATTTCATAAATGAGGCTTGTTCGAGAATCCTTGTGCAACTACTGTCTTAAAAACTGACTTCATCGTTGGAAAGAACAACTCAGAAGGATTTGGATACCTACAAAAACCGTAATACACTAGAATAAAACTCAAAAATAAAGAAACACCTCAACAAATAGACGCACGAGTACACAAATTAGCATGTGACGTATGCTATTAATTTTACATCGGACAAACTGGTAAAAGTTTTCCAGAAAGGTACAAAGAACATATCAACGACATAACAAAAGAACCAAAAACCAAAATCTAATTATGCATTACAGAATTAGAAAAATAATCGAGGCCTACGAGGTGCCCCTGGAGAACCGGGTGAAAGGAGAGACCGCGGAATTATGGATGATGATAATGATTGGAGCACGTGAATTACCTGGGCGCATAATTTGTAAAAATGCAGATATGTTGCCACCACTTGACTTGCACAGTAAGTACAACTTTTATAGTATAACTTTTATAGTATCCAATTTTAAATTGTTTTGTTTTAGAGAGGTCAGTTGGTCTCGGCACAAACCAAGTAAGTCCATCATAAAACAGCAAATTGAATATAGTTTTTCCCTCAATTTGACCACCAGGCTCACTCTGCGTGAGTGGTGTTTCAGGGAAACCAGGCGCTAATGGTTATGCTGACCTCCCGGTCTTCTCGGTTTACCCGGCAAGGAGTGTATAAAAATCGTTAGTTAAATGATTAATTCTTAATTAATAAAGTTTTATTATACCATTTAAAGGTAAAACTATTTTCAAAATATATTTCCAGTTTTCTGTAATCTACTTAACAACTTGTTATATGTACCTAACAATGGGCGGCCAATTTGAATGATTAGTTAAAAGAAAAATTAACTACAACTAATATTGTCCTGCAATTATTTGAATAACATCAGTCTGCTTACAAATCAATTTTAACAAATGTAAAATATTTTTATATTTTACAAATATTGTTTTATAACATTTCTTCTTTTTCTAAAATATGCAATTTCAGTCCTCAAAGATGCCACATAAAATTGCAGAGATTGCATATCTGCTTGTTATATACTAACGAACTTATTTATGGATCTAATCATTATCGAAAAATGAGACCCAGTATTTGTGAGACCATCTCCGTACAATCAGTATATTATATGAAATTTATAATGAAAATAGTAAAAATATCCGACAACACGAAAGCCTTCAAGATTCCAGTTAAAAATATCCGGTAGTAACTACGTAATGGTTTCAAACATTTCTAAAACAGCCGTTTCAACGGGGCCCGTGAAATATTCCATAGATTTTTCCATAGATTAAAATCGTATACGTATACAAATCTAATTGGAATTCTGGTAATTCCAATTGGAATTTTAAAGCCTTTCTATGTAGTTGTGTGGAGTACACTGTTATGATTTTTAATTTGCGAAATTCTCAATGAAAAGTAAAATATTATGTTTGATTTTACATTATTTTAATTAGTTTAGAAATCATAGTACACATTTTTAAATAAATTACAAAATTTGTACATAGTTTTAATTCAATTCATTGAAATAAAATAATAGTGAGATAGAAACAAGAGACAGATATATACTCATTGAATTGACAATATTTAAAAAATAAGCACATCAAAATAAGTTTAACGAAATCGAGAAAATTTTATAAGTATATTTATAAGAAGTATATCAAATTGTCTTAATTAAAATGGCAGAAAAATATTGTAACTTATAAATAAAGTAAAAATTAAAATTTTAATTGATAAATTACGAAGAAAAAAATATTATTGTAACATAACCATAAATGTTTAACCAAAATTTTGTACTAAAACAGTCGAGACGCAAACCATATATACTGAACTCAAACCAATTATGAATTTCTCATTGATTTCTAATAAGAAAATTCCAGAGATTTTTCCAGAGATTAAAAAACTACACCGAATCAACTTCAGAATTTTTTTACTTTTATAAGCAAATAAGAAGGTCCTTTTAAAGCAGTAACACTTAATAAAAAATGGTACCGATCAACTAGAAGCGTGCATTATTAAAACGAGATGCGTTTAGGTAGGTGCCAAATCAACTACTTCACGCATTGGCGAGAACAGAATCGGAATATCCAGATTTGGTCGTCAATAACCATCAAAATATAGTAAAAAAAATAAAAAAATCGACTGACTACTGATAGGTGGTTCTGACCTGAATCACAAACATCAGAAATGGCTAATATTAGCCAACTAACTTTGAGTAAAAATAAAATCAGTACACGGAGAATAACAAAATTCGTAGCAATATATCCGAAGTCGAACATTATTAGCACTAGGTGGTTTTGGTTAGGTGACTCGATGACCAACATCGTGTAATAGCCAGACCTGAATCACGATCTCTGGGAATGGCCGATAATGGCCATCCAAATTTGAGTAAAAATGATATCTCAACACCTTGAACATCAAAATTCGTAGCAATAAACCCGAGGTCGACCATTATTTGCACTAGGTGGTTTTGGTTAGGTGACTCAATGACCAACTTCATGTACTAGCCAGACGTGAATCACGATCTCTGGGAATGGCCGATAATGGCCATAAAAATTTGAGTAAAAATGATATCTGAACACTTTGAACATCAAAATTCGTAGCAGTAAACCCGAGGTCGATCATTATTTGCACTAGGTGGTTTTGGTTAGGTGACTCAATAACCAACTTCATGTACTAGCCAGACTTGAATCACGATCTCTGGGAATGGCTGATAATGACCATCCAAATTTGAGTAAAAATGTTGTCTGAACACCTTGAACATCAAAATTCGTAGCAGTCACCCCGAGGTCGATCATTATTTGCACTAGGTGGTTTTGGTTAGGTGACTCAATGACCAACTTCATGTACTAGCCAGACCTGAATCACGATTTCTGGGAACGGCCGATAATGGCCATCCAAATTTGAGTAAAAATGATATCTTAACACCTTGAAAAATCAAAATTCGTAGCAGTAAACCCGAGGTCGACCATTATTTGCACTAGATGGTTTTAGTAATGTCACTCAATGATCAACTTCATGTATTAGCCAGACCTGAACCACGATCTCTGGGAATGGCCGATAATGGCCATCAAAATTTGAGTAAAAATGATATCTCAACACCTTGAACATCAAAATTCGTAGCAGTAAACCCGAGGTCGACCATTATTTGCACTGGGTGGTTTTGGTTAGGTGACTCAATGACCAACTTCATGTACTAGCCAGACCTGAATCACGATCTCTGAAAATGGCCGATAATGACCATTAAATTTGAGTAAAAATGATATCTGAACAGCTTGAACATCAAAATTCGTAGCAGTAAACCCGAGGTCGACCATTATTTGTACTAGGTGGTTTTGGTTATATGACTCAATGACCAACTTCATGTACTAGCCAGACCTGAATCACGATCTCTGGGAATGGCCGATAATGGCCATCCAAATTTGAGTAAAAATGTTGTCTGAACACCTTGAACATCAAAATTCGTAGCAGTAAATCCGAGGTCGACCATTATTTGCACTAGGTGGTTTTGGTTAGGTGACTCAATGACCAACTTCATGTACTAGCCAGACCTGAATCACGATCTCTGGGAATGGCCGATAATGGCCATCCAAATTTGAGTAAAAATGATATCTCAACACCTTCAACATCAAAATTCGTATTAGTAAACCGGAGGTCGAGCATTTTTAAGGACTAGATGATTTTGATTAGGTGACTCAATGGCCAACTTTATGTACTAGCCAGACCTGAATCACGATCTCTGAAAATGGCCGATAATGGCCATCCAAATTTGAGTAAAAATGATATCTGAACACCTTGAACATCAAAATTCGTAGCAGTAAACCCGAGGTCGACCATTATTTGCACTAGGTGGTTTTGGTTAGGTGACTCAATGACCAACTTCATGTACTAGTCAAACCTGAATCACGATCTCTGGGAATGGTCAATAATTGCCATTCAAATTTGAGTTATATTGACATCAGTGTTATTCAAAACATCTAGAAGATCAAAAGTCGTAGCAAAAAAACTGAATTTGTCGTTTGATAAGAATAGCTTATTAAGCTTAGTTTTTACCTGTATTTACCTATGCCAATGATAAAAATCTGGATATTTGGAAAAGGGGATAATCATTATTTAATTCTATAAAAATATTAACTACCGATAAAATATTTTTATAATTATTCTTATTTGATTTAGAACTAATTAATCTATCACATACTCAAACCGTAATCGGCATTTTCAAGATGACGTACTTTTAAATTAAATTCGTTTAAGGAGATGAATTTAAAATACAAATATAGGTAGATATAGTAGAACGATCTGATGTTACTGAAATACAAACATATATACGAGTAGTAATATATTTACGCCTCATAAAACAATAGAAAAATAAATTGATTATACGAGAAAAAGCCTAATGCCATTTCTGAATATTATGAAAAATATTTAATTAGTTTACAATTCATGTAATAAAATAATGCTGAAATAAAATAAAATAACATAAGGCTTTTTATCATATAAACAAATCGCATAGAAAGTGGCGCTAACTAGGCGGCGTTTAAACGATTAATAATCATTTCATCATTGCCATATATATATGGCCACGATAAAATAAAAAAAAAATATTGAATTTGTGTTAGTGTCAGACATACTCGATTATACATTTCCATAGAAAAATATTCCTACTATACGAGATTTTTTGTTAGGCACGTTTAATTTTGATTATGTTTCTTTATATGTTCAAGATTTTCTTACGATTTTTCAATGACAGAAAATGTGCTGAAACAGCCATATTAATACTCGTAGTAACAATAAATCCGAACAAACTTTTACCCCTCTGATTCGCGCGAGAACAGTCACCGTCTGTATTATTATTATTTTTTAAGTACAATTCAAGTGAATTGTAACCAATAATTCAAACTGCTAAATTAGTGAAATTCGAGAAAATTTAGAAGTTAAAAAGCGGTAAACAAAGAAATTAGTATAAACATCAAATTTATTATAAGAAGGCAAACTAAGTGGATAGTTAAGCAACGACGTTGAGTCTGCTTAGTACACACAGATTTAAATAAAATTAAAATAAATAAAACAAAATAAAATATAACCAAAATATCAAACCAGTTAACAACTCGGCGCTTATTAAGTGGTTGTAAATCAATTAGTTTGAGACGATCTTGATATGGAGGCAGGTTGAATAAGTCATGGGTGAACATGTTCAACTTGCCTGATAGCCCGCGTAAATCAAAGCTAGGAAATCTACGTTGAACTGTTTCAACTCTCTTTAAATGAACCTCATGATAAGGCGACCACACCTAGCTAGTGTGCTCGAGCAGAGAAGAACGAATGTTGAATAAAGAACCTTCGTAAAAAAAGGATCGTCATATTCTTTCGATCAACGCTTGATAAAACCGAGCACAGAGTTTATTTGATTGATAATACGATCAATGTGACGTCTGAAATTTAATTCGCTGTTGCAAATGATACCCAAATCACCGACAGAACTGGCCCTGGTATCGGCATCATTGTTAATATAATAGCCACTTGAAATAAAATATGCACGTTTGAGAAAGTACTTGATTGTTTGACATTTGCCTACGCTCAACTTAAGGTTGATCTTTGCACACCAAGCGGAGAAGTTATATTGAGGTCGGATTGAAGTAGGCTCTTTTCGGTGGTGTTTGAAACCCATAAGTAAATCTTCATGCCATCGGGGTTTATAAATAGAGATGATGATGATTTTTAATTAAACATTTATTAAACAATTGTTTTTTATTTCGCAGAAAAAAAAAATTAATTTTTGAATATTTTAATTAAAAAAATTGTCCAAATCTTTAAAAAATCGTTCGATTGATTTCGGCTTGTTACGCCATCATCAGGACATTTTGGACAAATTTTTTTTTTTTTTTTTTTTTACGAAATAAAAACAAGTGTTTAATAAATGTGTTTATTAAGTGTAAGTGATTTTCGCTTTTCTCGACATAAAATCTCAACTGCGCGATCGCGCTACTTGGGACTCAAACTGCTAAAACGCATAGTTTTTTGTAATTTACTCAAAATTCTTGTAAGATAATCCCGGGATTACAGAAAATATTCATGATTCCAAGATCCAACTATTATACTTAGATATCGTTAAATCACACGAGCAGAAAAAGTTAAATAGGCCATTTTGTTTTCAGCAATGAGATACAGTGAAATTGAGATCTGCTTAGCACAGATTTGATTGGATTTCAAAAACATATCGTAAAAATAATTACATAATAATGTGATTTTGTACTTAGAATAAAGAAAAACGTTTAAGCGATTTAGAATATACAATATTAAACTTAGATCCGTGCACATACAAAAAACATATGACCGTGTTTGTGTCAATTAATTATATTATTTAAAGAATACAGAATAAATTATTTAAAATAAACATTAAAAAATTTATAATAATTACGATCTAATTTAAAAAGTTACAAAAATTATTAAACTGGAGAATGTGTTATTTGGCGTTTGGTCGGAGGTAAATCAGATAACGTTGATGGCACCACACTGAACAGTTCTTTTACTTCCTCGTCGATGGCTATTGCGTCTGCATTTGTCTGGAAGCATTTTTGGCAAACCCGAATATAATGTTTTGAACTTGACGGCTTGATGCAAACATCGCACACTGCAGTAGTTTTTGCATCTCCCTTTGTGCCTTTGCGATTTACTTTACAATCTTCACACCGTTTTGTTGTTTTATTATTTTCTTGAATTAGTGGAGAAATATTTATAGTTCCGACAGTATAACCACACAATTTTATGGCTGCCATTGCAGAATCTTTTAGGTTACTTTCTTCGATACGTTTTTTGATATTGCAATCAGCAAATTCCACTGTTAAGGCCTTAAGGAAAATATTTCGTCTACTCGATCTAGCCTGAGAACACGACGGATTTGTCAAACTAAATAAATGATATGCTGCTAAAGGTGCTGTGTCGATTACGTTAAAAAAAATACCATCGGTCAGCAATTTATGTTTCTCTTAGACGTGAACAAGTTCGCCATCTTATCGGATGTATCGATGCCGCCTTTATTTTTGTTATAGTCCAGAATTATTTTAGGTTTACGTTTAATTTCATCAATCACTCGTGACACATGCGCCGTTGATAGCAGTAATACATTCTTTTTTGTGGTACTTGTGTAGCTAACAAGTCAAGTTGGACCTGAAAAGCAAAATATTGAGCTAAATAGGCCTCGCTTACTATTGAGCTTAATAGGCCTTACTGTTCTAAATAGTTAGTTCTAGAGATAGTTTATACAATCTCTGGAAGTTATCTAAGAACAATTTCCATACGTAGCAGAATGCAGCTAATTTGTCGTCTTCAGACGCATGGGTCTTGTGCGTGAATCATCAAATCTAAGGAAACGAGTCAGCTGTTCAAATCGTTCTAACGACATTACAGCACGATAAAATGGCATATTTGTTTTATGAAATAAGTCTTTTGCTGGTACCATCGATGTTTTTTCAGAACCGGCATAAAGAAGAACAGTAATGTAAGCATATACCTCATCCTCATTTGTGTCATGCCATTTTCTTGCGTTCGGAGTGGTACATGATTGGTAGAACCGCCATGCCTTGCGATTTGTTTCAAACACCACGTTCGAAATAATATTTTTGGTGTTAGTAAGCATTTAAATGTATTAGCTTTTGGATCGAACATTTGCTTTTCAATTGAAAGGCTGTGTTGCTTTCGTTTCTGTTCTACTGCAGCAGTACGCTGCTCTTCAGATTCAGTCGGTAATGTCCACCACACATGAGGATTATTTTTGTTTCGTGCCATATGCCTTTTTATTGGTCTAAGCTGAGCCGATGTCAAATTATTATCCGCTACCACTACTTCTTCCTCCTTGCCCGCTGCCTCTTGTAAACCTTCGGCTAAACCCAGTATTCGTGGGTCTATAAGGGTATGTCCTACCGTTGCTGGACCATCCATATCCGAATCAGCATTTGCTTGGCCAAAATCTTCATCGTTACTATCAGAATCACATTCGTTTACTGCAGTGTCGCCGATATTCTCTCGGCCGTTATTAACGTTTTCATCAACGACCAATAAATTGGTTAGTTGTTTTTCCTCCTCTACTGAAAGTTTTCTTCTCATTTGCAGGTTCAATAATTTTATAATCTCATTGATACTGTTTTGGTTTTCCATTTTACGGCACTACTCGTATGATTTACTTACGAAATAAACGATGTAAACTATCGTATAAAACAAACTACAAAACTAAATACTGAATAACGTACAAGTATTTATATATGAATATCGAATTCCGTTATAAACGATGGAAAAAAAAATTATTTATAAAAGAAACAATTTATTTTTTGGTTTAGTACCGTTTTCAGAGAAAATAGTGCAAAATATATGGGAGACAATTAGGGGCGCTTTATGCCCCATAACACGGTTATGTTAGAAATTTCCTTTACAAGTGTTTACCAAATACTACAACAATCATGAGAATATGTATTATTTCCGAAACGCTAGAGTAACGACTTTCATAGTAATGTTGTTTCAATACAAATCCACTGTAAAAAACTATTTATTTTCTTTCAAAAATCGATTGGGGCACTGAATACACCAAACGCGGTTTTAAAGTTAATCAAAATGGAACGGATGAATTGTATATCCCTTTTTCAACCAAGAAAATAAAAAAAAAATGCTCAATTTTAGTCCAACCCACACAAATGTGTGAGTAAAAAACCATAGTATGTAAAGGCGTTGATGATAAAATATTTCGCTTGATTTGAAGTAAAACCCACACAATTATGTGTATAGATATAGTGTTTTTTTTTTCGGACGAAAATAAGTTAAAAAGGAATTCACAAATGTGTAAGTTGGTTCAAAAAAGATATAAGACTAAATTTTTGACAGAGTACCAACTCTTGCCCTACCCGCACAATTGTGTTAGTAAATCACAAAAGGGATATAAGATTTATATGGGTTTCATTTGAAACGCGATATTTTAAAACGCGAATTATCAAAACGTGATATTTTAAAATGCGATATTTCAAAACACGATATGGTACATAATGTGATATGGTACAAAACGGGAATTTAGGATCGGGTTATGTCAGTCAGGTGAAGGGAAAATTTAATTTCAGTTTATATGAATTTAAAAATCGATAGGAGCGAGAGTATACAGGATCGGTATAAATCGGGTCGCTACGCTCCCGTCGTTTCGCAATGCACATTCTGTACCATAACACATTTTGAAATATCGCGTTTTGAAATATCGTGTTTTCAAATATCGCGTTGTGTACCATATCGCGTTTTGTACCATATCTCGTTATGTCATATCTCGTTTCGAAATATCGCGTTTTAAAATATCGCGTTTCGAGCAGATCCGGATTTATATTGTACACAACTTTACCATACGAAATATTTCTTTACCTATTTGAGTGTTTTAATATTCTTTCAAACATTTTTTATATCTTTATCTAACCGCATCTTAATTTTTATTTAGAACAACTTCCGACTCCGACTATATTTCAATATGATTTTTGGGGCTATGTGTGGCTTTGATGTCAAGAATTTACGTTTCTATTGATTGTATTTTTTGAGTTATTAAGGATATAAGTTAATTAAAATTTCGTTTTGACGTTTAATGTTATCTTGTTCACTTGTCGTCAGTTGTTTTATCTTGGGTAAAAAAAAATGTTTAAAGAATACGATTTAAAAATGCTAAGATGATTTATTGTATAAAATTTTCACCTGTAAAATTAGCTATACCACAACCCATAACAACTTCGATTATTGTTTGTAAACAGATGCTGTTTAGAACAACTTGTATCCATAAATATAATGTTGAAATTTAAATCGGAACGGTAGTTACGGGCCCTCAAAGTCTAAATGCGAATCTACATAAATCACAAGTGTTTTAAGTTTTGACATTTATTTATCTTAACTGTTTTAAGTTTTGTCCTGAAGTGCAATTAGAGAATGCGAATATTGTAAAAAGGCAATATAAATTATAGTTTACACGTTTACAAATTATCCTACTGTTTAGAGCATTAAGGCACTGATTAACTGAAACGGCGAAAAAGTAGAACGGGATAAACGAACCGCGAAAGAGTTGAACTCAGAACTGTACAACTGTGATATTCTTTCCTTTAAGGATGAGAAGACTGATTTTTTCAAATCATTAATCTCGTTTGTTCGAAACTGATTGTTGTGATTCATACACATTAGCCATCTATAAGTCAAAAAATTCAAATTTATCTGCGATCCAGCGTTAAAGGAATGAAAAATGTATGGGGTGGTTGGGAAGTTGATTGTGTATAAGTAGGTGTCGATTATCATGGTCGTTGTCATACAGATTGACGCAAATGGAAGAATTTCCTACGATTGTGTAATTAATTCGAGAGTGCTGAAATAGATCAATATACGGCACAATCACAATACACAATTACAATTGATAAAAACCAAAGTAAAATATAATGAACTTCCCTTATTGGCCTTTTAAGCGCCGCCTACTTAGTGTTACTTTCTATACGACGAAATGGTGGTATTGGATTATAAGAAGAAAAAAACCTTGGATAATTTTTCCATTATTTCATTACTTTCATTAGATGAGATAAGATTATTATTATGTCATAAAATCTAGTTTTTGATGACTTGACCACCATTGATCCAATTGACCACCTTGATCGCAATCTGTTGATGAAAATATCCTTTTGCATCCAACCCCTATTGGGATTCAAACCCGGTACCTCCCGATCCAAACGCCAAAGCTGTAACCACTGTGCCATTTGGTCGGATTTTTTTTTTTTTTTTTTTTTTTAATTGTATCTTTTTTCATGAGTTTATAATTTGAAGCACACATATTATTAATATAAAAAAAATAAAGCTTCAATTAGTAAAATGAAATTCTTGCATTAATTAAATTTTTGTGTTAAACAACTTTTATTATAAAAGGCATTAATTAATTAAACTAAAATTGTTAGTAAAAATAATTTTTTAATAAAATTTTATTGAAACAGGTTATTTTATGGAAGGATTCCAATATTACAACTCGATTAAATTTTTTTAACGACACATTTACAATTTACATAAAATCAAATAAATATGCTTTCACAATGAACCTCAAGCAAAATATTCAACACCCTTAAACTAAAGAACGTAAACAAACACCTAATTGGTTCACACGACTACCACTGCGCAAACCTAACGCAGCAAAAAAACAGAAACAAGAGAAAACAGTAATAAATTTTGTCTGAAAATAGGGTACACTTTTAAAGAAAAATAAAATTTTAAAATCAAAGTTATTAAATTTGAATTAAATATAATATAACCATTTTGCTCCCCGGTAACACAATTCTGTGGGTACAGCCAAAGTACCATGTCAAAAATTTATTTTTGTATGTGTTTTTAACCAACTTATACATTTGTGTATTTCTTTCAAAAACACTATATTTTTGACACAATTTTGTTGGTTGTACTTCCAATCAACCGAAATCCATTACATACTATATTTTTTTTACTCACACATTTGTGTGGTTTGGACTTAAACTGAGCGATTTTTGTTTTTTTTTTGGTTGAAAAAGGGATAAGGAAACAAAGTCAAAATTAAACGTGCCTAACAAAAAATCTGGTATAGTAGGAATATTTTTCAATGGAAATGTATAATCGAGTATGTCTGACACTGTCTCGAGTATGTCTGACACTAACACAAATTCAATAATATTTTTTATTTTATCGTGGCCATATATATAGCGGCAATGATGAAATGATTATTAATCGTTTAAACGCCGCCTAGTTAGCGCCACTTTCTATGCGATTTGTTTATATGATAAAAAGCCTTATGTTATTTTATTTTATTTCAGCATTATTTTATTACATGAATTGTAAACTAATTAAACATTTTTTATAATATTCTGTCGAACTTCAGTCAAGTATGACGTTTATATTATATTAAAACTAGTTTTTTGAAAAATTCGCTCTAGTTCTAAAAATATTCCGTCAGATGCCAGTTAAGCGAAAAATGGCATTAGGCTTTTTCTCGTATAATCAATTTAGTTTTCTATTGCTTTATGAGGCGTAAATATATAATTACTCGTATATATATTTGTATTTCAGTAACATCAGATCGTTCTACTATATCTACCTATATTTGTATTTTAAATACATCTCCTTAAACGAATTTAATTTATAAGTACTTCAACTTGAAAATGCCGATTACGGTTTGAGTATGTGATAGATTAATTAGTTCTAAATCAAATAAGAACAATTATAAAAATATTTTATCTGTAGTTAATATTTTTATAGAGTTAAATAATGATTATCCCCTTTTCCAAATATCCAGATTTTTATCATTGGCATAGGTAAATACAGGTAAAAACTAAGCTTAATAAGCTATTCTTATCAAACGACAAATTCAGTTTTTTTGCTACGACTTTTGATCTTCTAGATGTTTTGAATAACACTGATGTCAATATAACTCAAATTTGAATGGCCATTATTGACCATTCCCAGAGATCGTGATTCAGGTCTGACTAGTACATGAAGTTGGTCATTGAGTCACCTAACCAAAACCACCTAGTGCAAATAATGATCGACCTCGGGTTTACTGCCACGAATTTTGATGTTCAAGCTGTTCAGATATCATTTTTACTCAAATTTGGATGGCCATTATCGGTCATTCCCAGAGATCGAGATTCAAGTCTGGCTAGTACATGAAGTTGGTCATTGAGTCACCTAACTAAAACCACCTAGTGCAAATAATGATCGACCTCGGGTTGACTGCTACGAATTTTGATGTTGAAGGTGTTGAGATATCATTTTTACTCAAATTTGGATGGCCATTATCGGCCATTCCCAGAGATCGTGATTCAGGTCTGGCTAGTACATGAAGTTGGTCATTGAGTCACCTAACCAAAACCACCTAGTGCAAATAATGATCGACCTCGGGTTTACTGCTACGAATTGTGATGTTCAAGGTGTTCAGATATCATTTTTACTCAAATTTGGATGGCCATTATCGGCCATTCCCAGAGATCGTGATTCAGGTCTGGCTAATACATGAAGTTGGTCATTGAGTCACCTAACCAAAACCACCTAGTGCAAATAATGATCGACCTCGGGTTTACTGCTACGAATTGTGATGTTCAAGGTGTTCAGATATCATTTTTACTCAAATTTGGATGGCCATTATCGGCCATTCCCAGAGATCGTGATTCAAGTCTGGCTAGTACATGAAGTTGTTGAGTCACCTAATCAAAACCACCTAGTACAAATAATGCTCGACCTCGGGTTTACTGCCACGAATTTTGATGTTCAAGCTGTTCAGATATCATTTTTACTCAAATTTGGATGGCCATTATCGGCCATTCCCAGAGATCGTGATTCAGGTCTGGCTAGTACATGAAGTTGATCATTGAGTCACTTAGCCAAAACCACCTAGTGCAAATAATGGTCGACCTCGGATTTACTGCTACGAATTTTGATGTTCAAGGTGTTCAGATATCATTTTTACTCAAACTTAAATGGCCATTATCGGTCATTCCTAGAGATCGTGATTCAGGTCTGACTAGTACATGAAGTTGGTCATTGAGTCACCTAATAAAAACCACCTAGTACAAATAATGGTCGACCTCGGGTTTACTGCTACGAATTTTGATGTTCAAGGTGTTCAGATGTCATTTTTACTCAAATTTAAATGGCCATTATCGGCCATTCCCAGAGATCGTGATTCAGGTCTGGCTAGTACATGAAGTTGGTCATTGAGTCACCTAACCAAAACCATCTAGTGCAAATAATGATCGACCTCGGGTTTACTGCTACGAATTGTGATGTTCAAGGTGTTCAGATATCATTTTTACTCAAATTTGGATGGCCATTATCGGCCATTCCCAGAGATCGTGATTCAAGTCTGGCTAGTACATGAAGTTGTTGAGTCACCTAATCAAAACCACCTAGTACAAATAATGCTCGACCTCGGGTTTACTGCCACGAATTTTGATGTTCAAGCTGTTCAGATATCATTTTTACTCAAATTTGGATGGCCATTATCGGCCATTCCCAGAGATCGTGATTCAGGTCTGGCTAGTACATGAAGTTGATCATTGAGTCACTTAGCCAAAACCACCTAGTGCAAATAATGGTCGACCTCGGATTTACTGCTACGAATTTTGATGTTCAAGGTGTTCAGATATCATTTTTACTCAAACTTAAATGGCCATTATCGGTCATTCCTAGAGATCGTGATTCAGGTCTGACTAGTACATGAAGTTGGTCATTGAGTCACCTAATAAAAACCACCTAGTACAAATAATGGTCGACCTCGGGTTTACTGCTACGAATTTTGATGTTCAAGGTGTTCAGATGTCATTTTTACTCAAATTTAAATGGCCATTATCGGCCATTCCCAGAGATCGTGATTCAGGTCTGGCTAGTACATGAAGTTGGTCATTGAGTCACCTAACCAAAACCATCTAGTGCAAATAATGATCGACCTCGGGTTGACTGCTACGAATTGTGATGTTCAAGGTGTTCAAATGTCATTTTTACTCAAATTTAAATGGCCATATTATCGGCCATTCCCAGAGATCGTGATTCAAGTCTGGCTAGTACATGAAGTTGGTCATTGAGTCACCTAACTAAAACCACCTAGTACAAATAATGGTCGACCTCGGGTTTACTGCTACGAATTTTGATGTTCAAGGTGTTCAGATGTCATTTTTACTCAAATTTAAATGGCCATTATCGGCCATTCCCAGAGATCGTGATTCAGGTCTGGCTAGTACATGAAGTTGGTCATTGAGTCACCTAACCAAAACCATCTAGTGCAAATAATGATCGACCTCGGGTTGACTGCTACGAATTGTGATGTTCAAGGTGTTCAAATGTCATTTTTACTCAAATTTAAATGGCCATATTATCGGCCATTCCCAGAGATCGTGATTCAAGTCTGGCTAGTACATGAAGTTGGTCATTGAGTCACCTAACTAAAACCACCTAGTACAAATAATGGTCGACCTCGGGTTTACTGCTACGAATTTTGAGGTTCAAGGTGTTCAGATATCATTTTTACTCAAATTTGGATGGCCATATTATCGGCCATTCCCAGAGATCGTGATTCAGGTCTGGCTAGTACATGAAGTTGGTCATTGAGTCACCTAACAAAAATCACCCAGTGCAAATAATGATCGACCTCGGGTTGACTGCTACGAATTTTGATGTTCAAGGTGGTCAGATATCATTTTTACTCAAATTTGGATGGCCATTATCGGCCATTTTCAGAGATCGTGATTCAGGTCTGGCTAGTACATGAAGTTGGTCATTGAGTCACCTAATCAAAACCACCTAGTACAAATAATGCTCGACCTCGGGTTTACTGCCACGAATTTTGATGTTCAAGCTGTTCAGATATCATTTTTACTCAAATTTGGATGGCCATTATCGGTCATTCCCAGAGATCGAGATTCAAGTCTGGCTAGTACATGAAGTTGGTCATTGAGTCACCTAACTAAAACCACCTAGTGCAAATAATGATCGACCTCGGGTTGACTGCTACGAATTTTGATGTTGAAGGTGTTGAGATATCATTTTTACTCAAATTTGGATGGCCATTATCGGCCATTCCCAGAGATCGTGATTCAGGTCTGGCTAGTACATGAAGTTGGTCATTGAGTCACCTAACCAAAACCACCTAGTGCAAATAATGATCGACCTCGGGTTTACTGCTACGAATTGTGATGTTCAAGGTGTTCAGATATCATTTTTACTCAAATTTGGATGGCCATTATCGGCCATTCCCAGAGATCGTGATTCAGGTCTGGCTAATACATGAAGTTGGTCATTGAGTCACCTAACCAAAACCACCTAGTGCAAATAATGATCGACCTCGGGTTTACTGCTACGAATTGTGATGTTCAAGGTGTTCAGATATCATTTTTACTCAAATTTGGATGGCCATTATCGGCCATTCCCAGAGATCGTGATTCAAGTCTGGCTAGTACATGAAGTTGTTGAGTCACCTAATCAAAACCACCTAGTACAAATAATGCTCGACCTCGGGTTTACTGCCACGAATTTTGATGTTCAAGCTGTTCAGATATCATTTTTACTCAAATTTGGATGGCCATTATCGGCCATTCCCAGAGATCGTGATTCAGGTCTGGCTAGTACATGAAGTTGATCATTGAGTCACTTAGCCAAAACCACCTAGTGCAAATAATGGTCGACCTCGGATTTACTGCTACGAATTTTGATGTTCAAGGTGTTCAGATATCATTTTTACTCAAACTTAAATGGCCATTATCGGTCATTCCTAGAGATCGTGATTCAGGTCTGACTAGTACATGAAGTTGGTCATTGAGTCACCTAATAAAAACCACCTAGTACAAATAATGGTCGACCTCGGGTTTACTGCTACGAATTTTGATGTTCAAGGTGTTCAGATGTCATTTTTACTCAAATTTAAATGGCCATTATCGGCCATTCCCAGAGATCGTGATTCAGGTCTGGCTAGTACATGAAGTTGGTCATTGAGTCACCTAACCAAAACCATCTAGTGCAAATAATGATCGACCTCGGGTTTACTGCTACGAATTGTGATGTTCAAGGTGTTCAGATATCATTTTTACTCAAATTTGGATGGCCATTATCGGCCATTCCCAGAGATCGTGATTCAAGTCTGGCTAGTACATGAAGTTGTTGAGTCACCTAATCAAAACCACCTAGTACAAATAATGCTCGACCTCGGGTTTACTGCCACGAATTTTGATGTTCAAGCTGTTCAGATATCATTTTCACTCAAATTTGGATGGCCATTATCGGCCATTCCCAGAGATCGTGATTCAGGTCTGGCTAGTACATGAAGTTGATCATTGAGTCACTTAGCCAAAACCACCTAGTACAAATAATGGTCGACTTCGGGTTTACTGCTACGAATTTTGATGTTCAAGGTGTTCAGATATCATTTTTACTCAAATTTAGATGGCCATTATCGGCCATTCCCAGAGATCGTGATTCAGGTTTGGCTAGTACATGAAGTTGGTCATTGAGTCACCTAACCAAAACCACCTAGTGCAAATAATGATCGACCTCGGGTTGACTGCTACGAATTTTGATGTTCAAGGTGGTCAGATATCATTTTTACTCAAATTTGGATGGCCATTATCGGTTATTTCAATTGATAGTACATGGTGTTGGTCATATATTCTCCTAAATAAACCATTTGGTGCTTATAATGCTTGACTTTGGGTTTTTTTTGATAATAAGTTTTATTTTCTATTATTTATTCTAATCGTTTTAAAGTTCTAATATATTTTAATAAAAATCTCGATAATTTCAACATAATACGTGTAAGAGTTTGTTGATAAATTTTTATTTTAGAAAATATTATATATTTTTTATTGAAATTGAGGTTTGAGTCATTTTCTAAAAAAGACTCATACTTATATGATTGTACTAAAATTTCCAATATGATTCATTTTTTTCCTATTTGAATTTGAATTAACAGTGTGATACTCATACATACATAACATCTATGGAAAGTCTGGAATACTTCACACCCGTGTTTCAACGTTGAAATGTGCATGTCGCGTTTTGGTCTTGGATTTATAATTGCAATCTAACATAAGGTGGGTCATTGGCACTGAAAAACCACATCAGCGTCTGCTTTCCAGACAAGTGATGGCCGATCCCGATGCTTCTGTTTTATTAAAGGTAGACTTTTAGGACTGAAAGTAGAAATCCTATAGGACTCGATGCCTTAAGGTCCCTTAACGGTTCGTAAGTGTAAAGAAAACAAGCACTTTGGGTGTTTCACTTTTATTGAGTTATGTACGCTAAACCAAGGGTAAAGACTACCGTATCGGAATTACCAAGACAACATCGGAATATGTACACGTGCTAGGATGTAAAATTTGGAAGAATATGCTTAAATTTTTTAAACCTTTCGAACCGGGCAAAAAATTGCACATTATATGTACGGGTACTATGTAAAAACTTCTACGTTCTGGAAGTTGGATCCAAGATACCATCATTGATTATAGTTACCATTACCATTACATCATACAAGGCTGGCTTTCTTACTCAATAGAATGTTCGAGATCTAGATTGTTGATATCTTCTTGCACTTTATTAGTATCGTCGGTTTTGCACTATTCTGTAAATTTTAAGATCATTTGCGAACATCAAGATGTGAGAATGTATTATTACTTGGGCAATTCCATTAATGAAAGTGAAAAAAATCCCAGGGACAATATGTGATCTTTGTGGTATCGCTGAAGTAGCTTGAATTAACTCCGATCTCTTAGTTGGTAAGATACTTATTGGAAAATTGCATAAAATGTAAAATTTGCCTTATCGGGTTCTGTTCTTCAGCTCAACCAGATCACTGCACATGGTTTTGTTTTGATTTTTTATTACCACGATATATTTATTTTGAATATTATAAAATTTAGTAACTGGATTAGTTGTCTTTTTATAATGCATCTTGAGATCACTAATAACCCTTCATACACTTTCCAAATTATCGAACTATTCTAACTAAACACTAATATAATAATAGGAATATCTCCTAGCACTAATAGTCAACATTTCTAAATCCTACTTAGTTCGTAAATGATTTTCTAAGAAGTTCAATACAAATGACTATTTCTGGCTTCTTATCTTGAACATAAGATCTTGAACCATAAGCCAAATGCACTAACTATTTGAAAAAATTAAGGTTAATTATTCTACCTGTACCGAACTTCACACCGCTGTGTAAATTCGCTAAGAACACACCACAATTTTCAGTTTTCAAAATGAACCATTTTCTTAAATCAGTGTTTTCTCAAGAACTTTAAATTAATTTTAATTTACACCATATCTCAACTTAAAGTAAATTACTAATAAATTTATAAATTATTAACCCCAAAGTTATCTCGAAAACAAAATTCTAAATTTTAATATATGCTACATGATTTTCTTATCAATATTTAGTTAATTTGTCGAGACATATAAAGCCTGAGCTGTTAAACTTAAATTTATTTACAGTTAAAATTTGATACCAGTGAGATGAACTGGTTGGTGTTAATACCATTATTTGGCTGTGTTTTTATAGCTCGATCGTCGAATGGCGAGTCACCACCCGGACCACTGCCATGTATTCCGGGTCTACCTGGTCCGAAAGGCGAAAAGGGTTTTAAAGGAGTAAGAGGGTTACGTGGTAGCCCTGGGTATCGTGGTAGACCAGGACAAGGTATTTTTATAGATTGCCCACTTGATTTCGAATCCCATTCACGTACTACTAGAGATTTGAATCCAATGAATGAATCGTGTAGAGGCCTACCAGGTGCCCCTGGAGAACCGGGTGATAAGGGAGACCGTGGAATTATCGGAATATCTGGGGCACGTGGATTATCTGGTCGTATATTTTGTAAAAATGCAGATATGTTACCTCCACTTGACTTGCACAGTAAGTATAACTTTTATAGTATAGCTTTTATGGTGTTAAGTTTAAAATTGTTTTATTTTAGAGAGGTCACTTGATCCTGGCACAAACCCAGTTGGCCCACCATCAATGAACGAATTGAATGCTGCTTTTCCCTCAATTGGACCACCAGGCTTACCCGGTGTAAGAGGTGTTCCAGGGATACCAGGTGATGATGGATATCCTGGATTTCCCGGTCCTGTCGGTTTACCCGGCAAGATATAAATAAAAATTGTTAGTTTAATTCCTCATTAATTAAGTTTTTAAACACCTATTAAAAGGACAACTTTTATCAATATGTAAATTCAAGCAAAATAAATCACTTACAACAACTCACTTTGTATATTTCCAGTTTTCCGTGTCCTACCTATCACCTCAACGGACGGCCAATTTAAAATAATTTATTAAAAGAAAAACTAACTACCGAACATTTACAGATGTTATCAGCTAATATTGTTCTGCAATTATTCGAACAACATCAGTCTGTCTAAAATAATTTTACAATCGGTTTTAAATAACGTTGTCCCGAAATAAACTTAATTACACAATACTTGTATTATTTTCGTAACTTTATTTATTTTAATTTTATAATTTTATTAGTTAGTTATAGATTACAAAGATTAAGATTGATCACAATGTTTAAACTTCAAATTTTTATGGAAGACGATGTTCTTTCGTCCGACTTCAAGTATATTCTAATTTCTCTATTCTAGAATTTAATTATCGTTAGCAACATGAAATATAAATTATTGCTTATTAAGCAACTTTACTGTAAAGATAAAAGTGTAATACGAATTTACATGTTAAGCTAATTTTCTGTGAGAATAAAAATGCCATTTGATTACCTTATTAAAGTTAGTGTCTCGACTACATCAGCCGAAAGTTAAAAAAAATATGTATTATAATGAAATATCCCAGCCGAAAGTAACTAACCTACAAAATCAGCTGAAAACAAATGTATCATAAGAAAAAATAAATAAAATTTAAATGCTGACATTAATTTAGTAGTTTCAGTTTAAAGTGTTATGTCTGGAAACGGTCTCGTTTGAATCAGTTTGTCGATGGTTATCTCTGGAAAATTTTCCAGGTCAAGTTTCATGTTGAGAGTCCGGGAAAATTGGGGGAGTGAAATACACATGCAAATTTCAAAAATTTCATTTAGTTCTCCAAGTTACGTGTGTATTTTTCCAGCGTCTGTTCTCCATGTTAGAGATGGCTGTAAAAAACCTGGCAGTAGGTATAAAATGCTAAGGGAAGGAACCCAGAATTTAAATACGCAGTGGAGTTAACCATGCAGAATAACGATACGGTGCAGGGAATAGGATGCTCAGTACTGGCGGCTCTCGGGAGTGAGAAAGTGGGCTCCCAGTCGTCGAGATTTAGCGACCGCAGTGATGTATGGATCCAACGCTTGGTTACTACACCATATACAAATAGTACAAGAAATACCACGGAAGTTGTCAATCTGGTCTGCCGCAAGTACTTTCAAACGATCAACGGTAACCATCGACAAACTGATTCAAACGAGACTTTTTCCAGATATAACTTTAAATGTTAAGTTTCACAAATTTTTGAAATTTGCCCATATACGTATCATACATCATATTCACATGAAACTACTAAATTAATGTCGGCATTTAAAATTTATTTATTTGTTCTTATGATACATTTCGCTCATTTGCTGCTTGAGTGACACAATTCAAAATTTTTAATTTTTCAGTAGAGCGATTTGAAAATATCACTCAAAATTGTTTGTAAAAACGGTGTTTTTCAAAAGTAAATAAAAATACATTGTGACTAGTAAAATATTTTTTTTCTATTCCTACATTCTATTCGTATATCCTCAATAAGATCTTAATTTTTATAATTCTTTAATATTTTGCAAATTTTCTTAGGATAGTCCCCAATATCTTAAAATGTTAATTCCTTTCGCGAATTGAATGATTTTTTATATGGAATTTTACCTAATTTGCTAGAAATATCTACATAAGAGAGTATGTTTTGATACAAAATAATCAAAATATGAATTATTAGGAATCGTTTGATTCGAATATCTTAGAAATGAGTGAATTTTGAGTTGTGTCATTGTTTCAGCAAATGAGCGATTTGTTTTTCAGCTGATTTTGTAACTTTTTTGTGTAACTTTAACAGTATCAAATATGATAAAAATGAAAATAATCAGAAATGTATACATTGAATTATTAAAGTCGATGTCCCAATATCTAGTGATGAATGTTAAATGTTGTTATTGTTGTTGTTGAGGCGCCGTAATAACGTAACTTCTCCCCCCCCCTAACACAGGAGCAGGATAAATCTGAAAGAACGATATTTATTACTTGTTTATTACTAACCAAAATGTAAAAATAAAATTTATCGCACTTCTCAACTTATGAGTTGGGAAAAAACTTCAACTACTCCTTGGAGTTAGGCTCGGTTATATTTTTATTCCTACCTAGTTTGTTTTGAAATTTCTTTCTAAATTTTACCGTTTATTTGTGTACTTTACGTCTATTCACGTAGATTCAGCTTACATCTTGGAAAACATATCAATTCACGTGCCATGCAGAACATTTCGAAACCATAAATTTTTAGCACTTGAACACCATTCCACCAACTATGGAGAAAACAACCCAATTAATAGGATGTCTAAATCTTTCAACTTAATCGACGACCTATTTGACTTCAACTTATCAAAGGACAACTTTAAAAATATCCTTAAAGACTTTTTTCTAAATTTTTAATTGTTTAAACCAAAATTTGGTTTATATTTTTTTTTTTTATTCTGTTTTAAAGTTTTTTGTTGTTTTAGTATAATTTTAACTATAACTGTAAATAATGTGAAATCATACATGTATATTACAAAATAGATTTCTTTAAATAAATAAATAAATATTAGCTACTAATGTTATTTTATTATCTTCGACTACGTTATGCTGCATACATTTTGGAGCTAAAGTATTTCTTCTATTTTCGAGTTCGAAAATTTGTTCATTTGGTTCAAATTTTGGTGGATCAATCCTATTTTCATTTAGCTTATTTATTTTATTAGTTTTCTTTCATTTCTAAACTTCTATCGTGTACTATTTTAGATAAAGTTTCGTAAGATTTATTGTAATCTTGACTAGTTACCTGATTCGGAGTAATATTCATGGAATTTGCATTGTTGTAATGCCCTGAAATCAACTTCTGCAATTGATTATTTTTGAAATTAGGATGTTCATATTGGGAAAGTAGTATTATCTTTTCAAGTGTTGAAATGTCTCATTTATTCCCCTATGATTTGATTTGTTATGATAATCTCTAATAATGGTTTCCTGTTTATCTTGATTACTTTCGTCTTCCACTAATGTTTTACATCTAACTAGTTTAAAAATTTCATTACTAAAATACTTATAGTATACTAAATCGATGACTTTAAACGTATTATCATCCGATAATATACCTGTTACCTTTTTCGGTACGGTATAATTTTTAATAATATCAATTATAGTTTTTTCGTTATTCAAATTATTTTGTTTAATTAGTTATATATCGTTTTTACGTTGTAAATAATATTTTTAATTTTACGCTTGGTTTCGAATTGTTGGTTTCGTTTATTAAAACTAACTGGTTTGCGAACTCATTTAGAGGTCGGTCAAAAATCGGTAATCCTCCGGTCTCATTTTCGTCTATTGAACTAACAATAGAAAGTGTGTCGTCATAAACACTATTATCATTACAACTATTTTTGTTTGTATCGTCATTACTTTCGTTAAAATTTATTTCAATTCTTGACAAAGCGTCAGCATTTGGTGTTTAATTTTCGTTTTTTGTAGATGATTTCATAATTGAACTCTTCCAATTTCAACCGCCATCTTATTAGTTTTGAATTTGTCTCTTTTAAAGACATTAACTATGTTAACGGTTTATGATCCGTAATGATGTCGAATTTTCTGCCATATAGATAAAGGACGAAAGTACCGTATTGCCCAGACAATGGCCAAGAGCTCTTTCTCTATGGTATACTATAGTTCTGTTCAGTCTGAGTTAATGTTCTACTTGCGTAGCAAACGGGTTTATCGGAACCGATGAGTCCCTGAGATAATACGGCTCCTAGAGCAAAATTGCTAGCGTCTGTAATAAAATTATTATAGAATTGGGTTGTTGCAAAAAAGGTTTTTGCAGGCGTGTGCAAAATTTTAAAACATTCTATATATCTCGAGTCTATAATTATTTTATTTGCCTTCCGTAAGCATTCTGTCAAAGGTTTAGTTATTTTAGCAAAATCACGAATAAATTTTCTACAATATCCTATGTCCTAGGAATGATTTAATCTGATTTTCGGTTCGTGATAATGGAAAGTTTTAAATGGCTTTAATATTGGCTTGTTTCGGATTTTCAAATTAGCTTCTCTAAGATTTGTAAATACTTTTTGTAAGACTTTCTCGGTGTTCATGAAGTGAGGTTGAAAAGATGATTATATTATCCATATAGAGGCAAATTCTGTCTTGTAGTTCTTGCAAAGGTCGACGGGGCATTTTTTAGACCAAACGGCATTCGTAAAATTCATATAATGTCCGTTTTCAACATTGAATGCTGTTTTTGGGATATCTTCGGATTTAATTTCGATTTGGTTTCAGGATTTCGCCAAATCCAGTGTAGTAAAAAATACATACACTTTCCTAATTCATCAAGGATTTCATTTATTTTTGGAAGAGCGTACCAGTCGTCTATCGTTTTCTCATCACGTTGACGATAGTCTATTACAAGTCTCCACTTCTATGTTCCACTAGTGTCTATATGGGTATCTATATGGTTTGCTATAGACAGGAATATTATCGGTTGTTTGTATGAAGTGTTTAATTTGATTGGTGAAGGATAATTCCTCAATGTTTTTACATAATTTGTTCGCTACTATCGTTACTATTGGAATTATTTATTGAGAAATTATGAATTTCAGCTTGACTATTAATTTTTAGGGCTTCAACCTTTATAGATTGATCAATTATAAAATTTTTTGGTTCTTTAGAAAAATTTACGACTTCTATATATGCGTACCAGTTTTTGCACCGATAGATTCCTTCAGGGATAATGAGTTGTTCTTCAATTTTTATAGGCTTTATATAAATTTCGCCGTTTTGTACATCTACAGGTAAATCTATTGAAGAGAGGCGTAATTTTAATGTTTTCTATAGTATTGAACTTTCTGTTTAGTTGTGTGGGTTAGTAAAAGGTACGTAAATTGATTTTCCGCAAATTGTACAAAAATCTAATTAAACAGTTCCATTTCATAAATAAATATTGGTTTCATCGATATGAATTGGGAATAAAACGATGAGTTTTATTAACATAATACATAATTTGGCCATGCACTGGTTTAATAATAAACGAGGGGAATTTGTCAATCAAATTAAAATTCTAATCAAAATTTTTACAAGAATATGTTACCAAATATGTTGATTTCGTAGTTATGTGTTATTTATGGAACCAATTAAAATTGCAAAATGCAAATTAATCATTTCGCTTTTTATACAAAAATTTATTTAAAATATATTAATGTAAGCTTATTCTTATGAGAAAGAACAAAAGCTAAATAGAGGGGAAAGTTGTTAAAGCTTACGATAAAAAAACGGAATCTTACGGCTTTTATACCTAAGTGGCTGTGATGCTATCCGTTATCTAATTTTCAGAATTTCATATAGAAATTATGGTAGAACAGTATTTTTTTTTCTTTTATTAGTAAACTCCTAATTTATAAAAATGAATCGGAGCTACGATTCTTAATACAATTACAGATAAAATAAAAATAAACAATTTATAACAAATTTAAATATTAAAATATATATTAAAATAAAAATCAACAACTTATAATAAATTTAAATATTGAACTTAACTGTATAATATCGACAAACTAATGTATGTATAACAATTTATATTTAGCCTGATTTTGTAATTAACAAGGAAGGAGTTATCAATAAATCCTAAAAAATTCGCAATATTCGACTACCATTAATTCGGACTTATAGAAAAAATAATTGAGGTTAAAAAAGAAATAAAAAATACGGAAAGCAAAAAGTTTTTAAAAAAAAAAAGTTTCAAAAAAAAAAAAAAGTTTCAATGTTGCTAACTGTAAGTAACCAATCTTTTAATAATCTACAAAATTTATGAAGATTATTTGTTGGAAAAATTGTGGGTGGTAATTGACTATAAAATTTTGGAGCTCTATATGTGTAGAATCTTTTAAAATGTTCCTTATTAGTAAAGAGAATTCTTAATCTATTTGTGTTGCGTAGATTGTATGTTACGCTACTCAAATAATTAACAATACGATTGCCACTAATTATATAAAAAGCTGTTAACACACTTTGAAAACATAAAGGTACCGAAGGGGCAAAATTTGTAATTTAACAAACAACGGAAATGATGGCGCAGTTTTTGACAGGAGGTTAATGATTCGCAATACTGCTTTCTGAACTGAGATCAAAGGTTTAATATTTGATAAGTAAATACCACCCCAGCATGCAATTCCATATTGAATGCGAGAATCAACTAGAGCGTAGTATAGGAACTTCATAAATTCAGGACTACAAATCTTTCTCAAATTGTAAAATAACCGTAATGACATCCTCAACTTACTCTATAAATTATTCACATGCTCTTTGAAATTTAGTTGCGAATCTAAGTAACCCCAGATATTTAAAGGAGTTCACGGTTTCGATTGGAACGCAATGGGAATCACAAATATTCTGCGTACAAGAAAATGAATGATAAATGAGATTTGAAGGGTGTTAAATTTCTATGTTAAATTTCATTATTTTTGACTTGCAGCTCAGTATCATATTATGCACGTAAAACCATTTCCATCCAATATGTCGGTATAATCTAAACCAAAGCCAAGTTGGCCTTATAATTAATTTGCATCAGACTCAATTCACTAAAACTCAGAGTTTCATCTGAAAATCACTCTAAAATTTAATTTTTATTTTAACTTCTATGAACAGTATGATATATATAATTAATATATGTGCAATGAACAGACTAACAGAGCTTCGTTTTTTATTGTAGTGTAATATTCCTGTATCCCTTATGCAGCAAATAATAAAAGTGGCATTACCACATGTCGTACAAGCCAATGTATACACCTCTTATGGTTCTAATTCACCGGGTGTGGTAATCTAATTTCCCTGGGTTTTGGGGTATCCTAGGAGGACCTATTGTTTTAAAGATTGCTCACTTGATCTTGAATCACATTCACGCGTTACTAAAGGTTTAAATCCTGTGGATAAATCGTGCAGAGGTAGACCTGGTTCCCCTGCACAACCAGGTAATAAGGGAGACCGCGGACTTTCGGGAATGTTCCTCCGTTTTCCTAACTTAATTTGATCAATAAGGTAACGTTCAGCTGTAACAGTTTGACTAGGTTGATCAGAAGCTCGTAGTAAATGACTCCTTACCAATCCCACCAGACACTCAGTAAATGTTACTGTTCTTAGCATGAATATTCATTTTTGCAACTGATGTTCATGGCTGGCCTGGATTAACACATATTTTTCTGCGTTTAGGATCATCGTACAAAATCCACTTTTAATCACCCGTAATGATTCTGGGAAATAATTAATTTATTTTGTACCGAGATAGAAATTTAAGCAGATGTCAACTCTTCGGTTTTGTTTTCTTCGCTCAGTTTATGACAAACCCATTTTCCCTCCTTCTGTATTTTTCCCATTGCATATCGTTTGCATGTAAGTGATATTGCTTGGTGAGTCCCAAGTGTTCTGCAAGCTCTTTCAGAGTTTGACACGGATTTTCATCCAGTAAAACTTTAAGTTCTACATCCTCGACATCCATCTCTTAAAACTAAAACTGATGCACACGAAACGACAGCTTGTAAATGATTGAAACTAAGTTCCAGTCACTTTCAAGCTGTCGTTTTGTGTGCATCAATTTTAAAAACAACAACGACTAAGCTATATATATCCGAAACCGCGAGCCGTTTAGATGCGTTAAAGTATATTTTAATGCAACCAGCTTCAGGGCCGAGTTTCTACTTGCACACCTAATATATACTCTTTGGCTCTACATATTATACTTTAATATGTACAAATACATACATATATGGGCACGTGAAATGAAAGAGGAGGCAAATTAAGTAAATCATGTTTGCCTCAATTCAATCATGTTTGAATTATGTCATGTTATGTGTTACGATTTCGAACGAGTTGGGCTAAAAATTCTATATGAGCCTAATTTTTTGTTCGACAAAATATTTAATTTAAATAAAATTTATAAATTAACCCCAAAGTTATCTCAAAAATAAAACTCTAAATTTTAATATGTATACCTACTACGATTTTCTTATCAATATTTACTTAATTCTTAGAAACATATAAAGCTACTTGGGTTGTTTAACAATGATTTAGTTACAGTTAAAATTTCATACAAGTGAAATGAACTGGTTGGTGTTAATACCATTATTTGGCTGTGTTTTTGTAACTCGATCGTCGAATGCCGAGTCACAACCCGGACCACTGCCATGTATCCCGGGTTTACCTGGTCCAAAAGGTGAAAAGGGTTTTAAAGGAGTAACAGGGTTACCTGGTAGCCCTGGGTTTCGTGGTAGCCTAGGAGCACCTACTTTTATAGATTGCCCACTTGATTTCGAATCACATTCACGTGTTACTAGAGATTTAAATCCTGAAAATGAATCCTGCAGAGGTCTACCAGGTGCCCCTGGGGAACCAGGTAATAAGGGAGACCGCGGGCTTGTAGGAACGTTTGGAGCACGCGGATTACGTGGTCGTATATTTTGTAAAGATGCTGATATGTTACCACCAATGGAATTGCACAGTAAGTACAACTTTTATAGTATAAATTTTATAGTGTTAAGTTTTAAATTATTTTATTTTAGAGAGGTCAGTTGATCCCGGGACAAACGCAGTCGGTCCACCATCAAACAATGAATTAAATGCGGCCTTCCCTTCAATTGGACCACCCGGCCTACCCGGTGTGAGAGGTGTTCCAGGAATACCAGGCGATGATGGTTATCCTGGACTTCCCGGTCCTCCCGGTTTCCCCGGCAGGGCGTGAACAATAATCGTTATAGTTAAATAATTAATTCTTAATTAATAAAATTTTATCATACCTTTTAAAGGTACAGCTATTTTCAAAATGGAAATTCAAGCAAAATAAAGCCAGTTTTCCATGTCCTACCTATTACCTCATCAGGCGGCCAATTTGAAATTATTATTTGATTCAACTACCGAACATTTACAGAAGTTATCAGCTAATATTGTTCTGCAATTATTCAAGTAACGTCAGTTTGCCTAAAATAATTTTAAAATCGATTTTAAATAATATAAAATATTTTTATATTTTATATTTTTTTATTTATAATATTTTTTTTTCTAAAATATGCAATTTCAATGCTCAAATCTGATGTGTTTGTCATACTAACGAACTATAAAATTTATGGATTTATTCATTATCGAAATTATGACCCTGTATTTGTGAATACTGTTATACGTAATCGGAATGGTAAATAAATAAATTAATGTTTCACCGTTTTTTTAAACGTCTTTATTCATTAACTGTATTTTTAAATCTAACTTTATAAGATACAATTTTATTCCTCTGATCTTGCGATCGTACTTTGTTTTCGCACTTTCTCCCATACGTTGCAATTCGTAAGTCTACGAAATACTTTTATCTTTCTTTATGCTTATGTTTTAAATCTAAGTAAAATATGATATTTAATTACTTATGGAATTCATGGGAAATTATACTTGTGATAATTATACTTGATGTGTGGTAAGTACTTGTTTTGACTACAGGTGTAAGAATATACTTAATAATTCTTATGAATCTATAACACCTCCCATCTTATTAAAATAAATGATGATTTTCTTTTACAATAATTTTAAGAGAATTTTAATTTATTTCAAGGTAAAAAACCTTCATTTTCATAGCCTTCAAAAACCTTCATTTTACTTGATGGCCTTTGCCTAATTGAAATGTTGTCACATTCTATTTCATCATTATTTTCACTTTCTTTGTCATCAGTATATTTTTTACTATAGGTTATTTGATTTTTTTGATTTTTATTAATACATTTATTAAATAGATTAAAAGTATTACCACCTTGAGCACATTTACAAGATATGTATATACATAATTACAATTATTAAAATTATTCCTATTATTCCGAAAATGTTATACTTAGTATGAGGAGAAATGCCCTTAAGATGTCTAGATACTTAACTATCTTGGTTATTTAGTTCGATAGATAAGTCTTTCAACTTATGTAATTCCTAATTTTTAATTTTATCAATTTTCTGTATAGGTATTACTTCTTCTACTATAATATATAAGCAACAATTATCTAGCCCAAAGTGATATACGAGTATATCATTATTCTTTTTACTTTCATTATTATTTTTATTAGTTTCGATTTCTATATCCGCACAGTGCTAAATTTACAATTATTTTTTAATGAGATGGTATATTACCTATACCTTATACCTATATTATTTAAAAATCCCTCTTCCTCAATATTGTCACATTTACATTTATATTTAATTTTTTCTGAGGTTACAAATATATATTTTAAATCATTTAATTTATAGAAAATTTCAATTTCATTTGTTATTAATTTTAAATTATAATATTTATTAGTTCTCTTCATAAACACATTTACTTCACAATTTCGCGTTTAAGAGTACTTTCTAATACTAATTCAGGACAAATAAAATATACCTTGTCATTATTACTTATTTTATTACATTCTTTCAAATTATTTTTTAAAATAAAGTTTTCTTTATTTTTACTTATCAATAACATTTTATTTTCTCTGTCAAATTCCAATATTGACCATTGATTGTCATTTACTTTAAATGGTAATGCTAAAATTTCATATGCTTCTATATTTATTTCTTTTAATATAGGTACAGATAATATGATATTAATTATGCCATTCTTTTGAAAAACTTTAATTTTAACTTCCTTTATTAAAACATGATAACTTTCTAAACTTGGAGTATATAATAATTTTTCTTGATTCTTACTATCTTTTAAAATTTCAATAAATTTTTCTGGGGTTGTAACAATTGGGTGAATAGTTCCCGCTTGAAGAAACATATCTATTGCATTTACTACTTTTTTCTAGTTCTAGTTAAATTGAAATAATCTATTAAATATTGAAAATTGTAAACTTCTTAAATAATTTATAATACCCTGTTTCCTATTATTTTCATCAATTGAAAGTATTATTCCATTAATTTTCGTTATAATTTCTTCATTTTTATTTTCTAATATATGATAATTATTTTTTAAAATTTGATTCTGTTCATTTAAGCTTTTCATTATTTTTACCTCTTCATGTAATCCATTTTGAATAAACTCCTGATTTTCTATAACCGTACTTATATAACGTTATCATAATATACCGCATCATCATTATTCATTGTACCGAATAAGCCTTTAAGGCCTGAACGGATTATATTTATTAATACGCGTTTTACTCTATATTTATGTGTACCTAATAATAAATATATTATAACTATCTACCTTACTTATTAATTTCCTATAATTAACATGTGCATTTTCCACGAACTCACTACATTCTTTTATGTAGACCCATCCCCCGGTTTATACGGTAGATTGGTTCCACAGAATACCGTGTAAATCGAAAGTGGGATTTAAGTATGAAAAACCGTGTAAATCGGAAAAATACAACAACCTTCTTAAATTATCGCTTGGTTTTTTAACCCTATTCTGAGTGATGAGGTACCAGGGTAGCTTTTGAATTTTTGGGCGTTTATTTTTGTATGTTTCAGTGGTAATAAAAACTTTAAATTTTATGAGAACTTCCACTTCAATTGAGAGATTACGATCACACTTAAAAATGAAAAATTTTACAACTTGGACGAACGTGAGAGCACAAAGTAATTTAAATGTGCGAGTTAGAGTTACAAAAGTACCCGTGTACCTTTATATATTTTATACGATTTTTGAAAGAAATTGTACGCAAGTATTTTATAGTTTTGTGTAAATGTCAATGTTTGTATTTCTGATTGTGTATTTCATTTAATTTATGTTTATATTTTTATTTATCGATAATCTTTATGACTGATGTGACACGTTGCTCTATTTACAGAATGTTCTTCGCAAACTGACATGTTTCTGCTAATGCAGGGTTGTTTTTAATTCATGTAATTTGAGCAAAACCAGGTATACATTTCATAGTTGCAAAAAAAAGTTAAAAAATATTTGTTTCCATACAAAATGCATGTACCTGCATGGGTACCTTAGTCACTCAAATTAAGATATTTTTTCTTCACTCACATGAGAGTTAATAATTCATTAATTTTTACGTAAAATATATAGAATAAATTAAAAATAACAAACAAAAATTTAAAATATAATAATTTTTTTTTGTTTTTTCAAACCGTGTAAAAGCGAAATCGTGTAAAAAAGTGCCGTGTAAATCGTGGGATAGGTGTATTTTATACATACACGATCGATTTTAAAAATCCTATAAACTGGAAAAAAAAGATCCCCTTCACTCGCCTGATATAACGCGATCCTTAACTCCCGCTCGTATCGATTTTTAAATTCCTATAAACTGAAATTAAATTTGCCTTTTCTAGAATGTACATTGCAAAGCGACGGGAGCGCAGTGATTCCTGATATAACCCGGTCCTATACTCCCGAATGCCAAAAACAATAACAAACCAGTTTTGTGTTGGCACTTAACGATATGTATTTGACAATATTTACGATTGACATATTATATGTACATATATAAATACGTGTATTTTAAAATGGAAGAAAAAATCTACATTTCCATTTGTTGATGTACATCACATTTTTTTGCTATTTTTTTCGCTAACAGAACGCGAAAATATTGTGATTTACATCAAAAAATTTGATGGGGGAAGCTAAATTTTTCCGGAAAATTATCCCATTTTTCGGGAAAAATCTCACTTATAAAAAATAAATTACGTATTGTTTTATTCAAAATACGTACAAAAATGTAATTTTTATAAAAATTTTAATATTAGGATTGTATCTTAACAGTTTTTTACAAATTTTAAAATTATTTAGTTTTTTAAAATTACTTTAAAAAAATGTATATTTACAAAAGTTGATTTTTTAACATTTGTGGCACTTTCAGAAGAAGCTATAAGAGCGATAGGAACTCTTTGATCTGTCTGTGCAAGGTTGACAAAGCAATTATTATTAATAAAAAATTTTAAAAAAATAATAAAATAAAAAAAGTGGAAATTTTACCGGAAAATCAAAAAATTTATAGAGAGACGCTGTATAAAACCCAACAAAGAAGAATTTTGCTATTATTTTATCAATATGCGGAATAAAACTCAGGATGGGATCAAACGTTACTCCCAGAGTATCAGAGTAGTTTTCCTTGAAAAATACATAA
This sequence comes from Nephrotoma appendiculata, assembly GCA_947310385.1. Lineage (NCBI taxonomy): Eukaryota > Metazoa > Arthropoda > Insecta > Diptera > Tipulidae > Nephrotoma > Nephrotoma appendiculata. The sequence goes on along the minus strand of OX371223.1, from coordinate 182,259,074 downwards.
CAGCGCACTTCTTAATATTTAACATTAAATATACACCACAAAAATAAATAATCCATGGCAGAAAATAATTTAGTAGCATCCGAGGAGTCAACAATGCGATAGAGAAGTTTGAAATCATCTGAATACATAAGTCCCTTAGTACAACGCAATACATGGGCGGTGAATAATTTCCATGTTAAGTAATTAATTCACGAAACAGTTTTATATTTATTTCTTTGTATAATTGTTCATGTAAATATTCATCCTCTATTAATGAAACTTAAATATTTTATTGTTCGTTAATTATTGTATGCCTGCCCAGAAAAACCTTTCGGACCTTGCAATCCGGGATGTCCAATTTCACCATGTTCACCTGGAGGACCTCTTGCACCTGGAAAACCAGGTGGTCCAATTCTTGGCCGGGCCCGACTAACTTCACTAGGTGATGTTGGCCCAATTGGTTCTGCATCCGAATCAAGTGGCACCTCTTCTAAAATGTATTATATCAGAAACTTTACACCAATCGAAAATTATACATGAACTTACTATGCAAATTAAGAGGAGGTAACATATCGCCATTTTTACACAATACTAAACCAGGTAATCCACGCGGTCCAGGTATCCCAGTGTATCCATAGTCTCCTTTTTCACCAGGGTCACCTGGAGCGCCTGGAAATCCTCTGCACGAATCGTCAATCGAATATAAATCTCTAGTAACACGTGGATGTGATTCCACGTCAATTGGACAATCTACAAAAATCGGCGAACCGGGAATACCAGGGACGCCAGGAAAACCGTGCATCCCGGTCAGTCCTTTAACACCCTTTAGACCTTTTGGACCCGGCATGCCCGGGATGCATTCCAATGTTAAGGGGGTTCTGATCTCATCAAATGCACAAATTACGAAAAAACTTCCAAATAATAGTAACACAGCTATCGCATTCATTTCACTCCTATCAAACTTTAACGTCGACTAAATCGAGTTTTCAAATTTATGGTAGATTTTAGCGTAAACTTTTGATAAGGAAACCGTAACATATTTAAAATAATATTTCTAAAACGTCTGTACAATTTTTGAGATAACACTGGGCATTAGGGTGAGTATTATGAAATTTTTATATTTAGCTAAAAACATCAATTTTTGTTTGTGATGAAATTTGTGATACTCTTTTGATCTTAACCTTGAAAACAATTAATAAAATGAATAATTTTTATTTGTGGCATTACTTTACGATTTTCAATTTTGCCTCGGCTTTAGTGCAATGTAAATCAATCTATTACTTTGAGTACCTGTAAATTTTCTATAAATTAAGATTATATAATTATAGATGTCTTAGTTTAATAATCAAGGGTCTTTCAATAAGGACGATCGATTTTTAAATGTAAATAAAACAAGTTGTATATGAGATATTGTTGAATTTATTTCATCAACGTAACCAAGTTCTAGTTCATCGTGTGTCTTTTGTTTTTTGTTAGTCAGTTGAAGAGAAGTTGTGTGTCATAAATTTTCTCATATATATAACCTTTAATTTGTTTGAATAATTAATAAAAAGTTGTTAATTGAAATATAGAATATTATTAATAGGTTTTGGGCCCAGACTCCTATAAAAAAAATAATAATATAAAAATAATAAAATGTCTGGATTAAATATACAGATTGAAAAACTAACCAAAGATAATTATGATACATGGAAGCTTCAAATGCTGTTCTAATTAAAAATGATCACTGGCTGTACGCAAATGGATCAAAATCGAAGCCAGGTGAAAAATCTACGGAAAAAATGATTTCTGAATGGAATATGCATGATGGAAAAGCAAAAGCTGACTTGATTCTAGCAATATCACCATCTGAATTATGCAACATTAAAGACTGCAAAACATCTAGCGAAGTATGGACAAAATTATCACAAGTTTATGAATCAAAAGGTCCTGCCAGGAAAGCTACGTTATTGAAGCAATTATTATTTGCAAAAATGTCTGAAAATGGAAATATGATAGATCATCTGAATAAATGTTTCAACATCGTTGATAAACTGAAAGGTATGGACATCGAAATACCCGAAGATCTATTATCTATTGTCATTTTATATAACACTTCAAGTTCATATGAGAGTTTTCGTTGTGCCATAGAAGCACGCGATGAATTACCCAAGCCCGAATTATTGAAAATAAAATTATTGGAAGAATGTGCTGCAAAAAAGGACCTTAGGTCAAAACATGAAGATACAAGTAATGAACCACAAGCACATTTTTCAAAAAATAATAATTGGAATCATACCGATAACCGAAAATTTGAAACTAATCCTAACCTTCAAAAATATAATAACAATAAACGACGAAAATTAATTAAATGCAATTATTGCAATAAAATTGGGCATATTGCATCTGTTTGTTGGAATAAAGCTGAAAACAGACAAAAATTCTCTGCTTCACATGTAGACGAAGAAAAAGAATCTTTGATGATAACTGAAAACTATTGTTCATTTCAAGTTAGTTATACGAATTCAAAAAATGTTTGGTGCATTGACAGTGGAGCTACGTCACACATGTCATAAAGAACTTTTCGCATCTGGAGCCAATGCACGGATCAAAAGTCACATTGGCTAATAATGACAAAATTGAAATAAATGGAAAAGTTTCCACTTATTTGAAGGTTAAAAATAATGAAGTAACAAAAGAAATTGAGTTGAAAGATGTTATTTGTGTACCAAAATTGAAATCAAATTTTCTTTCTGTATCGAAAATTACAAACAATGAGCATTCTGTACTATTCACTCGTGAAAACGTTTTAATCACTGATAAAGCAAAAAATATTCTTGCCTAAGGGAAAATAAATGGAGATGTGTATTTTCTAACCTCAAATGCAGAATCTGCTAATGTTACACTTGAAAATAATGAGTTATCACTTTGGCATAGACGTTTTGGTCATCTCAATGAGTCAGATTTTCGAAAACTTTATTCAAAAGAGTTAGCAAAAATTCCTTTCAATATACGTGGAAAATTCGAAAAATGCGAAGTATGTATAAAAGCGAAACAAAATCTGCGCTTTCATTGATAGTTATTCTCGTTGGGTAGAAGTGAGGTTTTTGAAGACAAAAGACCAAGTAAAACGCGAATTTATCAAATATCACACCGTTGTTGAGAACCAAAAAGAGAAGAAAATCAAAATTTTAAAAACAGATAATGGATTAGAATACTGCGGAGAAGAATTTAACAAACTTTTAGAAGAGAATGGTATCTTACATCAAAAAACTGTCCCTTACACTCCACAACAAAATGGAATCGCCTAAAGAATGAACCGAACACTGGTCGAAAAAGCAAGATGTATGCTACTCGAATCCACTTTACCAGAAAGTTTTTGGGCCGAAGCAATTAGTACCGCAGCGTATATACGAAATAGATCTCCAACAGCAATTTTAAGCGAAACTCCGTATGAAGTCTGGATGAATATGAAAAAAGTATAGAATGTATTTTCTTGGGATATTCAGCAGAATGTAAAGCATATATGTAGAATGAGGAATATTAAGGATAAAAACTAATTGAACGCCGTGAAATCGAATTTATAAATCCTATACTACCATCCATAATTCCAAACCAAGAAATAGTTATTTTAGAAAATCCAGATATGGACTCTGAAAATTTGAATGATTCACAGATAAATGAATCAAATTCTCTTGATAAAGCTGTAAAATCGCCGACTTGGTTTGCGACGATTCCAATTTTATTTTATGAATCCCGGTTGCACAGTTTAAATTAAAGAATAATAAATTTGGTTTTGTTCTACGGTAATAGGTAATAACAAAAACACTGTACACATACAAAAAATGGAATTTTTTGGACGACTTCTAGACAACTATAATCTGTTTTTATAAAAATTAACATTTTCAATTTTTTCTTTTCACAAATTTACAATGAAGTTGACTACACTTAGAAATTTAACAAACTGTTCATATGTTTTTGGCCTCTCCTTCTAAATTTATACGTTTTTATCGGCCCGGCAAAATCTATCCCAACTTTCATGAATGGTTTAACCAGCTCCACTCTCTCTTTAGGTAAAACACCCATTTTTTGTGTCAGCAATTTCCTTTTCTGCTTTGCGCAGTTCACGCAGCCACGTATAATTTCTCTGACAGTTTCACGTACTCGAAGTATCCAAAATTCGTTTCCTAGTTTATTATGGAGGTATAAGGCGCCGCAATGTAAATATCTATGATGGCCATATAATACCATACCTTTTACGATGGGATCATCCCCATGCAAGATTATAGGATATTTTTGATTGAATGCTATGGGAGCATTGCCGACCCGACCATCTACTCGAATGATATGGCTCTCGTCTAGCCATGGGTCTAAAGCCTTCAACTTACTATGATTTGATATCGGCCGATTATCCTGTAATGGCTTAAACTCGTCTAGGAAATGTCGGTTCTGTATTTCTCTATATATCCGGTTGCTGGTGCGCTGTATTTCGTCTCGCTTCAGGTTCCCTCTCTCACTTATTGACGACTTCGAATTATGATACCAGCGATATATGAACGCAAGAATTCTTAGGAACCGTGGATAGTTTACATTACGTTCATATATTTGATAAATAATAGTTGGAGCACCCGATAACTGTATAACCATATTCACAGACTGGATTCGCATTTCTAATTTGTTCGTGATATGAGCCTTTTCCAATGTTGGCCACTGTGACTCTGGTTGTCTTATAAATTCCGGATCATCCCACCATAATAAATTATTTTTCAGCTGTTTGGGTGTCAAGCCCCTGGTAGCACAATCAGCTGGATTCTGAACACGAGAACATAATGCCAACGCTCTCTTGGTAGTGTTTCTCTGATTTCACTTGTCCGATTAGTTACGTATACCTTCCATCTTTTTGGTATATGAGAAATCCAATCTAAGACCACCTTGGAGTCAGTCCAGACAAACATACGATTATCGGTGATTTGATATATTTCTTTAGCGTAATTCATCAATCTTGCCAGAATTAGTGATCCATTTAGTTCCAACCTTGCTATTGAAACATTCTCAAGAGGTGCGACTTTTGTTTTGGATGTCAGTAATCGACTGGTTTGGTTCAATGTATCACAAATATAAATTTCTGCGGCGTAAGCATTCTCGCTAGCATCACAGAAGCCATGCATACTCATCGTGGCCGAGTTGGTTGTTTGCATCCAACGAGGGATTTCTATTGTCGCTAGTTCATTCATCTCCTTTCGTATATTCAACCAGTGATTTAGTAGGTTCGGTGGTATTTCGTCGTCCCAATCAAGGTTTTTCAGCCAAAGTGTTTGATAAAACATTTTAATCCTAATGGTGAATGGTGATAACAGCCCTAGTGGATCAAATAATCGACTAGACTTGGATAATAATCTTCTTTTGGTTGTGCTTGGTTGTGAGTCAAGGTGTACAGCGTAGGTAAGTATATCTCTACCCGCTGCCCATAACAGACCTAACACCTTGGTGGTGTCAGAGTGTTTATCGAACTCCTTTTGTTGAACACCATCGATGTCTGGGTTATCTCCTGCTACTATGGCATCGCAATTGGACATCCATTTTCTCAGGTAGAAATGGGCATTCACAAATAATTGGTTGATTTCCCCTTTTAGTCATATCACTTCTTGGATCGAACTAGCACCACTCATCAAATCGTCCTTATATATACAATTACGAATTACTACGGCTGCTTTTGGGTAACTGGATTCATTCTCATCTGCAACTTCCTTAAGGACTCTAGTCGCCAGAAATGACGATGGTGACATCCCGTAGGTTATCGTATTTAATTCGAAGACGGCCATTGGTTTGTCAGGGTTGTCTCGCCATAAAATTCGTTAAAATTTTCTGTCTTCCGGATCTAGCCACACCTGGCGATACATTTTTCCTATGTCTGCTACGAACACCTCAGCATGAATACGAAACTGCAACAAGATAAACAATAAAGAATTTTGAATCGTGGGTCCAATAGCCAATATGTCACTCAAAGATTTCCCCGTGCTCGTTTTAGATGAGGCGTCGAACACGACTCGAAGTTTGGTAGTCTCGCTAGTTTCTTTTAGAACTCCATTGTGTGGCAGAAATAAGGAAAATTCAGATTTATTTGGTGCGATTTTCGACATATGCCCCAAACTTTCATACTTGCTCATAAATTCTCTATAGCGTTGACCAAAATTGTTATCTCACCTAAACTTTCTCTCCATTGCTAACAATCGGGCCTTTGCAGTGTGGTATGAGTCTCCTAGATTGGTCATTGAATCAGTAAATGGTAACTTCACTACGTAATGTCCTTTTTCGTTTCGCTTGGTGATTTCCCTAAACAGCTTCTCACAATATTCATCCTTTGGTTCGGCTCTAAAATTCTTACACGTCGGTAGATCTTCAACCACCCAAAATTGTTGCAGGCATCGATTCGTGTCGACCAATTCGGTACAATGAGAAGCAACGGTTTTAACTTCTTCATTAGAGCTACGCCCCGTCAATAACCTTCCTAATTTGGTGTTTTGCGCAATCACAGCGTTATTATTATCCTTGATTTGCTCATTACTTAATAACGAGAAGAAATGTTCAGCTCCGATCAGTAAGTCTATTCGTTCGTTGGTGGGTTCACTAGGATCAGCTAAATACTTCAGATGAAGCCTGTCTAAGAAGATAACATTAACAGACATGGGTGTTAGTACACTGGTAATTGTAGAGGTAACATAGGCCTTAATTGTCAAATTGAAATCTGATTTAAAGTGAGGTTTTATTACAACTGACGTGACCCCATTTGTATTACCGGCCTCTAGTCGGTTCAGTCCTCGAATTTGCAATGTTGCACTCTCCCTTGGAAGACTCAAGCGTTGAATACCGTGCTTGGCAATGAATGACGATTCGGATCCGGAGTCTAACAATACTCTGCATTTCAGCCATTGTCCTACGGAGTCCAAAATGTGTACCAATGCTGTCGGTAAGAATGTGTTTATTGGGCCAATAGATTGCTGCATACTAGTTTTCGCATTAAGGTTGTTTGTTGTGATCTTCTCGGTTTTAATCTCAGCTGTACGCTCCTTCGAGGATGATGGTGCCGCTTGCGGTGTGTTCGTTAATGGAATGTTCGATGTCGGCACCATTTCGGTGGTTGACAAATTGGTATTGACTGGTTTTCCTTTATTGTTGGTTGTGTCTTCGTTGTATCTTCCTTTACATGTAATATGGAGTGATGCCTTCAACGACAATGACGAAAACATTTTCTAAATTTACACTGATATACCACATGATTATCTGCCAAACGATTGAAGCATCTTCTCTCCCTTTGCATTGCATCCCGTCTCCCTTCCACATTCATATCTTGAAATTTACCACATTGAAATAATTGGTGTTGGTTAGTGTGGCAAACGGAACACGTAAAGGTGATGGTCAGTGCACGAATTCTAGGCGGTTTCACGGGTGAGTTTGAACCTCTGTCGGATGCAAATGTATCTAACGCATCAGCGCGCGATTGCAAAAATTCGAAAAATTTGTCGATTGTGGGATAGTCCTCTTCTACAATCCTTTGAGCCTATAAATGTCTACTCTCCATGTCCAATTTATTAACTAATATGTGTAGCAGCCATGGATCTCTCGCTTCTGCGCCTTCTCCTAATCCTTTTAATCCCCTTATCACTTCGTCCGAGACATCACGTAATTGGTGTATACTATCAGCGTTTACTCGTACTATGGTGGGTTGTTCCATAAAGGTTTGTATAAACTGTTCCATCGTGTATTTTTTGCGGTCATAGCGTGCTTTCAATTTATTTAAAGCTAATAAATAGTTTGCCTCGGTGATGGGGATGTGTTTTAGTAGTCATGCCGGTTTCTCTTTCAATAAACTCATCAAATACTGAAATTTTTGGATGGGTTGTAACATGCTATTGTGTATGGATGTAGAAAACATTTCGTAGAACGTTTGCCGTTCCGTATATTCACCATTAAACGGCTTGATATTTATTTTCGGTAATTTAATATCTGTTGAATCAATGTCAACATGCGCACTAATACAATATTCCAAGCGGTCGATGACACAGTATCGACATGGGTGGAATATTGTATATTGTAGCAAATTCAACAATTTTAATTTTTCTTCCTTTTTTATATTGTATTGTGTGTTTTCGTTGTAATTTAAATATTGTTGATTTCATGCGTAAGCAATATTTTATGTATAAAACCTGGTTTATTGAGGTAATAAAATTAGAATCGAATTATAACGCATAAACAACAGTTAGTTTATTTCTCAGTGAATATTTGGAACTCACCAGTGGTAAACCAAATATTCACATAAACAAACAAAATCTAGGCTGAGGTCAGATTTTTACAATATCAAAATGTCCATCACGTGATGTATTTGGCGTTTCGTCTCCGGTGATCATTGCAACACTTACGTTTGGATCGTTTGATGTAGTAATCTCGCGTATTGTTTTTTTAAGATGAGTTAGTATATAGATATTTAACTCCTCAAATGCTTCTGCCTGTGATTCGTCTTGAATATCCAATGCTAAGATGTCCTTCTCAATTTTCTTGAATTCACGAAACATTTCTTCCACGCGTTGCTGCTTCACTTGCAATTCGTCTATGAGAGCTGAATCAAGTTTGATTCCATTGACAAATGTTTTCATTCTCGTAAAACTGCGTTTGAGGTTGGCACGTTGCTTTTGTAGGCCTTCCAGATTAGCCATCACTTTAACTTGGTTTCAAACTGGTCTTATTACTTTTAATCTCGATGATAAATCACAATAATCGGATTATTTGAGGTTGATACTAGGTGTTACTCGATTATAATAGTCTGTTTAATTAAGGTTATATCCCAGAACGGTAATGGTGTGCCACAAACACGCGGTAACTTCCAGACAAAAAAATGTCGGTCCCAAGAATCACGGTAATTCAAGTTTGAATTTGCGTTTTATAACTAATCAGACTAACTGGTTTCACTACACACCGTTACTAATAAATGGATGTTGTTTATAAAATTCGGCTATCTCATGTGCGCACGTTCTTGGCGGGTACATTCAGGTTGAATTGTTGTTTTATTAAATATTAGGTCGAATTTTTGACTGGACACATCAACTAAATTCAGCTTCCGTCTCAATCTTATTAGCTGATACCGCAACCGCGCGTTCGAAGATATGTTAAATTCACTGGACGTCACAGCAATATTCAATGCTTAACTTTATTTGGTATTTACACAACCGACCGATTTTCTTTTACTGCGCTTGGTACTGACTGAGTTCAAATTGCGGTTTATTCTTGAAGCTAGTGGCGCGCGTTTGTAGCCACGGTAATTCACTTAACGTAACGTTTGATAATTTATGTGTATCACTGCTAAACCGCTTCTTAACCTTGCCTACCGCACGTGATAAATTGAGGTTAGGTTTAACACTTCAAATGCACGGTTAACTCAATTAATACGTATGGGGTACTTAACTTCGCTTGGTAAGAATTTCCGGACGTCCAATATCCTATCAACTATCGGCAGGTGGTTCCAAAATATCCAATTTATGTCGGGGGATCCGGCTCGAAGGACCATGTAAAATCGCCGACTTGGTCTGCGACGATTCCAATTTTATTTTACGAATCCCGGTTGCACAGTTTAAATTAAAGAACAATAAATTTGGTTTTGTTTTACGGTAATAGGTAATAACAAAAACACTGTACACATACAAAAAATGGAATTTTTATTTTATTTTATAAGACGCGGTTGGTGTCGTTTATTTAATGACGGCTTCTAGACAACTATAATCTGTTTTTATAAAAATTAACATTTTCAATTTTTTCTTGTCACAAATTTACAATGTTACAAAGTTGACTACATTTAGAAATTTAACAAACTGTTTCACCGACACTACTAACATAATACAATAATAAGTAAACTGGTATAAAGACACAGGAAGTTCTATATATTTTTAATGTTGTTGAACAAAAGCAAAGGGACCGATTATTGAATGTAATCCAGAACCAAATACCAAAAAAAAGTTTGAGACATTATGTTGAAAGATTATTCAATACCAACGAATTTGTAGCACAAGTAGCTTGCAGTGAGATAACATCTCCATCTGTAGAAGAAGCTTTGGCTGGACCATATGCAGATGAATGGACAAATGAAATGAAAAGAAAATTCGATTCTTTCGATAAAAACATTATAGGCTGTAAATGGGCTTTGAGAACTAAATACAATCCTGATGGAACAGTGGAGAAGAGAAAAGCTTGTTTAGTTGCCAAGGGTTATGCACAAATACCTGGAATAGATTACGAAGAAACTTTTGCACCAGTAGTAAGACTTGGAACAATTAGACTGGTAATAAGTATTGCTGCAAAAGAAAATCTTGAACTTCATCAACTTGATGTAGTGATGGCATATATCAATGGAGATTTAAATGAACTAATTTATATGAAACAGTCAACAGGATTTGTAAATTCAGATGAAGAAAATTTGAAATGTTTACTTAAAAAACCACTATATGGACTAAAATAATCAGGCAGACAATGGTACGAAAAATTTAAAAAAAAAATTTAACAGAAATAGGGTACATGAAACCGGAATAACAGATTATTATCTATTGCGATAACCATACGGAGCTCAGAAGTTAACAAAAAATAATATTTATCATTCCCGTACAAAACATATCGATATAAAATACCATTTCATAAGATAAATCTACGAAAACGGCGCAATAGACATGAAATATATACCAACCAATCAAATGCCAGCAGATGTTTTAACGAAAAGTTTACCTATGCCAAATCATGAAAAGTGTTTAATAGGACTTGATATTAACCGTTTATAATTGAAGAGAATATATTGAAACACACGATGAGAGGGCATGTTGAATTTATTTCATCAACGTAACCAAGTTCTAGTTCATCGTGTGTCTTTTGTTTTTTGTTAGTCAGTTGAAGAGAAGTTGTGTGTCATAAATTGTCTCATATATGCAAACTTTAATTTGTTTGAATAATTAATAAAAATTTGTTAAATGAAATATAGAATATTATTAATAGATATCCACTCAATTTTTTTATTTAAAAAAAAATATGGTATTAAGAATGGAATATAACGTCGTTCAGTAAACGTATCCGGGAGCGTCCGTTTTGTTGGCTTAGAGGGTATCAACTATTTGCGGTTTATTCACATAGACCTGCGATTTAAGATAGTTGCAAGGGAAGAACTCTCAAGGCGTTAAAATACACGATCTCGGTTGCCAATACACATTACCGCTGCGCGAAGTAACCATGACCTCAAATCACTCGTGCATGCAGAATGTCCATCGAGGCATCCGCTGTGTGGCACATAGAACCATCCTGTTAGGACTACATGTTGTCGGAATCCACAACATCCAGTTTAGGCCACAAGAAGTTGCCAATCATCGATCAGCGCTTAGGTCAAGTTTGTGTACCTATTTGATTTATAAAAAACGTGTGAACGAAATTTAAGGGATATGGACAATGAAAGCGAATTATCCTTATCTTGTACCCCGCCGGGTATAGTGGAAGCAGCTAATTCAGCTACATGTGGTTTACTCCCGCAAAAATCGAAAGAAAGATGCTTATAAACGCTTTATGGATTATCATCAATCTAAACACACCAAATCATTTTCGGAAAACGTCATTCTGGCGTATTTCGCTGATTTATCTAATAATATTACTGATTTATCTAATAATATTATTCTTTTAATATTATAAATAAGTAAAATTAAACTCCCATACCTAACACATAATTAGTTTGGCATAGATTTATCAAACAAAAATTGATTATTATGTATACTGTTAAATTAAAATAAATAAATGCTTTTGACCTTATAAGTGTACTTTTATTTCTTCTAAACAATTAAAAATCCATACGGGAATATATTCTCGGCCTAGGCCAGAAAAAATATTCTCGTACTATTATTACTTGTTGCTTATAGCAACAAATGCAACATACTGGAATCATGAGCTTTTCGTTTCGAAAAAAACAACGGAAAGATATATTTTTCCCTAGCCAATTTCCACTATCGTCCGGGAATGCAGTACTTTTCCTCCTAATTATACAATATACTATTATTAAAAATATTCCTTTCGTTCTACCTTTTCATCTAGTACGAAAAGAATACGTCCAAAACGTCTAGAATTTATAAAAAAAATAGCAAAGAAAAGGAATAGAATGAATAAAAAAAATATAATTACGGTCTTACTTTGGTACAAGCTAACTCCATTCTGGAATAGAATAGATATTGTGCTCAAAGTAACAACCAAAAATTGTATTTACTTATTTTTATTAGTTGGGAACAATTACAATTTGAAGTTATAAAAAACGTGAAAACACAACTAAATATATCTAATGAAATAGTAATATGATCGAATAATATTGAATATTATTACAAATCGTAACTAATTTACAACCGGTAGAATAGAATTATTCTATACCAGCAAAAAAATTGGTCTAAAACAATTCCAATTTTGAATTACATACATATATGGGATTGTTGTTGTAAATTTCTCAAAGTAAGACCGCAAATATGTCATGTTCGGAACGTCCGGAATATTTGGAATAAAATAAAAAAAACACTCTTTGTATCGTTGACCAGCCTGCTTAATTAAAACTTTTTTGATAATTCTACTCGATTTCTTCTCTAGTACTCGATACTTGAACGAAATTTGAGAAACAAAAATCGTTTAAATTTCTCCTAGTAGGTTGTGATTGCAACTTAATAGAAATACATGATAAATGAAACAGTCGTCAATTTCATTCTATAGAAACGAAAAATAAACTTCGATAAAATATCGAAAATGCGTGGAAGAACATGTTACTATTGATTTTATATCAAACAAATCATCAATTTTATTAAGTAATAAAATATTAAAGGCTCTTGATATTAGCAATATTTATTTTTAAATTTATCATAGTAAAAGAAAATTGTTCGTCATGGCTAGCATATGTATCTGTAGTAATTAAGTTCGAGTTTAGTTTATTTAAATAAAAAAAAAATTAAAATTTATATAAATTGAATCACAAAAAAATGCAGAGGACTAGAACGCAGGGAGCTTTAACTAGGCCTCTGGTGCTAAAAAAGCATTTAGTGGTGGCAGTCATTGACAGAGCCCACGAAAATCTATATACAAATATCGTCCAGCAATTGAAAGAAGGTGGAGAAAGCCTTAGCCACTACTTTCCTAAAATTTATAAGGTAAACCGCTGGACCCGCTCCGACTCACCAAACAGATAGTGGCACTGGATTCATATCAAGTTAACATCTTGTGCCAACCAATGGTCATTGATCCTGTATAAAAGGTCTATAGGGAGCCTGACCTGGTGCTAGACTAGTAGTAGACGCTGGAGAGGATATCCCTTGCAAACCTAGAGCGAGAGCTTGGATCCCAGAGGAGCACAGCAACCCGAAAGAAATGCTACAAATTAGCAATCCTGAGCTGTCAACTGTATGCTAGAGAGTGGCCGAGTGAAGAACCAAAGGCTAGTTATAGGTCAGCTATGTCATATTAAATAGAGAGCTGTTGGCTGCGCAGGCGAGATCTAATGGTTTAATTAGCTTTGGTTTTAGCGCAGTTACACTCAAGAGTTTTAAGAAAGTCTGCTTGCATGACATCTTGAGGATGCCGATATCGGTAGAGACCTCGGCTGACAACCTAAACATCAAGGATATGAGTGAGGAGGTGGACATACTCTACAGCCACGGAGATGTCCACTTCGATGGGTTTACTTTGTGGATCCCTATGGAGGAATCACAGTTAGAGGAGGACTCTGATGCAACTGTGATGGGGTTGAAGTAAAGAAGCAATGCACGTGCGGTATAAAACTTTTATTTTTACTTGTATCATTTATCAATAATTGAATCATTTATTGTAAAAAAAACGAGGAAATTTTTTGATACAAATTAAAAGCAGCATAGCAGCTCCATCACTCTAAAGCAGCTTCGGATTTCAACAAAACACAAATTACACACATTCACAAAATGTTTTCAAGAACATTTAAACGAAATAAAACACGCACACATGAATACAACATCAAATTACGCACACACATCATTGCAGAAAAACATTCATATACCGATATAAACACAAATTTATAAATAATGTACACACTACCAAAAGGCAACTTGATGAACAGGATCGAGAAATACGAAATATACAAACAACGGAACAATCTAATGTTGCTCCACGACAAGATAAATACGAAAACAAACAGTATATAGTTATAGATACGAGTTTATACTACACAACAAGTGAAACAAATACATGTTATGCAATAGACGAAACAACATTTTATGGATAGAAAAACGTATATAAGGCGACGAATTCATTTTAAACAATGTAGTTGAAAAAGAAACTGAAGATGGACGAAGTCCGAAACTAGTTTTTCGTTAAATGTAAAACAAATTGTCACGTTAAGAAATTTTAATTATTTTAATAAAAACAAATTATTTATTTTTTAATAAAATAACAATATCGTTTTTTTAAACAAAAAGTATAATAAATATAGTGATAAAGCCACGGCACAAAAGTATAACAATGAATTTATACCATAACTAGTGGACCCAACAGACTTTTCCCTGACCGACGTTGGCTGGTCTGGCGGGTTCAGCAAAATTTTTTTCGATATTCGAATTTTTGATAAACTATATAACGGGTGATTTTTTAAGAGCTTGAGGACTTTTTTTTAAAAAAAAACGCATAAAATTTGCAAAATCTCATCGGTTCTTTATTTGAAACGTTAGATTGGTCCATGACATTTACTTTTTGAAGATAATTTCATTTAAATGTTGACCGCGGCTGCGTCTTAGGTGGTCCATTCGGAAAGTCCAATTTTGGGCAACTTTTTCGAGCATTTCGGCCGGAATAGCCCGAATTTCTTCGGAAATGTTGTCTTCCAAAACTGGAATAGTTGCTGGCTTATTTCTGTAGACTTTAGACTTGACGTAGCCCCACAAAAAATAGTCTAAAGGCGTCAAATCGCATGATCTTGGTGGCCAACTTACCGGGCCATTTCTTGAGATGAATTGTTCTCCGAAGTTTTCCCTCAAAATGGCCATAGAATCGCGAGCTGTGTGGCATGTAGCGCCATCTTGTTGAAACCACATGTCAACTAAGTTCAGTTCTTCCATTTTTGGCAACAAAAAGTTTGTTAGCATCGAACGATAGCGATCGCCATTCACCGTAACGTTGCGTCCAACAGCATCTTTGAAAAAATACGGTCCAATGATTCCACCAGCGTACAAACCACACCAAACAGTGCATTTTTCGGGATGCATGGGCAGTTCTTGAACGGCTTCTGGTTGCTCTTCACTCCAAATGCGGCAATTTTGCTTATTTACGTAGCCATTCAACCAGAAATGAGCCTCATCGCTGAACAAAATTTGTCGATAAAAAAGCGGATTTTCTGCCAACTTTTCTAGGGCCCATTCACTGAAAATTCGACGTTGTGGCAGATCGTTCGGCTTCAGTTCTTGCAGGAGCTGTATTTTATACGGTTTTACACCAAGATCTTTGCGTAAAATCTTCCATGTCGTCGAATAACACAAACCCAATTGCTGCGAACGGCGACGAATCGACATTTCACGGTCTTCAGCAACACTCTCAGAAACAGACGCAATATTCTCTTCTGTACGCACTGTACGCATTCGTGTGGTTGGTTTAATGTCCAATAAAGTAAACTGAGTGCGAAACTTGGTCACAATCGCATTAATTGTTTGCTCACTTGGTCGATTATGTAGACCATAAATCGGACGTAAATCGCGAAACACTTTTCGAACCGAACACTGATTTTTGTAATATAATTCAATTATTTGCAAGCGTTGCTCGTTAGTAAGTCTATTCATTATGAAATGTCAAAGCATACTGAGCATCTTTCTCTTTGACACCTTGTCTGAAATCCCGCGTGATCTGTCAAATACTAATGCATGAAAATCCTAACCACAAAAAAATCACCCTTTACTAAGTGATATTTGACATTGAGTTTGACATTTCAATCTTTTTGTTTTGTCATTGTGTGCTTTGCTGTTGCCCAAAGCAAAATCAAAAAATGAGAGCAATTCCTCGTAATCCTATACGCCGCTCAATTCTCGTGTCATGGCTGGACGACATTTGTTGTTTATCATTGGCAGATTTGGCGAAAGAGGCAGTACTTTTCGTGAGATTGGGTTTAAGTATAATAATGTGATTGCAAAAAATATATTGCTTTTGTTATATGTGTGTAAATGACTAACAGCCCTACCGGAAAATGTTCATCAGGTCTCAAACACAGTAACGCAAAAACTCTCACAAACATACAAATTACATGGATTTTTGAGTAAGTATTGAAGAATCTTCAAATTTTATTTGATTGTATGTGTCCGAATTTTTGGTAAGGCAAGAAATTGATGAAAACATAAGTGAACTTCTCGATGAAATTCTGGCCAAAAGGGTTGTTGCGGTTATTTTTCTCTCCGTGAGAAATTTAAATTATCTATTGGGCGTTCTACTGAATAAACTAATTATCTTGTTTATAAAAGCATTAGTGGAGAGGCTATATTATTACTTTTCTAACGATAAAATCCAGTGCACTCAAAGAAACCATTTAATTTTTTTAACTTGAACAAAAATGTTACTCTAGTAGAAATTGTAGAAGTGATTACACACACAATTTTATTTTGCTTTTGGCAATTATTTTATTTAATTATGGGATGTTATTTTAATAACATAAGAAAATAAAACGAATTCAATACACATATTGAATTATTTGAACTAAAAGTTGTAGCGCGTCTCACAACAACAAGAAACACGAGTTTTCTAACAAAAAAACTTAACAAAAAAACTCATACTTTTTTTTCATAAACATTATAAACCATAATGATAATCTAATATTTATTTTGTTTTTATCGACAATAGAAAAGATCAAAGAAAAATTATAAAAAAAAAATTAATCAAAAACCATAATTATCAACTGGTAGTACGATATCTTGTACGATTCTAAATTCCGCGACCACTGATTTGGTTTTGGTGTGAATCCTCATCTGAATCACTATGGTAAAAGAAATAAAATAAATAAAAAAACCATTAGAACCGTCATATCAACAAAAAAAAAGGAAATTACTGGAAAGCAAAAAAAAATATAAATTATTATAAGAAAACTCGACACTCAATCTTAATTAATCCAAAACAAATTTTCTTAAGATGTCAATTTTTGTATTGTATTTTTTTTTAATTGGGCGCCATGACATCGACACGCTACCTTCCCGGCTAAGCTAGAGTAGCAATCCGCTCTGGGGTGGGTGGCAACTGTTTTATTGTTTTGGAAAAAAAATATTCACAAAAAACTTACGCAAAATGAATGTGATGGCTCACCTCACAAAGTGACACTATATATCTGTCTTGCTCTCTTCTCCTTCACGAAATTGGTCTGGCTCTACTGCATGAATCGTTAGATTCTGGAGCCAATTGTTGAGATTGGTAAGTACTCCGGCACAAGTTAGTATTTTTATTTTTGTTTTCTTTTATTTTCTTTATTGATTAGTATTCCACTTCAAACGAAATCAGATTATTCACCACCGACACACAAATTTTCAATAAAATCAATAATACCGTTTTAATCAATATATATATATATATATATATATATATATATATATATATATATATATATATATATATATAACTTTATCATGGCCACGACATTCACACAGATTTCTCGACCTTCGAATTTAAGATCGAATGTTCATCACACAAAAAAAAATTGTTTATCATTCACAACGTACGTACGTAATAATAAAAAAAAATTCAATACCTTCACTAAATTTGTTCACACCAACCTGGTTGTGTATCGTGTCATTTTACATACCACCAAATATCAAGTTTTTTTCTTTTTGTCCACCGGTGTGTTGACTCGTGTGTGTGTGTCCTTTGGTTTTTCTTCACAGCTGGTGTCCGATTCCATGTGGCGTGGTTTACTTTCTATGTGCGGGTAACGCTCCGTTGTTCCTCATCCAGTAGCAAAATCCAAGCGAACTCAAAATTTTCCGAACGCGGTTTATATAAAGTCTGATTCTAGACACTGAACTAGAAACATTTATGTAGAATGAGACCACCAAATAATATCTTGCAGTTTGCCGATATTCACCCAAAATTACATTAATTTTACTATCAAAAGGTAGATGGCATAACGCGCCGCTTAGAAAGAAATACAAAAAAAATCAATAATTTTGTGATCCTAAATGACCACCAAAACAAAACTTGTTGGAACAAATTCTAAAAAAATAAAAAAAAATATTGTTGTTTACTTATTTCTTCTCTTCACCCATAAGAACAACAACTACAAATGGAAATATATAATATAAATTTACCGAACCCAACCATGAAGATATATTCCACCAAAACCAATCAAAAATGTTTTACATAATGAAAATTCAAAAAAAAATTAATCGTTACAAATACACTCTAAGTGCAATAAAAAAAATTTAATCAAATTAAGAATTTAATTTGATTAAATTTTTTTTTTTCTAAAACCTAAAACTAACTACCCTAAGCAAAAAAAATTATTTAAATATATATATATTTTTATTTTTTTTTTTTTATTTTTCTCAAAACCCGATAATCGAAGTTCCCGACGTCAATCCTAAATGACTATGAAAGGCTCACTAAATGTTTGTGTTTAAACGCGGAATATACATACTTCAAAGACTACTCCCCTTATGAAGTTACACGTTACAAAAAAAAATTATTTACTTGAGATCTCTTACAATCTCACGGCTCAAGCTCAAATACTTAGCCACAAAAAAATGAAAAAACATAGTTCCAATCCAGTTTTATATAATATAGAAAACTAAGAAAGGACACCAAAATTAACCGTCACCTTTTACTGAATATCTAGAATTCCAGTAAAGGATAAAACATTATTTAGAAGAAAACTAGCACTATTAATCGGCCAAAAAAAAAACTTTCTCCTAAATAATAAAACAAAAAAAATAAAAATGGATTATTCGATCCAGCAGGCACTATTGATCGGCCAAAACAAAAAAATTATTTACATTTTGCACCTACCGATGTTGTTGGTAGAATTCATACTGAAAACTGAACAACAATAATAAAAATTCGGATTGACTTCTATACAAATTAGAAATATAGCTAACATCTTACTATAAAACCGGGTTTGAGAAAACACACATATTGACTGACTTTTTGTTTAAACTAAAAAAATATTTTTAGTTTATGTGACAGTGGAACTTGTATACTGTCCATAGCGAAATAATATTTTATTTAAACAAAGCATAAAGACTAATTGAAAACTTACTAACTATGAAAAAAAGAAATTAAAAATAATTACTGACTAATGATTTTTTTTGATTGTTTGAACATCTTACTTATTAAATTTTAAACGATTTCCTTAAACTAATTAATTTAATATAAAATCAACTATCATGATTAGCTTTGAAGTCTTTCGTATGAAATGCCCCCAATTCTTTGTTATCCAATGTCTCAAGCAAAAACACATTACTACCAAGTTGTCTTTTTACTCGACACTTAATCCACTTTGGGGCAAGTTTAGCAGAAAAATGTTTAGATGCATCCGAGAGCTGGAAGTTGCGTTTCCAAACGATATCTCCAACTTTTTGAACTGGTGGACGGGTTCGTAGATTGTAACGCTGGGCATTCTTATGAAATGATTTAGCCAGATTTTGTTTGACAATATCCCGCGTCTTAACCATATCCTCATTTATTGCTGCAAGTCTGGAGGCTAAAGCATCATTAGTTTGGGGTTTATTCAGATTCGCTGGGATGTGAGTTCCGTATGAAAAGTGGTAAATTTCTCTACCGAAATTCAAAAAATAAGGTGTAAAGCCACTTGATTCGTGGATAGTTGTTCGAAGAGCACAAGCAATTTTATGGATTTCTGAGTCCCATTCTCTATGATCGTTTTTTACATATGCCCTTATGGAAGACAATATCACTCTGTTTATTCTCTCCGCAGGATTATTCTGGGGATGGTATCGAGCATTTTTGAAATGAGTAACGCCGTTATCCGCTAGAAACTGGCTAAACTGGGCAGACAGAAATTGTGGACCATTGTCCGATATTAGAGTATTCGGTGAACCAAACACCAAGAACACATGCTCGTTTAATAATTTTATCGTTGACTTGGTGTCCGCGTTTCTTAATGGAAAAAGTAAAGTTAGTTTTGTATAATTTGCCCTATACCAAAACCTAGCTGGACCGTCAAAAAGATAAAAGGCAGATCGTATCAAATGTTCATCTGAAACTCGCTCCGCGTTAGACAACAATTTGATCTGTGATAAGAAATCGGGCAATGAAGAACTTCCATCGCCTTTAAAGGTAACGTTCCATTTATGAATAGGATTCGTTAATTTATGATACCCGAATTTATTTCTGCCCAATGCAGTCGAATGACCTTGAGGTGGGATTACTTCCCGTTGTTCGCCATTTTTGCTCCTACCTCCCAATGATTCAGAATCTGATGAGCACACAGTCGGAGTGGATGAAGAAACGGAAGACTTTCGCGTACTTCCTAAAAGAGACCGATTTTTGTCGGTAGTCAGGTTAAGACTACGAATTATGTTCAAAGCTTCTTCAAGCTTTGAGCTTACGTTCCTGTCAATTTGAGTATCAATTATTTTGATAGGCTCAGACTCTTCTTGACTAGACATTTGTATGTTTGTATCTATGTAAGGACGAATCAATTGTATCATGGAGATTACTTCGTTCTTGAAAGTTGAATCAGATAGGACACTGTTAAGACGTTCCAGACGCAACAATAAATGTAGAAATTTGGTGTTGTATCTCTTACCTTGCTCAGTTTTTACCTTTATCGGTACTTTCATTAATTCCACATATTTTGATTTGCAGTTCTCGTATTCCACACTAGTATCCACAGTGCATGCCTGGGGTACTATATCCTCCCCTCTTGCTTCCCGTCGCAGATTAGTTCTCAATTGTCTTCTGGCCTGATTGATATCCGTATATTCTCCGGCTTTACGAATTGACAATTCGTAGGTTAATTCATCAGCACTCAAGTAATCTGCGTTCATGTTTGTATCTAGTATTTTGTAAAAAAAATTATTATTAAAAGTTGAAATCGTTTAAAATCAAAGGTTTATTCCAAATTAAGAATTTGGATGTTCAAAGAATCCTAAACTTCAAAAAAAAAACAAAAAAAAAATATATAAAATTCACTAATCTAATCCTATTCGGGCCCCACGTTGGGCGCCAAATTATGTAGCGCGTCTCACAACAACAAGAAACACGAGTTTTCTAACAAAAAAACTTAACAAAAAAACTCATACTTTTTTTTCATAAACATTATAAACCATAATGATAATCTAATATTTATTTTGTTTTTATCGACAATAGAAAAGATCAAAGAAAAATTATAAAAAAAAAATTATAAAAAAACCATAATTATCAACTGGTAGTACGATATCTTGTACGATTCTAAATTCCGCGACCACTGATTTGGTTTTGGTGTGAATCCTCATCTGAATCACTATGGTAAAAGAAATAAAATAAATAAAAAACCATTAGAACCGTCATATCAACAAAAAAAAAGGAAATTACTGGAAAGCAAAAAAAAATATAAATTATTATAAAAAAACTCGACACTCAATCTTAATTAATCCAAAACAAATTTTCTTAAGATGTCAATTTTTGTATTGAATTTTTTTTTTAATTGGGCGCCATGACATCGACACGCTACCTTCCCGGCTAAGCTAGAGTAGCAATCCGCTCTGGGGTGGGTGGCAACTGTTTTATTGTTTTGGAAAAAAAATATTCACAAAAAACTTACGCAAAATGAATGTGATGGCTCACCTCACAAAGTGACACTATATATCTGTCTTGCTCTCTTCTCCTTCACGAAATTGGTCTGGCTCTACTGCATGAATCGTTAGATTCTGGAGCCAATTGTTGAGATTGGTAAGTACTCCGGCACAAGTTAGTATTTTTATTTTTGTTTTCTTTTATTTTCTTTATTGATTAGTATTCCACTTCAAACGAAATCAGATTATTCACCACCGACACACAAATTTTCAATAAAATCAATAATACCGTTTTAATCAATATATATATATATATATATATATATATATATATATATATATATATATATATATATATATATATATATATATATATATATATATATATATATATATAACTTTATCATGGCCACGACATTCACACAGATTTCTCGACCTTCGAATTTTAGATCGAATGTTCATCACACAAAAAAAAATTGTTTATCATTCACAACGTACGTACGTAATAATAAAAAAAAATTCAATACCTTCACTAAATTTGTTCACACCAACCTGGTTGTGTATCGTGTCATTTTACATACCACCAAACATCAAGTTTTTTTCTTTTTGTCCACCGGTGTGTTGACTCGTGTGTGTTGTGTCCTTTGGTTTTTCTTCACAGCTGGTGTCCGATTCCATGTGGCGTGGTTTACTTTCTATGTGCGGGTAACGCTCCGTTGTTCCTCATCCAGTAGCAAAATCCAAGCGAACTCAAAATTTTCCGAACGCGGTTTATATAAAGTCTGATTCTAGACACTGAACTAGAAACATTTATGTAGAATGAGACCACCAAATAATATCTTGCAGTTTGCCGATATTCACCCAAAATTACATTAATTTTACTATCAAAAGGTAGATGGCATAACGCGCCGCTTAGAAAGAAATACAAAAAAAATCAATAATTTTGTGATCCTAAATGACCACCAAAACAAAACTTGTTGGAACAAATTCTAAAAAAATAAAAAAAAATATTGTTGTTTACTTATTTCTTCTCTTCACCCATAAGAACAACAACTACAAATGGAAATATATAATATAAATTTACCGAACCCAACCATGAAGATATATTCCACCAAAACCAATCAAAAATGTTTTACATAATGAAAATTCAAAAAAAAATTAATCGTTACAAAGTGACTTACAAAAATGAAGACGTGTTTTATTTTACAGTTAAAATATAAAATAGTGATCATAAATCATAAAGAACCATTCAAAATGCCCTTTTATAGATTATAGCACACTACTTACATGGATTTCCGTAAGAACTGCCTTATTACTATCTCAATGACTTCTTCACAAAAATCGTCGATGAATTCATAGATGCGTTATACAGCAAATTCCTTATGAACATCATCCGTTAGATCACGTAAGACTTTATTAAATATATAAATGACTTTAGTCCCGGGCACAGAATAAAGTTCATTTGAGATTTCATTGAATGAGTCATGATGAACTCTTGGATGAGTTAATCGATTACCTGGAAAGTAGGGAGTGTTGTTTTTACATATACAGGGTTATCCAATTCGAGGTTGATAAAGTAGAAATCTGTATACCGACATCTGTCAAAGATAAACGTCAAGTACGCTGTCATTTATTTAGTTGACATTCTGCCATTTAAGAATATGGAGCATTTAACAATCGACCAACGCGTTAAAATTATTAAATCTGCTGACGCTGATTTTTCGAACAAAATTTTCTTCAGTGATGAAGCTCATTTTTCGCTTGGTGGATACGTTAATAAGCAAAACTGTAGAATTTGGGGCTCAGAAAATCCACAATTGATTGTAGAGAAGCCATTACACCCGGAAAAAGTCACTGTTTGGTGCGCATTGTGGTCTGGTGGTGTGATTGGGCCTTATTTTTTGAGAACAACCATGGACGAACCGTTACCGTCAATTCTGAGCGCTACGGCCGCATGTTAACCGATTATTTTTTTACGAAAATCGAAGATTATGATCTTGACGATATGTGGTTCCAGCAGGATGGAGCAACCAGTCACGTAACACGAGCAAATCGAGATCTTTTGCAAGAGAAATTTCCTGGACGCTTGATTTCGCGATTGGCTGATGTCAATTGGCCTCCAAGATCCTGTGATTTAACGCCTTTGGATTTCTTTTTGTGGGGCTACGCAAAAGATCGTGTTTACGCAAACAATCCTCAAACTCTTGACGAATTGAAAACTAATATTCGTAAGGTAATGGCCGAGATACCGCCCGAAATGTGCCGAAAAGTCATTGAAAATTACCTCAAAAGAATCAAGGCCTGTAAGAAGTCCCGTGGAGGACATTTGAATGATATCTTGTTTAACTAAAAATGGCAAGGATCAATCTGTAAAATGAAATAAAAATTACAATACATTCCGAATATTTTGTGTGTTTTTTTTAAGTTTACTTTATCAAGCTTGAATTGGATAACCCTTTATATTATTTGTATGGACTGCGTGTAATTCGGTTGCTCCGTGAGCTCATAATGGATCAACAGGCGATTTTCATTTTGATTAAATTATAGCAAATAAAGAAAAAACTCAGATCATTTCCACGATAATCATTTTCTTATTAATGTAAAAACAGAAAAGTATTGAAATGAATAAACTAGAAAAAATTAAACTAACACGAAAACTAAAAGAAATAATGTTTGTTTTGTTTTTATCTTAGTGTGAGTTGATGAACAACGTTTTTCGTCAAATAAATGAACAAACTTGATGGTTTGCCAACGCGAGAACACGCAATAAATAATTGGCCAAGTGAGAAGCACATATTTTATAAATCCAACCCACAAACGGACAATGTTTGGCCTTGTGACTTATTAAGAGTCATTGCGAATGTCAAGCGAATTGGAAATTGCAGGCGGCTGAATGGAATAGGCGAGTCGGTGGCTTGTTGACGCGCCTGTCTTTGACTCAATGCATTAGCTTGGAGACGTTCGCTGCGTTGATCTTGATTTTCATTTGCACGTATGTTTGCAACCTGTTACCTTAAATTTACATTGTCCGTTAATTGATCAGCTGCCATTATATTTAACCGCTCGGTGTGGATTACTTGGGAATGCCCTGTACGTCGACCAATATTTCCTCCTCGTTCACGAAGACGTGGTATTGTTCTTTAGCAAACACACAACACATAAAAATAAATAACATACAGATATTTGAATTTTATGAATGAAATAATTTGTTGAACAAACCTTTATGTTGTTTGTTTTCGAGTTTCGACACTCAGTCAATTTTATAGAACACTGAGAAAAAAGTATATTTGTGCCTATAAAATATAAATACATAAGTAAGAAGTTGGAGATCATTCAATATTTATAGTTACTTTCGATATTAAAAATAATAATTTCGGAGATATGTTTATATGTTTATAGTTTATAGGCAAGCTTCCCTGGATTGATTGGAAACAAATTTATTTTTGATAGACTATATGTTTTAGCTACAGCCCCTACAAAATATTGATATTCAATCGAATTGATATTGTCAGCCCGGCGTATATAAAAATTTCGCCGATTGTTCAGAGGAATATACTTATATTTTTGGGTGTGACTCCCATGTGTAATTTTATAGGTAAACGTAATTAATTATTTTTCATCCTCGAGTTTGTAAGTCTAAAATCACATTTTTTGGGATTTCAACGATTCTGTATGTAATTTTGCAAGTTCTTTCTAAATCTCTAATCAAAACTGTTCTATCTACAATAGTTTTAGTGTTACACAATGTGCATTTTGGTGTAACTGCTTAACATTATGTTGCACACAATGTTACACAATTATGTTACACAACTGCTTACATTATGTAGAGTCATTCGATTTTGTAGTATATCCATACCACAATTAAACTATTCTATATGCATTTGATAAAAAATTACACTGGATTTTAAAGATGCAATATATTCATTTTATTTTGTTCTAACTCCGTTTTCTAATTCCCTCAATTTAGTGGCGTACGGTGATGTGTTTATCACGTGGTTAAATACTATAAATAGAAACCGCCACGTTGTATTATAATTAGCCGAGTCTGAACAAAAATTATCAGGGCCCGAACATTTTAAATGCAAAACGAATTCAAAAATTACAATGCCGCCAATCAATTGGAATGAATTTTCCTCCATTTGCTAACGTAATAAAATACAGTAGACAATTTGGAAATATTGAGTTCGATATGGAAACCTGTGAATTATTTAAACCCTATGTTCGAGAGAATGCCAAGAAAACTTCTTCATTAAGTTGGTCAAGATAAATGTTTGCCAGTTTAAATGCAAAATGCCACCGGAAAATAAAAAAGATTAACATTCAATGCCAGAAATGCCGGGAATTGATAAACAATTTTATGAAATATGTACATATATTTGAATTAATCCATTTAATTAATTTTTTATTATAAATAAATATATTGACTAAAATAAACTGTATTTTGAACTAATAAATTTAATCTGTCTTAGTAATTTCAATTTTACAACGGAATATCTCAAAACCAATAAAATGGTAGTTACAATATGGGTGACGATTTGCTAAATTGCCCATCTTAGAAGCGTAAATACCATGCAGTGCGAAATAATTCTTTGTTAATTATAGCTTACCTTCCCACAAATTGTATATTTTTCCTGTTTGATTTTACAATAATTAATTGTTGTCTCAAAAACGGTTATTTGGAAAATTACCAAAATTTTTTTTCAGTCAAGTACTAATAAGTACGGAAATGTGCATGAAATATCGAAAAAAAAACGAACAGAAATTGAAATGTCAAAACAATGCGAAGCTAATTTGATGCTGATTTGCTATACTTATGTACAGAAGAATTATATATATGTATAAAGATTGCAAGATGGTGAAGATTTGGGGTTATATGTTCTGTTATGTGAAAAATCTTAAAAAAATTAAAAAATAAATTTTTTTTAAAAATAAAAATAAAAAATTTTAGAACCCGATCGCAGTGCAACCTAACGGGTGCTATTGTTGCTAAACACAAACACGAAATTTCAATAAAATCAGTCCAGCCGTTTAGTAGTAGTTCAATTAGATAAACACGTACAGAAGAATTTTATATATAAAGATTGGGGGTGGTGGGGATGGTACAATTTTGGGGTTATATGTTCTGATATGTAAGAAATAAAAAAAAAAAAAAAAATTCGTCAAAAAACAAAAAAAACATTTCTTTGATCTCAATCACAGTGCTACCTACTGGGTCCAATTGTAAATCTAAACCATCTAGAAACCCATTTAAACGAACACACAAAAATGCATTATAATCGATCCAGCCGTTTAGAAGGAGTTCAGTCACAAATTCACGTACAGAAGAATTATATATATAAAGATTGGGGGTGGTGGTGGAGTGATGAAATTTTAGGGTTATACGTTCTGTAATGTGAAAAATCTTAAAAAAATTAAAAATTAAATTTTGTAAAAAAATAAAAAAATAAATTATTAGATCCCGATCGCAGTGCCACCTACCGGGTCCAATTGTAAATCTAAACCATCCAGGGACCCACTCAAACACACACACACACACACACACACACACACACACACAAAATTCCATTAAAATCGGTCCAGCCGCTTAGGAGGAGTTCAGTCACAAACAATCGTACAGAAAATTTTTAGGTGGTGGGGGTGGTGAAATTTTGGCTGTTATATGTTTTAATATGAGAAAAATCTTAAAAAATAAAAAAATTTAATTTTGTCAAAAAACAAAAAAATAAAATCCTAGAACGCAATCGCAGTGCCACCTACCGGGTCCAATTGTAAATCTAAACCATCCAGAAATTCACTCAAACACACACACAAAATTTCATTAAAATCGGTTCAGTCGCTTAGGAGGAGTACAATCACAAAAAATCGTACATAAGAATTATATCTATAAAGATTAGTGGGTGGTGGGGGTGGTGAAATGTTGGGGTTATATATTCTGATATGTAAGAAATACAAAATAAAAAAAATTCGTCAAAAAACAAAAAAAAATCCTGGAATCCGATTGAAGTGCCACCTGCCGGGTCCAAATGTAATTCTAAACCATCCAGGGACCCACTTAAACACACATCCAAAATTTCATTAAAATCGGTTTAGCCGTTTAGGAGGAGTTCATTCATATACACACGTACAGAAGAATTATATCTATCTATTATATTAATACGCTTAATTTTTTCAAACTCAACCCTAAAATGACCCCTAAACATGATCCGATCCGTTTAAATTTTTCAGGGTAGGTCGACATAAATATAGCGGTGTGCCTTTGCTAGAAAAATCGAAAAAATTCCACCGGGAAGTACCTGAAACGGGTACCTCAGGTGTTTTCACCAAATTTTGTCACGACGCCAGAATGCCATGACAAAATATGTTTATATTGAATCTATGATCATGCGCATTACACCGTGAAAATGACAAAATTTATTAAAATTGCCGATGTTTTTGTCATACCATTGTGATGACAAAATGAGTAGAAAATTTGTATCTGACTCTGAATTAAACAAAACAGAGAACATAAAATACATTTTTACATATATTTTGGTGTTAATAGTTGTGAGTGTAAAAATATAGTTTTGTCATGACACTCTATCTATTTAAGATTTAAAAATTAATCGCGTATATGAATTTACTTTATTTTTGATAAAAGTGCATCAAATTTACATCTTAAAAAATCTTCTTAATCATTTCTTAACCAAAAATTCAACAAAATATATTCACGTGGCTGATTATTCAGTCACAGGTCAGCTAGTATATAAAGATTACAATACTGTTTTGTTTGACAACCGATTTGACAGCCTAATCTTCTGCCGATTTTCCAAAATAAAACCTTCTCCGAAAAAGGCTTGAATTTAGCCTAATAATGCCTAATTTTGCCTTGAATTTTGCCACTAAGTATTTTCCACGTGACATTATTTTTATACAGCGCACTTGACTATTTGACAGATCGAATAAAACTAAAATATTTACTCATTTACTAGGCTTAAGCGAGAAAAATATAATCAAAGGCTACTGTGCTTATATAGTTATGGAACTAAGCATTTTTAAAAAAACTGCTTTTTCTCAAAATAATTAATGGTTTTTTCATGACCAATCACATACATACTTTCGTTTATTTGGTATTAATTTCTTGAAATTTTCTAAATCAGTTATTTAGAAAACGGAAAAACAGTGGATATATATTTAGTTATGGATTGCATGAAATGAATTTCTTTTAAATCTTGCGGAACCCGAATAACCGTTCTGTTGTGCAATCAGGGCTGGGATGTTCTAACATCACCATGTTTCGATAATTTATCGAAGTTTATTTGTCGTTTCTGTAGAATAAAATTTATCTCTGTTTCAATTTTTGTATCGTTTACCAGCCTGCTAGATTGCAATATTGTGATGTTTCTGCTGTGTTTCTATCACCAAATATTTTTTTTTTCGATTGTAGAATGAAAATAATTGAAATAAATATTGTTCAAATATATTCTAGTAGGTTGTGATAGCAATAGAGAAGAAATAATTGATAAACGAAACAGAAGTCAAATTAATTCTAGCAGAAAGAGACGTAGACTTTTATAAAATATCGCAAAATGGTGATGTTAGAACATTCCAGCCCAGCACTATACACTTCACATATCTCCTCGTGAGCTGCTTTCTGTCCTTTAAAACTGACACAAAACTTATTTTTTTTTTTGGCAGAAAATATTTTTACACTATAATTGAAGTTCTTGAAAAAATATAGAAAGTTATCTATGTTTGGAATCAGTTTCAGGTTGTAAACCTGATAGAAGATAAGTTTTCCAACAATTATGGTTCAATAAATTCGTCATGACTGGTTAAAAATCAAAGTTTTTTAAGTTTAGGCCAAGGAACTGAAATAACTGAAGTGATGAAAAAATTATGTAGCGTATTACACATTGAGGACGTTCATTAATGGTGTCACACATTTATTATTTCAAGCATTTGTGATAGTTACATAAGGTAAAAAAATGTCATCTCCCCAAGGGATCAATCTATCAAAATATTCACTATTTATTTTTTAATTTTATTCTGATGTAACGTGGGCACCGAGGCCTATTGCAATGGACACACAGGAGATATCAACATAGGTAAAAATTGTGTGACATCATTGAAGAAAGCCCCCATAGCTATTTGGAAAGATTTTAATTTAGAAGTTCACAGTTAATAACCAAACTTCTCATCTAGCTTCTTGTGATGAATAATAGGCAAACTATCTAACCAATTTTGAGTTAAAAAAACATATTAGATTTGCAATTTCTTGAAATTTAAAAATTGGCAAATTTTTTTTTTTTTTTTTTTAATGATTAGTTAACATGTAAACAAACAAAATTAAAACTTTTCTGTTGGTTTTAAAATATCAACAGAAATTATTCTTTTAAATTTTACAGTCAATTTTTTTAAGTTAAATTGCTATAAAATTATTTTTTACAACTAGCTATTTCTGCAGAATTTGATTTTTAATCACTTGTAAAACGTAATTTTAAAACCATCGAATTAATTTCTTTTTTTAAAACAATCCATAAATATTTAAAACAAACTTTTTAGCACACGAATTGTCGCAATACCGTAAAGTGACCAAAAAATACCAATTTACGGTAATTCTATTAAAAAAATTTCGGTAGCATTCAAAATTCCAATTTATTTTATTGGTACATAATTCAATTATATTTATAACCAACGAATAAGAAATACTCGTAGATTTTTTTTAAAACGCACGTTTTTTATGTCTATGAACCACGAAATGTAGCGAAATATCGATTTTTTCTAATTGTCTCTTGAGCTCTCTTAAGTTCAAATCGTGGTTATTAAGTAAAATGTAAATGTAAATGTAAATTAGAACAATTAAAAACTTCTTCTGGATTAAGCCTATATATTTATATTTATTGTATTATAATTTATAACATCAAATCGCCGACGTTTCGGATATCATTCATATCCATTTTCAAGACGAAAAAACAAATTAACTAAAAATTGATAAAACATTATAATTAAAGTTATATAAACCAACATATGAAAAAAACAGTAGTAACTGTAGAAAATAAAATGTATACGTAAAAACAAAAGTAAAACTGATTTCTAGGCTAAAAAACGTAGAAAACTCTTTTATAATTGGTAGTACATATACTAATACAATTCCGAATAAAAATTTAAACCACAACATTGCATAACAACAATGACATAAAAATTCACAAAACAAAAACAAATTACAAAATTAACGAGTTGTAAGTATCCTGAAGATACATATATTCAGATTGTTTGTTTAGACAAGCTTAAGTTTGTCAACTTCGTTTAATATGTAGCTATCATTTCCAAAACTTGTCGTGTTTGGTAATTTATTTCTTGTTCTACAACTTCTATATTTACCATAAAAACTGAATGTTTTGATTCGTGAAGATGAATAGACAAACTACTCGGGCTTGCAGTATATTGGTTAACCACAATTTTATTTAGTCGCATTGCGTCCTTTTTGTGTCGGCAAAAATGAGAGCATAAAAGTTGTTTAGTCTGGCCAATATATACTTTGTTACAAGTACAAGTAACTTTATATACAACTTATTTCTTATTACTTAAAGGTGTGTGATCTTTCAAAGATGAGAAAACAGTTTTAACTAAAAAATTATTAGCTTTTCCCACAACTTTTAAATTAAATCTTTTAAGGCAACAACTACTTAATTTGTTCATGTAAATCTTTTACATATGGAATTCCAATATAACTAACATTAACCGCTTCTGGTTGTGGAACATTTTCGGCAGATTGATTATTATCAATATTTAAATTTTTATATAAGGTTGAATTTATAATTGGTCTAATAAATGAATTTGGATATCCGTTTTCCAAAAGGGTATTTTTTAGTAACTAAAAGTTGTCTTTATGAAAAATGGGGTCCGATAAAAGATAATCTTGTCACATAATAATTTCACTGTGTTAACGTTTATAAGAATTTGGAAGATGGTAACCGACATTAATATATCTACCAGACCATGTGTAACACGCCCTTTTCCTGCCATGCAAAATAACATGAAACTAACGTATTACAGACTCTCGTTCGATTGTTCCACGCAGCATTTTTCAGCCGGCTAGCTTCAGTGGCTGGGGGGATTCTTTTGTGGACCGAACAACGAGCTTGATTATTGCTGCTGATGTTATTTAGATGGGATGAATACAAAGAGGAGGCCAATAGAATACATTACCAGTGGAAACAGAGGAACTTTAAGCAACCATAATGATTTACGGAATTAAATTAAAAGAAATTGAGTTCATTCTAAATATTATAAATTTAATTTCTTATTTATTTAAATAAAAAAAAATAAAAAATCAAAAAAAACATCATTAAGAGAATGATATTCGCTTAATTGTAACGTGAGCAAAATAAATTGTTTTACAATTAAATAATTATGAAATTCATATCAAACATACATGAATTCAGAATAAGAAGAATAATTTGGTAAAATTAGCTTTGCCAAAAAAACTTGTGTAACTCACAATACAGTATTAATACTTAAATCTAGGAAAATTAATTATGGCCATAGAAAGATTAATATAAATTTTCAAATAAATTTCTTAATTCTAATATAAAAAATTATGAACAAAAGAAGAATTTAACTAAACTAATAACTTGATATTATAAAAATGCAATACTTAAAGGTTTGAACGATGTTCGAGGAAAACCCCTTTCAGCTGATTTCGTCGTATCCATATTACGCGTAAATCCAAATAATCGTAGCGGCGTTGCGGATCCGTTTAAACATATTTAACTGTAAAAATACTTTGCAAATTTACAGAAATTCGTGATAATCACATATGACTGATGTACCATATACTGTGATACTAAGTTTTTATAATTAGTAATTATTTTATTATTTATCGTATTATAAATGTTTATTAGGTTTTAAATTTTGTTGTGTCACTCGTCTTAGGCACTTTACAATTTTCCGTTGTACAAATAGCACATGAACCTTTTTTTATATCGATCGATTAGAAGGTCACAAAAAGTTTATGCAGTAACAGTTTTTAACCACGTTTTTAATGTTTAACTGAACACTTAGATATTAATTTTTTTTTCAAATTTTATGTTATTTATTTTTATGTTATTTATTTATTTATTATATTTATAACTATATGTATTATTATTTATTTATTAGAACTATAATTATCACTTTTATATTAACGTGGATTATTGTCTTTATATCTTTATGTCACCGACACTTGTGTTAATTAAACACCTGAATTACTGGTACAGTACATTACTTGTACTTTTTCGTCCTCTTCGTTTTAAATCTAATTCTTGACTGCCCAAAACCCGAAATTTTATTATTATTCTCTCGTCGAGTATTGCAATTTTTCTTTTCATTATTTATCGGTTTTATCTACCCCTATATGCACTTATACTATCAAATAATTAAAAGTACTTATCCACTAATTACAAAATATACAGTCGCTAAAAGTATTATGAATGCAAAGCTAACTTCACCCAAACAATCCAACATAATTTTGGAAAAATGCGAATTAAATTCTTAACAATCGTGGGGAAGACCCAGCACCCTTGAGACGTCTCATGTCGGGCTCATCATTTACAATTAAACATTTCCATTTTTTTTTCCCCATTTTAAATTATATAAATCAAAGTTAGCGTATATCTTTCGCGTGATATATTCCTAAACTTTTTCCTTTAAAATCCACAATTTCATATGCAACGTTACCGACCCGTCGTAATATCTTAGCTTTAACAAACTTGGGAGCTAATTTAGCTGAAAAATGTACACCCGCATTGCTCTGGACGAAATTTCTAACAAACACAATTTGCTCTGGTTGAAAGACCCGAGGTTTACTTCGCAAATTATAGTTACTCACATTTCGATCATAAGCATTTCGGAGATGAGTTAAAACCAGTCCTTGAGCTGCAGACAACCGATGATTAATATCCATGACAGAAGCAGACTTATCGTCAAGAACATACAAGTCCCGCATTAATGAATATGAGGTTCCATGCGAAATCATATGTTGACCGAAAGTCAAAAAGTATGGAGAAAACCCTGTTGAGCCATGAGTGACATTTATTAGAGCGCTGTTGATTTCCTGAAGGTGCGAATCCCATTGCTTATGATCGTCTTTGACATAAGCTCTTATAGCGGAAATAATGGTACGGTTTACCCTTTCCGATGCGTTTGACTGAGGTGAATATTTGGGAGTATATTGATGATGAATACCGTAACGTTTAAAAACATCCTTCAACAGGACTGATTTAAACTGTTTACCGTTATCGCTTACCACACATTCCGGCACTCCAAAGATATTAAAAATCCGATTCTTTAAGAACGAAATTACTCCAGCAGTGGTTGCGTTCCGCATAGGTTCCAACATAACGAATTTGGTGTATTGATCCAATACAATAAAAATGTAAGTATGGCCATGAATACTTCTAGGGTATGGACCAAGAAAATCGATATAAAGTTTTTGAAATGGCCGGAAAACTTCATGATACGACCCCATTTCAGGCTGAGTAGAAAAATTTGTCGCCTTTATTTGTTTACAGGTCTCGCAATTTCGGATGTACTCTTTTACATCCCGGGCCATAGTGGACCAGTAGTAGTGACGCTGTAACAATTCTATTGTCTTAGCGAACCCAAAATGAGCGCTTGAAGGCTGATCGTGTGCTTGGTGCAGCAATGTGGGAACTAAACTGCCTGGAATAACTAGTTTCCACTGAGATAGGTCATTAGTCTGATCTATATTTTTGTTTGGTAATATATACAGCCTACCATTCAACGTACGAAAGTTTGACTCAACGGTCGAATTTTGCTCCAATGCATTGATTCTTTGTACGTAGTCAATTTGATTAAAAGCATCGCTATTGAGGTTTACATGCAACGATGAACTAACAGCATCCGTAGCTTTAAACAATGCGTCGATATCAACTCTGGATAGCGCGTCGGGAACAACGTTTTGGCTACCTTTACGGTATTCTATTTTAAAGTTGTATCCTTGGAGTTGTAAACTCCACCTTGCTAAGCGTCCCGATAAATCGCGTTGATTCATCAACCATTGCAGGCTCGAATGGTCTGTAATGATTGTGAACAG
Organism: Nephrotoma appendiculata; assembly: GCA_947310385.1. Taxonomy (NCBI): domain Eukaryota; kingdom Metazoa; phylum Arthropoda; class Insecta; order Diptera; family Tipulidae; genus Nephrotoma; species Nephrotoma appendiculata. The sequence continues at coordinate 182,224,277 of OX371223.1, read as the reverse complement.
ATATCCGTCTATAAATGGTCGAAAACGTTTGACGCTTAGTACAGCCGCTAAGCATTCCAATTCGGTCACGCTGTATTTTCGTTGTGCGGAATTCAATTTATGCGAATAGTACGCAATTGGGTGTTCTTCGCCTTCGTCAGAAACCTGGAACAATACGCTACCAATACCACAGGAACTAGCATCGCATTGCACATAAAAAGGACGCGTGAAATCTGGGTTTCGTAACACTGGGGCGGACGTTAGTGCGGTTTTTAACGTCTCGAATGAATGTTGGGGCGCTTCATTCCATGCTAACTTTTGGTTTTTCTTTAATAGATCCGTAAGAGGAGCGGTGATAGTTGCAAAGTTAAAAATGAACCGCCGGTACCATCCGACCATGCCTAGAAAGCGACGGAGTTCTCGGACAGTTTTTGGAACGGAATATTTCGCGATGGATTCCACCTTATCTGGGTCCGTTCGAATAATTCCATCTCCAATTACATGGCCAAGATATTTAGTTTCTTTGAGTACGAACTTGCTCTTTTCAACATTTATTGTTAAATTTGCCGTTTTTAACAATTCAGATATGTAACTTAAGAGAGAAAAATGTTCCTCGATCTCAGCTGATACAACAAGCAAGTCGTCCAAATAAACAAATACTCTGTCATGCAACCGGTGAGGAATTACTTTATCCATTAATCGGCATAATGCTTGTGGCGCATTACATAGGCCGAAGGGCATGACTGTAAAATGATAAAGGGGGCGACCCGGAACAGTAAAGGCAGTTTTATCTCTGGAAGCTTCATTGAGAGGGATTTGCCAGAAGGCGTCTTTTAAGTCGATGGTCGAAATATACTTGGTCTGATCCAAGCGACTTAATAATCCCTCAATCAATGGCAACGGATATGCGTCTTTTACAGTAACTGCATTTACTTTTCGGGCATCTAGACACAACCTTACCTTACCATTTCCCTTCCGTGCAACCGTAATAGGAGAGGACCACGAGCTATAGCTTTCTTCGATGACGCCTAACTGTAACATTCGATCTAATTCTTCGTAAATTTCAGCGAGTTTAATTGGAGAAACCTGGTAGTATCGTTGTTTTGTGGGAGTGGCATTACCTACATCGATATGGTGAGTGATTAGATGAGTACGACCTAAACCATTACGAGTAGAACATGGAAAACTGTCAATAATTCTAGACAACCTAGCACGAAGTTCGGATGTAAGTGAGTGTTGGGTGTTAAGCTCAGGAATCGTTTCTTCACAATCTAATTCATTTACCAACGCTGGTGCTAAACCGAACAAATCCCAGAAGTCCATGCCGAGATACAACGACTGAGTTAAACCAGGCACAATATGAAGCCGTAATTTTCTTGTTTTTCCTTGGTAATTTACGGGTAGTAAGACATGACCAATTATTCGTTGTTTTTCTCCGCTAGCAGTGTTAAGAAACGAGGGTAGATGGTGAACTTTAACGTGAGATTTTTGTAAAAAGGTTTCAGAGCCAGATCCTAACACGCTGATGTTTGCACCACTGTCAAGCAAGCCTCGATATGGTGTTCCATCAATAAGCACATCTGCGTACGGGCGATTATCTTCACTGCTTTCAAATACAGATTCGGAAATCATTTTCTTGATCTTTCTTCTCAACATCCAGTACTTTAACCGTCGATTATACGGTTTAGGTGAAATATTGTCGGTTTGAGTGGATTGTTGCCGGAACGTTTTCTTAAAGTCGGGATTAATATTATCTTGCGGAAACTCGAAAATATTATTGATAAATGGATTAGTTATATGGTTGTTGCAAATTGAACTATGGTATGGTTGATTATTTATATTATCATCATATAAGAATGGATTGGTGTGATGTTGTGGATAAAATTGATTTAATGTTTGAAATTTTGTTTTACTGTTTAGGTTTGCCGCCTTAGCAACTCGGGGCAGGTGTTGGTAGCAGCTTCTTCCTTCTGAAATGATCTGGTCGTTTCTATACGTCTGGGAATCTGAGGACCAGTCAAACTCATTTCCCGGTTCGAGTTTTCCGTATTCACAGAGTTACAGTTTCGACAGTTTGGCTTTATAATGTTAGGAGCCCCACATCCATAGCAATATCTGTCACCCGGATGGTTCCTTGTTTGAGGATAAGAATGTTGTTGCTGAACTGATGATGGCCTATTGAATTGGCTTCGTGTGGAATGACCGAAAGACTGAGGTGTTGAAGATTGTGTGCCACGATGATACGGATCAATTGCACATACATCATGAAATGAATTTACGCTATTCTCGGAAAACTGACTCTGCGGCAAATTCTCAGAATTTCTTTGCAAGTAAGCATGCGGTGGTTTTATCGTATTGATCCTACAAATTTCATTGCAATTGGCTAATTGATGCTCGATAAATGGGTGTTGTGTTGAATCACCGAATGACTGCGTGTTTGAATATAGATTATTGCGCTGATACGGATTGACGGCACAGACTTCATCAAAACGATTGCTGTTGTGCTCGGGAATTTGATTTGCGGATCTTAGTTTCACAGGCTGTGGTTCTGGTGCAAATAACATATTAGAGTTATTTGATTTATCGATGAATAACTCATTGACTGATCGACGAGGTGCTCTATGAGACGGATCCGCAGCCAACCGTTTCCACGTGTCTTCGATATCCGCACATTGATTTAATAAATCTGCCACCGATTCAATTCGACGACCAGCTAGTTTATATTGAAGAGAAGCATTCATGTTGCGTCGAAGTATGAAATCCAAATCACCTTCTGATAATGGTTGACGAAGTGCTAACGTGGATTCCTGAACATGCATATAGAAATCTCGAAAGCTTTCTCCGGGCTTCTGCTTTCTGGATGCAATGGTTTGGCGAATTTCTGCGTCACTTCGCCTATCCTGAAACATAACAAGCATGTCTTTTTTCAAATCTTCCCATTGCAGATCTCCATTTTTCTCCAACGAGGACCAGTACCATTCCAAGGCTGGATTTTTCAAAAGTAGGTGTAAATCGTTCACCAATTTATCATGGGAAACATGATTACTTAATGCCAAACGTTCAATACGATAGAGAAATCTTTCGATAGGCTGACTGTCCGGCAATCCACTGAAACTAATATTCCATTTATTTACGCTTAGGGCTTGGTTTGGATGATGTGCGCCTTTTGATTTTACTGTCTCCCGAGCTGAAGTAATGACGGGTGGTGTATTGACGGGGACTTTTCGAGCGTTCGTTTGTTCGCCGCCTTTCGTATCGATAATAGATAGTTTACGAACGAATTCTATCAAATTCCTATATTCGTCTTTTGAAATCACTTCCGAAACCGGGCTTATTCGGTCTTTCCTTGCTTCACTCGAGGAACCTGCTATGTTAGACTTTCGACTCAGTGAAAGCTTGTGACCATCTGAATTGGAAATTCCGGGATGTTTTTGACTGGATAAGGATTTTTCGGAATCAGAACTCGTCGCATACTCATTATCACTGTCATTTATTCCCGTGACTCGAATACCCTTATCTCCGTCTTCGGAGTTTGCGTCTGTGACTCGGTCTTCGGAAATAGCGTCGGTGAATGATTTCTCAAATTCGTCGATCTCCATTCTAGAGGCTAATAGTGACTCGATCATGGATAACATTTTTTCACAAGCACTTAGCATATAAGTTGCTTGACTGCGACAACTGGGTGAGGAATGCGACAAACGCGCGAAACGACCACATACATGAGTTATACGAGTACTCAACATTTTAAGTTTAGGTTCTCTTTCGTCTACGTTAAGCTTGGCGATTTCCTCAACTTGAGGTTTCAAGGCTTGAAGTTTGGCGTTACATAATTCAAGTTCTCTCCTTGGAGATTTCCGGGCCGCAATATGCGGAGTTTTAGGAGCCAACACATTACTCTCATTTTCTTGAGTTAATATTTCTGTTAAAGATTTTAATTGTTCTAGAATAGTACCACTAATATTGCGAACGGCACATTCAATTTCGACTTCATCGATGTTCAAAAAATTCGGATTCATTTTGGCAGATATAATTGATTATAATTGTGTTTGTTAGAAAATTAAAAATACATAAACAAAATTACCAAAAAAAAACCGAACAGCGTTCGATACAAAAAAAAATGTAAATTCAAAGAGCAAAAATAAGGGAATCTAAAACTAAATTATTAGAAACGTATACAAAAAAAATATAACAGATAAAAATGGAAATGTTATAAATGATAATAAAAAAAAAATATGTTATAAGAAGATTTAGTATAATATAATATTACGTAATAAGATAAATGTAAAAGATATAGTACCATTAACAAATTTCCACTGGTAATGCCTTTAACTGGTCCTGTCTCAAAAGTTATTGATATAAAAATTAATATGTAATCAAAATGTCTGTTCAACATGCGTTACTACTCATTGCTATCCTTCAAAACATCTATCATTAAATAAAATAAAATCAAACAGTATTACACTGGATTAGACGTTATCCAGAAAACAATATATGCAAATGATAACATTCGAAGCAGCCAGTTACAACAGTAATCAATGAGATGATGTTTCAAAACGTGTGTATACCGGAACACTATTGCACACTGCTATTAAAAATTAAAAGAAACAGTTTTCTTCTATTCTTTGTGAGATGTATTACTTTACAAAATGTTAGTATTGTATCAAAACAAGAAGAATATAAAACTATTCTCTATAAACATAAAAAAAAATATGGAAACAATACTTTATTGTAAATGAAAAAAAAAATATATGCAAAAAAAAAAAAATACCAAAACTTTAAATTAACTTTAAATTAAGAGGATTTAGAAACATTTAATCCATAAAATAAATGTCTGAAAAGACCGAATAAATGTTAAATACCTCCAAATAAAAGTTAAACATTACACAAATAAGAAAATTTTCCTTGTTAACATGTTGAACAGAAATTTATTATCTTATTTAACCCCTTAATTATGGTAATTACGTTTGGACGCCACTGTAACACGCCCTTTTCCTGCCATGCAAAATAACATGAAACTAACGTATTACAGACTCTCGTTCGATTGTTCCACGCAGCATTTTTCAGCCGGCTAGCTTCAGTGGCTGGGGGGATTCTTTTGTGGACCGAACAACGAGCTTGATTATTGCTGCTGATGTTATTTAGATGGGATGAATACAAAGAGGAGGCCAATAGAATACATTACCAGTGGAAACAGAGGAACTTTAAGCAACCATAATGATTTACGGAATTAAATTAAAAGAAATTGAGTTCATTCTAAATATTATAAATTTAATTTCTTATTTATTTAAATAAAAAAAAATAAAAAATCAAAAAAAACATCATTAAGAGAATGATATTCGCTTAATTGTAACGTGAGCAAAATAAATTGTTTTACAATTAAATAATTATGAAATTCATATCAAACATACATGAATTCAGAATAAGAAGAATAATTTGGTAAAATTAGCTTTGCCAAAAAAACTTGTGTAACTCACAATACAGTATTAATACTTAAATCTAGGAAAATTAATTATGGCCATAGAAAGATTAATATAAATTTTCAAATAAATTTCTTAATTCTAATATAAAAAATTATGAACAAAAGAAGAATTTAACTAAACTAATAACTTGATATTATAAAAATGCAATACTTAAAGGTTTGAACGATGTTCGAGGAAAACCCCTTTCAGCTGATTTCGTCGTATCCATATTACGCGTAAATCCAAATAATCGTAGCGGCGTTGCGGATCCGTTTAAACATATTTAACTGTAAAAATACTTTGCAAATTTACAGAAATTCGTGATAATCACATATGACTGATGTACCATATACTGTGATACTAAGTTTTTATAATTAGTAATTATTTTATTATTTATCGTATTATAAATGTTTATTAGGTTTTAAATTTTGTTGTGTCACTCGTCTTAGGCACTTTACAATTTTCCGTTGTACAAATAGCACATGAACCTTTTTTTATATCGATCGATTAGAAGGTCACAAAAAGTTTATGCAGTAACAGTTTTTAACCACGTTTTTAATGTTTAACTGAACACTTAGATATTAATTTTTTTTTCAAATTTTATGTTATTTATTTTTATGTTATTTATTTATTTATTATATTTATAACTATATGTATTATTATTTATTTATTAGAACTATAATTATCACTTTTATATTAACGTGGATTATTGTCTTTATATCTTTATGTCACCGACACTTGTGTTAATTAAACACCTGAATTACTGGTACAGTACATTACTTGTACTTTTTCGTCCTCTTCGTTTTAAATCTAATTCTTGACTGCCCAAAACCCGAAATTTTATTATTATTCTCTCGTCGAGTATTGCAATTTTTCTTTTCATTATTTATCGGTTTTATCTACCCCTATATGCACTTATACTATCAAATAATTAAAAGTACTTATCCACTAATTACAAAATATACAGTCGCTAAAAGTATTATGAATGCAAAGCTAACTTCACCCAAACAATCCAACATAATTTTGGAAAAATGCGAATTAAATTCTTAACACATGTAGTTTTGTGAAACCAATCAGTCGAAATTGAACCATCAATATTATGAATGAACAACAAATCCAGAAAGGATAATTTATTGTTAGATTCCAATTCAATAGTAAATTTAATGTTATTATTAAATGAGTTGAAAATACTAAAAAAATAATCAATTTTAACAATATACACAGTATCATTAGGAATCGCTGTTATGATATCGTCAACGTACCGAAAAAAGAAAATAGGCTTAAAATCAAGAGAAGATAGAACACTTGATTCAATAAACTCCATAACTAAATTTGCAACCGCGGGACTAAAGGGTGAGCCCATCGGTGATCCAAAAAGTTTATACATTTTGTTATTGAATGTGAATTCACAATTATTAAGAGATAAATTCATAGCATAAATTAATTGAATTTTTGTTTGTGCCCGAATTTCTCATAATATCTTTCCACTTTTCACTTATTAATTTTAATACCAAAATACTATTGTTACGATTTTGCCTTGTCACTCAAGGTTCGAATCACAGGATTGTGAATAAATACAACTGCTTCAAATTTGAACTCACGCAATTTATTTACACAACACAATTTATTATACAACACAAAATTAACAATTAATTATTACAATTATAACACACTTTTTAATTATCACTTTAATAATCGCTTTAATAATCACTTTAATAATCTTTCTAGTTAACCTTCACTGTATCACGTTTAAAATAAAACTCAGCATTCCACGTCAACGCGCGCCTTTATATACCAAAATATTTGTTTCTAGAATAATCCTAAATGCGCATCAAGCAAATATGTTAGTATAGAAATGACGCCTAAATGTTGATCCACATCATAAATGCAATTGAACAATTAATGAAATTAACTTATTCTATTCTAATCTAGGTGTCACCGTAACACTACCCCCACCTAAGCCTGTTCGTCCCGAACAGGATCCAGATCACCTCCTCTGTAGAGCGCCAAACGTTCTAAATGCACCACCTTTGGTTTACCTTTCCGTCCTTTCTGTATGCGATAAACCACGTCGTTCAACTTTTTAATGACAGTGTAAGGTCCTTCCCATGTGGGTTGCAACTTCGGTGATAATCCCTTCTGCCGTTGCGGGTTGTGAAGCCATACCAATTGCCCTTCTTCGAAGCCTTGATTATTTGCTCGTATGTCATATCGAGCTTTCATTCGATCACTTGATATTCGGATTTTCTCCCGTACAAATTGATGTATTTCATTAAGTTCCTCTTTCATCCGGTCCACGTAATCCTGTCCGTATAGAGCTGCTGATGGAACAGCCCCAAACTTTAAATCTCCTGGTAATCGCAGATTGTTCCCAAATATGGTTTTAGCTGGTGTCACTCCTGTTGTGTCATGTACCGCTGATCGGTAGGCCATCAGGATCGTTGGTATATGTCGATCCCAGTTACGTTGGTTCCTTTCCACAACCTTTGCTAGATATTCCTCCAATGTGCCATTGAATCTTTCCACCATACCGTCAGACTGTGGGTGTAAAGGCGTCGTTCTTGTTTTATTGATTCCAAGCATCTGACATATCTCCTGAAATACCACCGATTCGAAATTCCTTCCTTGATCCGTGTGAATTTCCATCGGTACACCAAATCTGCTGATCCAATTGTTAACCACGGCATCAGCTATTGTTGTTGTCTCCTGATTGGGTATGGGGTACACTTCCGGCCATTTGCTGAAATAATCCATTATTACTAGCACATATTTATTTCCGCTCTCGGTGGTCGGAAATGGCCCCGCCACATCCATTGCAATTCTCTTAAATTGTGCCCCGACATTATATTGTTTCATGGTTCCACGGCTTTTTCGTGCTGGTCCCTTTACTGCCGCACATTGGTCACATCTTCGACACCATTCTACTGCTGACTGTCTACATACGGACTAGTAGAAACATTGGCGAATTTTGGCTAATGTTTTATTAATCCCTAGGTGACCTCCACTTGCTCCTCCATGATACTCCTTGAGGATTTCCGCTATCCGATCTTTTGTCACCACTACCAACAATTGTTTTACTTTACCATCCGTGCTTTCCCACTTTCGTTTTAAACATCCATTTTCTATGTGGAGGCTATCCCATTGAGCCCAATATGCTTTTACAATAGGAGTTTTGTCAGCTATCTCACTCCATGTGAGCCGGTGTTCCTTTTCCTTATGTTTCATGATGAATGATAGGTCAGCATCCCGTAATTGCTCCTTCTTGATCATTACATCAGTCCATTCCTCATCAGGTAGCACTTGCATAAGCCGAAAATCAATGATGTTTTCCTTACCCTCCACACACCCACAATGCTTGCATTCCACGGGACATGCCCTTTTTGATAATGCGTCGGCATTTCAATGTACGCTTCCCTTCCGATGTTCAATTTGGAAATCGTAGCTTTGCAAACGTTCGATCCAACGTGCTACTTGTCCCTCTGGATTTTTGAATTGTAACAACCAGCGCAAAGCTCCATGATCCGTCCGTAGAAGAAATTTTTGGCCATAGAGGTACTTATGGAGGTGCTTAACACATTCCACTATAGCCAACAACTCTTTCCGTGTTACACAATAATTCCGTTCCGGTTTTGATAACATCTTGGAGTAATATGCAATAACTCGCTCCTCACCATTTGTTGCTTGTGATAATACTCCTCCTATACCATCATTACTTGCATCGGTGGCCAAAATAAATTTAACGTTGGGTATAGGGTATGCGAGGATTGGTGCCTCGCATAATCGTCGTCTTAGTTCCACGAATGCCTCCTCTTGATCATCCTTCCATTCGAATGCCTTGTTCTTCCTGGTTAACTCGTGTAAACTCTTTGCAATACTGGCGAATCCTGGCACGAATCGTCTATAATAGGTGCACTATCCAAGGAAGCTCCGTAATTCATGTAAGTTTTTGGGTCGTGGCCATTCCTTCACTGCTGCGATCTTGTCTTCATCGGTATGGATTCCATTGGTTGTTACCTTATGACCCAAATATTTTACTTCCGTCCTAAATAGTTTACATTTCTTTGGGCTTAGCTTCAATCCAGCGGCTTGTATCCGATCCAAAACCTCTGCCAAATTCCTTAAATGCTCGTTGAAATCCTTGCCCATAACGATGATGTCGTCCAAATATACGAGGCACGTCCTCCAATGTAATCCCTTTAGCACGCGCTCCATTAGCCGTTCAAAAGTCGCAGGGGCGTTACATAATCCGAATGGCATAACGTTAAATTGCCATAATCCGTTACCCACACTGAATGCTGTTTTCTCGCGATCTTCCTCCTGGACTTCCACTTGCCAATAGCCGCTTTGCAGATCTAATGTTGAAAATATTCGAGCACCCGATAATGTGTCTAACGTGTCATCGATCCTTGGCAATGGGTAACTATCCTTTTTCGTCACAGCATTTAATTTTCGGTAATCCACGCAGAATCTCATGCTACCATCCTTTTTCTCGACTAACACCACTGGTGAACTCCATGGACTGCTTGATGTTTCGATTACCCCTGCTGCTTGCATATCTTTTACCATTCGATCCACTTCCCCTTGCTTTGCCAATGGTAATCTCCTGGGTGGTTGGCGAATCGGCATTTCTGCTCCTGTATCTATTCGATGTTTTACCATTGTAGTTCTCCCATTATTGTCCGGTGTACTGTAGAATATTGGCATGTACCGCTCGAGCAATTGTTTTGCCATATTTTTCTGTTCGTTGGTAAGATCTTCGATCCATTTCTCCATGAATTGTTCTCCAACCTCTTTCTGCCCTTGCGAGTTACTCGTATTAATCGGATTTTTCTGCTCGCACTTTACAATCGCAGATATTTCTTCACATTTTCCGATTATTGTCCCTTTCTTGGTGGTTTTCGTCTTATCCAAGAGATTTAGAGTCCTAATTGGTACTCTATTATCGCTGTCTGGTTTCACTAAAACTTTCCCGATCATAATTTCTCTGGCTCCGCTCTCCGCTTCATTGGCTTCCACAACCCACAACCTGGGTGACCCAGAACCTCCCTCCAATCTTGCCCATACTATTGTTTCCGAATTCGGTGGCAGCTTCTCCCGATGATCCATTATAATTTGCCTGGTCGTTTCTCCTATAGCGCTAACGTGAAGTGGCAACTCGATATTATCGTAGGTTAAAACACCCCGTCCAACATCCACCACGAAGCCATTCGTTCTCATGAAGTCCATTCCCAAGATGACTTCGTCTACAATATCTGCAACCAGCACCTCGTGTTGAAAGTGATTTCGCCCAATCTTTATTTTTACGACCTTTTTCCCTTTTATTGCTGAATTTTCTCCAGTCGCCGTTCGTAATTTCATGCCATTAGCTGGTTCTATAATTCCATCGATAATATCCTCACGAACAATCGTATGAGTTGCTCCCGTATCCAGCGTGATCATGCATTTCTTCCCATCAATATCGGCTTCAGTTGTTAAGCTGTCACCGCTTCTTGCTACTCTCGAAACATGGATGGAGGTCATGGGGCAATCGGTTGTGGGAGTCAGCTTCTGCCCCTGCAAACTGACTCTTTTTAGTTTAACGACTCCGCTGTCGTCTGACTCTCCTCTCTGGATTCTATCTGCTCCTCGTTTGATCTACGCTTCATAGGAGATGACGACCTTGCTCGTTTCTTCTTAATCTCCCAACAGTCCCGTGAAATGTGACTCGTCCTATCACACACCCAGCATTTAATCTTGCCACTTCCATATCTAATAAATATAACTAATAAAAATAAGTAAATACAATTTTTGGTTGTTACTTTGAGAACGATATTTATTCTATTCCAGAATGGGTTTAGCTTGTACCAAAGTAAGACCGTAAATATGGTGTGGTTTGTCGGTAAAATAATTTGTTTAATTTTTTCTTTAAAAAGCTGACAGTTGATATAATGGCGGACCAATGAAGCTAACTATAGGTCTATAAAGTATACCAGCTCTGCAAATTTTTGGCAAACCGTACAACAAAAGTATACCGTAATTAAGTATACCGTACTATTAAGTTATTATACCGTACTCTTAAGTTCGTTAATCATCTGTGAAACAGATTTCAGAAAGTTAAGATTTTCATTCTATCCCTTTTTCAACGAAAAAAAAACATTGGCTCAATTTAAGTCCAAACCACACAAATGTGTGAGAAAAAATCATAGTATGTAATGGCGTTTTTGATAAAAAATTTCCCTTGATTCGAAGTACAACCAACACAATTGTGTGTATAGTTATAGTGTTTTTTTCGGACGAAAATAAGTTTGAAAGGAATGCACAAATGTGTAAATTGGTTACAAAACAGATACAAAAATAAGTTTTTTACATGATTCTTTTGCCGTACCCACACAATTGTGTTACCGGGCAGGAAAAGGGCTATATTTGAAATGTTGATACGATCGAAGCGATCTCGTTTACGCATGGTATGTGGCAAGATAAGCGCAATACATACTATGAGCGATCATCAAAAAATATAACATTTCAATATCTCTAAAGAAACCTTTGGCTACTATAATAACCTTTTTATCAAACCAAGATTTCTCTTAAACATAATAAAATAATCTATAAGCAGTGTAAGAATATGGTTCAGTCAAAGTTGGAATTTAATACAATTGAAATGAATTATTTTTTTTTGTTATTATTGTTAAGTACAGTTTATATAGTTTGCTCGTCGAACGTAAGACTAGGACAGCAGAAAGGTTCGTCATGTATTCCAGGTATGCCAGGTCCAAAAGGCCAAAAGGGGTTTAAAGGTAAAAAAGGAAAACCTGGCATTATTGGTGGGTCGGGTATGCCGGGCCCGACTATTTTGGTGGATTGTACAATCGCACGTGAATCTTTTTCACGCGTACGCCGTGCCTTATATTCTAAAGATGAAACGTGTAGAGGACGGCCAGGCCTACCAGGTGAACCCGGTCAAAAAGGAGACCGGGGAGTAACCGGAATGAAAGGAGTACGTGGGCCACCAAGCGATACAGCTTGTAAGAATACTAATACTCTACCACTTTATCGAATGGAAAGTACATTCATATTGATTGACAAATTTGATTTGATTTTTTAATTTCTAATTTCAATATTTTACTTTAGAAAAAATCTGTCGCTACAGCATCAGAACCAAATGGTCCACCAACGTATCAGGAATTGAATCGGGCATTCTCGTCAATAGGTCCACCTGGTTTACCTGGTATACGGGGTACTGTAGGAGTAACAGGCAATCCAGGCTTTGCTGGACCTGAAGGTTTTCCGGGATAACATCATAATCGACAACATGTTATTATAAAAATAAGTTTAATTAAATCATAAGCAAAACCACAGAAAACTAACAGAAGAGACATAACTCGATTTTTCGGTACAGCTATTAGATGTAAATAAATAAAATGGTACAGTAAAGCGGTATAAGCGTAATAAAACGGTAAAGCGTTTAATTTTGTGAGCCACTTATGCCTGCGGTTGCGGTTGCACACAAAAATGGCTAATGGCCGGATAGTTGCGCTAAGTTGTTAAGTTAAATGTTTTATACGAAATCTTTTTTCGCAATCAGAAAAACCTCAACGCAAATTTGATTAAATATATTTTACTCCATGGAAATATTTTCAGACTATCTAAGGATTAGTAATCTAGATTTGGGAGGTGATCTAGATGTTATTATAGTCTGATCAATTTAGATTACACTATAACTCGTATCAATTTGAAGCGTAGAATAATTCTTCAAAAAGTTAGAGATTTGGTAGAAAATCTTGGGCGGTATCTTGTACCAGACAACCTAAAAGAATTATTTCATCCTATGTAAACGTAAAAATTTAAACTACGATTTTATTTTCTGTAAATCGCCGCATACAATCAAAAATATTTTGTTTTTTTGCGTATATTTAATTATTAAAAAATTTTCAGGATTCTGATTGCTGAACATTTGTGCCATAAAACTAAAATAACTGTGCTGTCTTATGCTTAACAATTTACTAACTATTGACTACTTAGGTGTCTGTAACCGGGTCAAGTCTATCATATTTAACAACCTTTCCTATCCCACCATCCTGTTATGTGTAAAAAAGGGTGTACGGTAGGCCCGATGTATCCGGGATACCTGCTTAGTCTTGGCTGTACATTCTAATCAATCAATCAATTTTAATCCGAAATGAAAGTATGATTATGAAACCTCATTTGAGGCGGCCAAATCCCTTGATGGGATGTATAGTGCGAGCGAGAGAGAGAGAGAGAGGGAGAGAGATAGAGAGAGAGAGAGAGAGAGAGAGAGAGAGAGAGAGAGAGAGAGAGAAATATTTTTTTTTAGAATGAAATGTCGATTCGAAGTGATGGTACAACATACCGCCCCTGGATTAAGTGATTACACCGCCTTAAGTTTAGCGATAGATGACCGAAACAATTTTAATGTTTTTTGTTTGATATGTACAACAGTACACAGTAATCTTAGGAAAATTTATTATTTACAATTTGCGCCACAAATTTTTCAAAAATTTAGGACAATTTAAGAGGGCTCATGCTTAACGGATTAAGTCATGTTGTCATTGCTAAAACTTTGTAAACTTCCATATGCAACCTCCATAAACTCTTGCTTTTATAGTAGAGAGATCAAAACGGATTGTAAATGTGCAGTGCAATTTTAGTAAAATAATGATATGGGTTTTTTAGGCTTCGTAAAATTCGAAATCGAGAAATCCGTCCATCATGAAACCGGAAAAAATGTGACGTAAAATTCAACTACTCTGAAGACGAATTTCACATGGCTCGGAAAATTTGAAGAATTGGCGAGTCAGTACGAATAGTATTATTTTCGGGTGTGTAATGAAATCCCAGTTTGTCAAAATCCCGTTTTTTTTTCTAAATCCCGGTTTTCTGTAAAAAATACCCGATTTTTAAGAAATCCCGGTTTGAATTTTTAAAATTTGACATGTTTGAAAATGGGAATCTTAAACGATTTTTTGACAAAATTCAAAAATGAATTTGCGATAAAGTTCTAAAAAATGGCTGATAGGGATGGAATTTGGATGGAGGGCTAAGTGCCCGTGAGAGTTATCGAAGCCGTCAACCTCTACAATTATTGCATTTCAAAATGTTGCATTAAGAAAATATGTATTGCTTTTTTTATTAATCTTGCAACTACAAAATGTTGCAATTGCAAATTGTTGCAAGATCTTGCAATTACAAAATCTCTCATAACAAAATGGTGCAATTATTTTTCTTTTTAGGTGTCATTAATAGATTCTATCTAATCCGCTCCTAGCGCGGCACGCAGTGCGACATATTTGCTGATCCCGGCTCCTACGTCCCCCGAAGTTCAAATCTAAAGCCCCTCGGAGGGCTAAAAGGGGGGAGCGTTACCCTCTACAATTATTGCATTTCAAATTTTGCATTAATAAAATATTGCTTTTTTTATTAATCTTGCAACTACAAAATGTAGCAATTACAAAATGTAGCAATTACAAAATGTAGCAATTACAAAATGTAGCAATAACAAAATGTAGCAATTACAAAATGTAGCAATTACAAAATGTTACGAGTGCCAAATCTTGCAATTACAAAACTTTATTATTTTGTGCAATTAGAACTAGAAGAAAAGAAAACGGGATTTTGAAAACCGGGACTTCGTAGTACACCCATTATTTTCATTAATAAGCCAACCTTCATTTTAATTCGCTGCTTCATAATGGCCATATTCGCGGCGGATCGAATTTTCGGAAAGCGAATTTATTTCATAATGGACTCCCAGTCCCAAGTTACACAGTGCGATTGAATCACGGAGCAGAGATAAAAAGTTAGACCTGCGCAACAGATCTAGTGATGCCTTATGATAGTTTTTTGTCAACCACTATTAAAACCAGTGGCACTATTCTGGTAATTCCCCGGGAATAGGGAACTGGGGAAAGATTTTACATAGCTTTTATCTATAAATCAGTTTTTTCTGGCCTACTGAGAAAAAAGTTTGATGTAATTATTTGTAAATTGGGAATAATTTTTCCATAGTGAAATTATCAGGGAAAGTTATTCCCAATTTTATTTTCAAAAGAATTACCACTAATTTTTTACCTACAATAAGACATCGTCGTAAAATCTGATCCGCGGCGGATATTCCTATTATTAAACTAAGTATTTCAACCGTCAAATTTAAATGAATCAAAATAAGCCTTCGTTTCCATAAAATAAATAAGTATTTCGAATTGTTGTCCGTTTGTTGAAAACTTAAAAAATAAAATCAAAATGTTTAGCATATAAGATAAATTTGCCAAAAATAATTTAATACATTTTAAAATTTATTAAATTATTTATATATATTTTATTAATTTTGTTATGTTACGATATCCGTCACCTAACTATGTAGCTTTCGGATTTGATAATTGAATTTTCTCGTAAAATCCGCTAACTCGGATTTTTATTTCATAATAGTATATCTGCGCGGATCGTAATTTTTTAGTTTCATTACGTCGATTATAGAACTCGCCGGATTTACTGCGGCGGGAGTCCAAACTCTATATAAAAAAAATTAAAATCACTAATTTCAATCAAGGTTGCGTTGAAAAATGGGTATATTTTCATATAATTCAGTTTTTACGATTCGCAATGTTTTAGCTGCGGATTTCGAACGAATATTTTTGTTTGATTTGTGTGAACATAAAACCAGTTTAACATGCAACCTTAACATGCATTCATGTTTTTTTTTTTTTTTATGGAGTTTGGACTCCCGCCGCAGTAAATCCGGCGAGTTCTATAATCGACGTGAATACGAATAATCAACGCGAGACGGACTAACCATGTCGGAAAAATTTCATAATAGGCATAGGCCCCCGTCATTGAGACATAGAAAGCTAATGACAGATTTACAATTCTACGTACAATATAGTACGTATAGTATATCACATCTTTCCAAAACAAATTACAGAACCATTTTATTAATGCTTACTTTTCTCAGTAAAATCTAATTTTTATTAAAATAATAATTATTATAATTAAATTAATCAATAAAATATCTATAAATTATCAAATTAAAGAAGATAATTAAAATTTTCACATGTGATTGATGAACTGCTTCCAAGATAGTGAAAAACATCGTTCCGAAAATACAAAATTAAATGAACTTAATTCAAAAGACCCATAACATTTTCTGATGAGCCTCCCTTTTTTACTTCACTTATTGGAGAACAGAAAAAATACCAACAGCGGAAATCTTAATCTTTGTTTAAAAGTAAATAATATTAATATTAAAATGGGCCAATTTTTGTGATTTTATTCTTATTTTGTTAAATCGACTTGGCCTGAAAATGTAGCGGCTGCTTGCCCTGGTACTGAAAACTGTGGTCTGAAATTACCAAAATTAGCGGCTGCAGCAACAAAACCTGGTAGTGCTGTACCTTGGAAACCAGTTGGGAATTGCTGCATAACTTGAGCTGGAGACGGAGTATTTCCTGCTGTTGCCGCTAATCGTGATAAAATGGATCGTTCCGACATTTGTAATCGCTGAGCTACTGGTGGTATTCTCGCTAATGTAGCCGGTAACCGTGATACATCACTCTTCATGTCTGATAAAAGTTCTTCTAATTGATTCAACACTTTGTGAAGAACTGCATTTGCTGGTTTATTACCAGCTAATGATTCTTTGCTTAAATGTTGATGCGACTCGGCCAAACATTCCACCTCGGCAAACCGGGCATTTAAAGACATTGCTGGGTGATTTGGATCTTGCGTTAAGTTCAAATACGCGGCCCGCCTTAATTGTTCTTCAATGACGAGAGCCTGTTCTAAAAGCTTAAAACGACGAGCAAGGAATTTATTTTTGATTTCTAAGAAATTTCCTTTGCCGACATCCATTTTGAAAGGTTCATTAATAATCGCAAATCTAATATCATTTTGGATATCTTGCCATCTGCCATATCCGTGCGTTACAATACCAGCCAACAACCAGTAATCATGACGTCTATGCCAAATTTCGTATTCACGTCCAGGAACAGCGGCCTTTTCTTCATTTAACCAAAGTGTATGCAATTCAGTGAACCCGCCATCGGCAATGTTAAACATAAAATTACGCTTATGGACCTCTAAAGTTTCTTCAAGCCTTTTCTCTGATTTTATATCCGGTTTAATTTCTGGTGGATCATCATCATCTTTAACAAGAACAACGTCGTCATCCTCTTCTTTTTTCGGGTCAATTTTGATTGTTTCTTTCTTAACATCAACATCAGACTCAATTTTAGTTTCATCTGGCACCACAAGCTTAGGTGGATCATCGTCATCAATCGGGATTGGAGCGTCATCCATTTTATCATCTTTAATAGATACTTTTTCTTCTTCTTTCGGCTTAACTTCCTCTTTCTTATCATCTTGGACATCATTAGATTCTTTGTTGAGAATAATTTTCTCATCCTCCATTTTTGGAATATCATCTTTTAATTCAATCGGTTGCTTTTCAGTGTCTTTTTTATCTTTATTTTCTTCTTCAACTTTCTCGTCTTCTTTATCCACAATGGGAATAGGACTTGCAGCCGCTGATGTTGCAGGAGTTGCACTCGTCGACGTTGTTGCACTTTTCTCACCGTCTACTGACGATGGAGCAATAATTGGTTTAACCGGTTCACATGGTTTACGAATTAATTCGGGCATACTATAGTAACCATTGATGTGTTCGAATTCTTGCACTTTTTTACGAATTAGTGACATTACACCAATTCGTGTCAACACATGTTGTCTACTTAGACCTTCTCTAGGAACGCCATCGGCAAATGTTTCCGAATTATCAGCACCAGGTTCACATAAATGGCGCATGAATAACGAAACGTAGGCTTTAAAATTTCGTTCCGATTTACCGCGAAGATCTCGTACAAGCCACTGAGAATTGAAAGCATCTTGAGGTGGCATGCCGTAACGCATAATAGCATTAAGAAAGCTTTTTCTTTGACGCGCATTAAATCCAAGGACTTCAATGTTACCGCCAACTCTCGCCAATAATGGTGGTAGTGGGCGATCTCGTTCGCTTTTCTGTTCAATGCGGCGTTTACTTCTTCTTCCTAATTCGCCATTATCATTCTTCTCATCAAAGTCATCGTCGCCCCCATCTTCATCAGAACCACCAGAATAATCTGAATTATAGTCAGATACATTTTCTTGCCAATTTGTATCTTCTCGAGATTCAGCCGTCACAACACCGCCATCAGTGTAATTAACCTGTTTCCGGACACGTTTACCTTTGCCAAGTGTTCGTCCCACATCCTCTTGATGTTGCTCATAATGGTGTCGCAACAACTTAACCCAATAAGCAGGATCAGAATTCTCAGCTTCCTGTTTGATAATCTCAGTATCATCAGCCTCGTCGTTCTCTTCTTTTGTGGCATACGATGCGACTTTGAATGAAGACAAATATTCATTGGCCCAACTTTCCTTTTCTTCAATACCCCGGTTTGAGCGATCTAGCAGTTCAGCAACGGCTTTATCATCATAATGAATAGCATCTTCTTTGCCTTCATCCTCCTTGAACAATTCTTCAGTACCGAAACGTAAAATATCATCAAGCTCCTGTTTTGTAAAATTGGCCTGCTTTCCTCCAATTCCAGGTCGAACCACTAAATGAGTCAACATCATTTTACGTTTTGCAACTTGGGTAACCCGCTCTTCAACTGAATTACGCGTAACAAATCTGTATATCATAACCTTATTCGCCTGACCAATGCGATGGGCTCGAGAAAATGCTTGAATATCATTATGCGGATTCCAATCTGAATCGTAAATTATAACGGTGTCGGCAGTGGCTAAATTAATACCTAATCCACCAGCTCTTGTTGATAATAAGAAAGCAAATTGTGGAGCTCCAGGCGCATTAAATCTGTCGATGGCATCTTGACGGAGTGATCCAGTAATACCACCATCAATACGTTCGTATTTGTAGCCTTCAATTTCTAAAAAGTCTTCTAGAAGATCCAACATCTTTGTCATCTGAGAGAAGATTAGAACTCGATGTCCTTGTTCTTTAAGCAATTTCAACATTTTTCCAAGAAGAATTAATTTTCCAGCTGCCTTAGTCAGAGCGGAACCCTCATATCCACCTCCAGGTCCAAGAGGTGCTTCCTCAGCAGCCGACGGGAATAAGTATGGATGGTTACAGCATTTTTTTAAATCCATCATAACATTGAGCAAAGAACAAGCGCCACCGCCGGATTTCGAATTCAAAGCTTCGTAATTTCTGGTCAAAATAAATTTGTAGTATTTTTTCTGTAGCGGTGATAATTCCACACGAACAATAAACTCAGATTTTGATGGCATATTTTTCAAGACATCAGCTTTGAGACGACGAAGCATATGTGGCCCCAACATTTCATGTAAACGTTTAACTTGCTCTTCCTTTGATACATCGGTGAATTCACCCTGGAATGCGGCTAAATCATTGAATTTATCTTTATTTAAGAAATTCAACAAATGGAACAACTCTTCGAGATTATTTTGCAATGGTGTTCCCGTAAGCAATAGTTTGTAAGCAATGTTGTAGTTGCCTAAAATTTTAAAGAATTTGCTTTGATTTGATTTTAGCCGATGTGCCTCATCAACGACGAGAACTGACCAATCAATTGATCCGAGACAAGCTGCATCAATTGAAACTAACTCGTAACTGGTTAATAGAACATTAAATTTAATACTGCTTGAGCGAACTTTTCCTGGACGCTGCCCACGAATTGCGCCTTCTTCGAATGATATTTCGTGTTCCCGGATAATTGCACGAGAATCCTTATCGCCAACGTACGTAATACAGTAGAAATCTGGAGCCCATAATTCAAACTCGCGCTCCCAATTGATAACGGTGGACAGTGGCACGGCCACCAAAAATGGACCACGACAGTGGCCTTCTTTATAGAGCGAATATAAAAAGGTTACAGTTTGGATAGTTTTACCCAGACCCATTTCATCGGCCAGAATTGTATCGATACCTTGGCCCCATGAATATCTCAACCAGTTAATACCCTCCAACTGATAAGGATGCAACGACATCCCAGTTTCGTTAATGAATGACGGTTGAATTTCGTACTTCTTCTTCAAATCAGTTGTTGGTTTATCTGGGGGTGGTGTATAACGTTTTGGTTGAATTCGATCATCATCTTCCAATTCCTTTTGACGTCCTTTGCGCCCTTTTTTACCCTTCTTACGAATACTAGTATCAGCATTGCAAGCACTTCGTAAATCCATATAATATTCAATCGCAGTTTTAATACCGGGAATATCATCATTTTCCTCTTCCCAAGTGGCTTGGTCATAGTGTAATTCACGCCACTTCACAAGATATAAGACACGCCCGTCGCGCATTGTACGATGATTTATGACACGATGAACCAAAAGCCATTCCGGTTTGACCCCGTAACGATAAAACTTTTCTTCTAAATTAACTTCAATGTCATCATCGCAATGGAGCTTATGTTTCTGAATTCGTTTCCAACGACTATCAGCCTCATCCAATGCTTCTTCAAATTTCGGTGGTTCTTCCATATCGTACTTACGTGTATAATATCGGAACATCAATGGATGATATACATCAAGCTGAAGTTCAGATATCCATTCACAATGCCAATAAGATTGATCATGCCATTTAACAAAATATTCACGTTGTCTCGATTGAATTTTCTTAGAAGTGCCAGGTTCATTTGGATCAATTTCGCCCCAACGCCAACATAATATCTTAGCAACTTTCCCGGCAAGCGGAGGGCAGCTGCACCGTGGGCATTTCCAATCACCATCTGGAATTTCACTTAGCGGTGGTGTAAGACAAAATGTATGGTAAGCGGATGGACATGAATCACAACAAAGAAGTTCACCTCCATCTTTACATAATCGACAAAACTCTTGATGTTCATCTTCATCATCTTCAGCCGGGCCTTCTGCTTCACATGTTGGACAAGACCATTTGCCTTCCGGTGCCTCTTCCAACTCAGGATCTAAGCATACCAAATGATACGCCTTAGGGCAGGTGTCACAAAGTATAATTTCACCACCTTGTTGGCAAACCTCACAATAATCTTGATGCTCTTGCTCACCATCATCTCCATCTGGGAACCGACTTGTCGTCTTAAGCTTACGTTTCTTCTTTGATTTCATTCCAATCTTGGTTTTCGCCTTCTTGCGTACGGTCGGCTGACTATTATCAGC
Organism: Nephrotoma appendiculata; assembly: GCA_947310385.1. NCBI lineage: Eukaryota > Metazoa > Arthropoda > Insecta > Diptera > Tipulidae > Nephrotoma > Nephrotoma appendiculata. Next base: position 182,202,687 of record OX371223.1, on the reverse strand, counting down.
TTCAGTTCCATCATCGCCTTTCACATCTTTTTCCTTATCGGCTTTATCTTCGTTTTGTTGAAGCATTTTTTCAAATTCTAAATCTGAATCACGTTCACTACCGTTTGCACTGCCATCTTGATCTTCGTCGGAACTAGCATTTCTACGTTTACCAAATTTAATTTTTAAAGTCGGAACTTTACCAGATTTACGACCTTTTTTGCCTGGTCCTCTTCCTCGACGTTTTTTAGTTTTTGGTTCTTCTTCTTCCTCTTCCTCGTCATCGTATATGTCGTCTTTGTCTTTATTTGAACTCCTTGATCGACTAGGTTTTGGATGATATTCAGGAGAACGGGGAGAAGGTTCGTCCTCTTCTTTGCGTTCATCTTGTTCACATTGTAAATATGGATTAACTTCAGAAAATTCCCGCCATTTAGCCGCAACCAACATCATTAACTTAGACATTGGTACCTTCGGGTTTTCTTTTTGCAGAATTGGACGAACATGCTGCTGGAATATCTTATATGTGATCAAATTTTGAAAATCAGATTCTGAATATTCTATCTTGACATCGGTTAAATCAAATGTGGTGCAAACTTCTTCAATTGTTGGCATGCTTGAATCATTTGAAGAAGATTGTTGTGGTGCTGGTGCTGGAGTAGTTGGAGCTGAATTAGTTGCTGATTTATCTTTCCTCTTACGGCCCCGTTTCGGGGCTACATAATCAGAATCATCCGCCATAATATCATCCTTACCATAATCACTTTCATCTTCACCACTTTCATTTTTCTTGCGTTTTTTTTTCTTCCGTCCTTTTTCTTTGTCATTTTTGGCCTTGCGTTTTTTACCTTTCTTCTTTTTACGGCCATCGTCAGGCTCATAATCATCGTCTTCCTCATTCTAAAAAAATTATAGATATTTCAAATGCATATTCCGTTAATCTTTCCAAATCGATCCACGTTTATTAGTTATAAGACATGATTCTTTTATACTTACGGCTGGTTTTACCAGTGGTTCATCAGACTCGCCCCCATTTGATGCTTGATCTTCAGGTGGTTCAACAGTTGATTCCTCCAATTTACTTTCATCCTCCTCAATCGTTGCGTCTATAAACCGACAAAAATTAACCAAAAAGTCGGAAAATAAAGAATAAATTTGGAAATTTTAGAATTTGATTTTCGTGATTTTTATAACACAAAAAACCAAAATGGCAACCATTTTGATTCCACTTCATACAGTGGGGTCAGGATTTTACACGAAAAAACATAAAACAAAACGTCGTCTCTTGTAATCCTCTTCTATGCACCGCGTTTTATAATGAAAAATACTAAACTTCGAATGGAAATTTTAACAAAATACACTTTTAAATACAAACTATCACATACTACACAATATTTAATTATTTTAGTAACGAATTAGACAAATAAAATTTAACACAAAAAATAAAAAATAACAAAAGACGGAACAAAAAAATTCGCATAGCGGATTACATAGAAAAAAAAATCTTACCGGCAGCAAAATTACTATCCTCTATTTCCTCATCTGAAGCCATAATACAGTTACTATTAATATGGTACAATTGATATTAACTAGTGTATTATTCCGCTATCATTAAAATAACTTATAATTTCTGTGGATTTGTTTGGAAAATACTTTAATTATTCCGATAATTATTTTCGAAACAACACTTGCACACACCACCGCCGCTTCTACTTTTATTTTTAATTTTTTTTAATATGGAGTTCTTTCTCTGTTTAGAGCCACGGACACAGTGATGAAAATTGAACTGCATATCGTGTATGTATATCAAAATTTGAATAAATCATAATAGTATGTGTACAAAAAGTTTTTCAATCGCTGGAACGGTAGAGCGAGACGACCATATTTTGACATAGCGTTGTTATCGAGCTGTCGTAAAACATCGGTAAAAACGTGTTAAAACAAAAAAAACTGTTTGTGTAATGACAGATTTTGTTCAGTGGAAGAGGCCTTTTAGCTGCTCATATGAAATTTAAACTTCTCTCGGCGACAACCGATAATAAAATATGAACCGGAGATTTAAATGAAGCGGACATTTAAAAATGTCACATGTGTGACAAACTTTATTTGTTAATTATAATCATACGTAGTGAAAATATATCTCAGTTTATAGTTAAATTAAACAAACTATTAGAAATACATATATGTACATACATATATCCCTTTTCCGACCAGAAAAAGAAACTCATAGAATTAAATTAATTCCATAGAATGAGTGTAAGCAACAAGTGTCACAAATTCGGAAGTAAAAGAGAAAGCATATAAATCAACGGTCCGTATTAAGAATTTGTTCGATCGAAATTAAAAACTACGCAAATTCAAAACTATTTTTATTCCAATATAGAACGCTTTAACTGTTTTCATTTTCGGTAAAAACTAGTACTTATAGTATTCCAAAATAAAAAATAATTTTGAAATGAAAAGCACTTAATAATATGTAGATACGTTGCAAGATAGCGAGATATGACTAAACCATATGGATTTTTGATATAACCATCCTATTTTGGCTTGTGACAGATGAAATAGCAAACTTTATATGGGTAAAATATTGCCACCATTATTGCCGCCAGTATTTTAACTTCTTTGACATATCCCTATTGCTGCATGGTAACATAATTGTGTGGGTAGGGCAAAAGTACCATGTCAAAAATTTATTTTTGTTTGTTTTTTGAACCAACTTACACATTTGTGCATTCATTCCGTTATTTTCATCCGAAAAAAAACACTATCGTAAAACTAAATATGTACTTTATAATATTTATCTTTATTTTTCAACCAAGAAAAAAAAATGGCTCAACATAAGTCCAAACCACACAAATGTGTGAGTAAAAAATCATAGTAAGGTATAGCGTTTTTGATAAAAAATTTCGCTTCATTTGAAGTAGAACCAACACAATTGTGTGTATATTTATAGTGTTTTTTCGGACGAAAATAAGTTAAATAGGAATTCACAAATGTGTAAGTTGGTTGAAAACACATACCAAAATAAATTTTTGAAATGGTACTTTTGCCCAGCTGCACAATTGTGTCAGTAAGTCAGTATACTTTCAAATACTACTAAAAATATACTTCTATACTTACAAAATGACGTATTTCATTTTATTCAAAAGTTGTTTCGTAAACATTATACCACAATAATAGTGTATCAATAATACATGAAAAACGTGGCACCTAAACACTTATGAGCGGTAGTGTACGCCTATATCCGTTTTCCTGCCTGCCCACACAATTGTGAGGGTGAGGCAAAAGAATCATGTCAAAAATTTATTTTTGTATATATGAAGCAACATACACACTTGTGCATTACTCTTAATTCGTTTCCGTCTGAAAAATAACACTAACTATAATAATAATAAAATAATTAATATGTTATCAAAAACAAGTAATTAATATGTTATTTAATTTATATGTTATCAAATTATAATGTTTTTTTCAAAAATAATTCCGATTTAACTAAGATCCGTTAAAATCCAGAAGACATTACAATCAGTCATTTTTTACTCACACATTTGTGTAGGTGGGGCTTAAATTGAAGCAAAATTTTTTTTTCTTTGGTAGAAACTAAGGATATTGCAGGAAATGGCTAAAAATGTGACTATCAATAAACGCAAATTCGAATAGGAAAAGGCGTACTCGACAGACAAATTGTAACCATAACAGGCTTCGTGGTCTTAAAACTGGAACTTCACAAAAATATAGACGGACTATTTCTGCCGATTATATTCTACTGAGCAAATTGTTGTTGTGTTGCCGGAATTTTTCGTAAACAATAAAGGGGTCTATTATGAATTTTCGACGTCGCAAATTTGTCGAGTTCGACAACGTCGAATATAGCTATTATGAGTTATTCGACAATGTCGAAAATACATCAATCACAAATAACATTGGAAGGATCTCTTCCATAAATTCCACTAATATTTCGCTCCGAGTTTGTGGAGGTCATAAAACAAATCCGACAATAAATGTAAATTTTAAATTTAAATAAATTTAATTATTTTAATTAAACAAAATCACATATAAATTAAATTGTTTAATGAGCTTTAAGTTTAAAAAATTAAAATAACAGTTATTTAGCTCTTTTTATATTTTTTATTTATTAATACTTAAGCTTTCGGAACCATTTCGGTTCCATTCTCAAAAGTATGTAAATCAATTTAACAAAAAAAATATTTTCTATACAAAATAAAATAAAATCGAAATCAAGGCTAACTAAAACGTAGCTATTTTCCTGTAGATATCGCTCGCTACTAGAAAACATATATTCTTTATTTTAGCAAAGCAACAAAATTCACATATAAAATATGTATTCACATATAAAAATGAAATTGAAAGTTAACACACAAAATAACTAAACATGTAAATATATGTGACTCATATTTTATTAATTGTTTATTTTCTTATTAAATTGCACGATTTGCGATTTATTAAGTTAAATCGTTTATTTACGACACCTCAATAGCAGTCGTATAATTTTCGTTTTTATCTAAAATAATGCGCGTCGCAATTTCATAATAGGAAAATTTGCGATCTGTCGAAAAAAAAACGCGCCGAAAAAATTTCATAATAGACCCCAGTTTTAGCACTTTTAGGCCAGCGTTTCGTATACATGTTATTTTTAGGTTACTTAGCGGAGCATTTGTTATATATTTTCCAAATGCCAATCCCCTGCCAATCCCAAAGATAATTTTAAATTTATTAGTAATTTTAAAGATATACAATTCATTGTCAAACATTGGAAATGAAGATTTTTTTTTTTTTTTTTTTTAATAATTTATAGGCTAAATTTTGTTGATGCAAAAATTTCCTCCTTACATATTTATTGTAGGCTAATATTTTAAATATTTTTGAAAATTAAAGAAAATATAAAATCACATGAATTTGTTTATCCGAAAAACAACATTATATTTTTTTTTATAATTTTTGGGATATACAATTTATTGTTGTCAAACATTAAAAATAAAGATTTTTCATATATTTTAAATAAATTATATGTTTGTTGAAGCTAAAACTTCTTCAACTTTTTATACCATAAAATAAGTCACTCTGATGTAAATTTTAGTTCTTATCTTAGTCATATGCTTAGCAAATTTTTGTATTTTCTCCAACGAATATTAGCTTTACAAGTCGGGTTTAAACATTTAATCGAAAATAAAAATATACAAATGAAGTATATTCGGGTTTAAAAAGTCAAAAATTTTAAAAATAAAATATCTCGTAAAAATTTCTAACGAAGATTATCCGATTGTAATGTTTGAGTAAAATGACAAAGATAAATAAACAGCGAAAATTATACGAATTTTCTGAAAACAAAAATAATTGAACACTAATATATGATCAGAAAACTAATCGCAATAAACGGACTTGTTTTATTCGGTTAACATTCATTCTAAAAACTTTTTGGTTATAGCACAGCATGCCATTATATGTAGAGAGTGAAATGGAACATAATAATGTATACATTTTTTTATATAAAAAATCTAGAAGGTAAAACTTTGTATTTATTTAGGAATATAACAATAATATGTGATTTTAATTAAATTAATTTATGTGTTTTTGAAATTCATGAGTCCATAATATATATTTTTTGAATTCTAAGTGTTGTACTGTTTTATTTTTGTTGTATAGAAATTGATGTATGGTATAGATATGTAGAATACATTTTCGTTGGTTTCGATTATTTATATATTTTTTATTTTGTTTATTTACTTTTAATTTTGATAAATTGCAGGGTTCAAAATTACTCTTCACTTTGTTTCTATTCCATTTATATTCTCCCAATTGATGATTTTCTAAGTTTTTCCTTACTTTTACGATCGTGAATAGTAAAATAAAAGATTAAGAATAATATTCAGTTTTCAACGAAAAGAGAGCGAATAATGAAAAAACAAACAACGATGTTTTGAATAGATCAGAAATTATATTTTTCGACTGTCTGCTCTTTGTTAAAGGAATAGTTGACGAATACTTTATAAATTTGTGTTTTAGAGCAAATATTTTCACATGTGGTAATTGATTGATTGTATTATCGAATTTTTTTTTGTTTGCGAAAACTAAAACAAAATTTTATTCTCTTCTTTTATTTTACTTTTCATATTTGTTTGAATAGATAATAGAATATCCCACTACTGTGAGAATAAGAAGTATATTTTTTGTTTTCTATTCAATGCAAGATGAATATAATCAGTGAAATTTTGCTTTCTATTTGTTCGATCAATAAAGAAAGAATAACATATTTTGCAGAGTGAATTTTAGAACCCTGATAAATTGTTTACCTTTTTAAGTTAGTTTTTATTCAGAATTTTACCTTTGCCGCTATGATGTCTATAATTTGGTGATCTTCGTATAATATATATGGCAAAATTTGTGTGTGTATGAAGAGTAGATAACATAGAGAAGAAATCTGAAGATATAACTAACCTGCATGAACATATATTTTGCTCTGTATATTGTACGGCGATCAAACTAGAGATATCATAGCGGAAAATTTGAAAATTCTAAATGAAAATTAGCTTAAAAATAAAGTAAAAAACCATTTATTAAAATTAACACAATCAACAAAATTTACTCTCAAGAGATTGAACATTTATTTTTCTACCACATTTACGAGATATAAATAAATAAAGCGAAAAAAACTTAACAAAATCGAATTATCCGTAGCATTTATATGTAATTCTTTTTTCCTGTTTACGTTTTTTGGGGCCTGCACCCTGCACACATCTAAGTTCGATATATTGTGATATGTCTGTATACTCTATTGTGACATGTCTGTATCACATAAAAGTAAAAAACAACAAAAAACTCTTATGTCTTTTTTCCTGCCTGCCATCACAATTCTGTGGGTAACGAAAAAGAATCCTAGACCATCATACACATTTCTGCATTCCATTTAAATCGTTTTCGTCCGAAAAATAACACCCTAACTTTAATAATAGTAAAATAGTTAATGGGTCCGATTCTCGTAACATAAAATTGACCGCGCTTTCTCTAAATGAGAGAGGAAGATGAAATGAATGAGATCTAAAGGCAATCTATTGAGACAAACCTATTGTAAAATGTACCATTTACATTAAAACCAGCTGTTTGATGTACTTGCTTCATTTTATCCGAGCGCGCGAATTCGATAATCGGTACCCCACCGTCAGTTGTCGACAATGTTCGAAATGTGCCGGGTTTTCTCGACATAAAATCTCAACAGCGCGATCGTGCTGCTTGGGACTCAAATGGTTAAATTGAAGCGAAAAAAAAATTTTGTCTGTCAGGAAAAGAGATATGAGAATTTTTAGTGTTAACATTTTATAGGCCTGCTCACATCAAAACTCACAACAGTTTTAATGGGGCCGTATACATACATTGGCACTGGTAGAGCACACTAGAAAAAGTCTTTTCACGGCTTTTGTGAAATGTCAAACTTTTTAATCGCACTCAACTTCATTCCGTTTATAAACTAAAGACTTTCCGTCACTTTATTTCATTGAAATTTTTTAAAAGAAAATTAAATCAATTAGAAATAAATTGCAATTATTGTATTGTTTAGAATAATTTTATAAATAAATTTATAGCTCTTATAATTTATTTATTTTTGTAATGTGATGTTTCTCTTATAAAAAACGGAAAATCCATAAGTAAATCTTCGAACAAAAAAAAATTGACGTGGGTCGTCTGTTTTTCGTGTGCCGACTTTTTTGTGTTACATTTGTGGAAGCAGGGATTTCCTTTATTAACTTACTAGTTGGAATTAATTTTTAAGCTAATTATCAAAATGATGGCGTGTACAGAATTATTAAAACGTGAATTTCCGAGTATTGATGATGATCTACAACAGTATGTCGAAGGTAAATAATTACAAGTACACATTAAGAAGTAGATAAAAGTGAGGTTAATCGACGTTCGTCTTGTGTTTTTTCTTTTTGGATGATCGGTTTTGTTTTAGGTGTGCTGGAAAGTGGAGCTGATGACTTTGAAAATAGTGAAGAAGTTTATGAAGCCATTGGTGCTATCTTACATGAAATATCGGATGGTAAATCAGAAAATGAAATTCGTGAACTCTGTGATAAATTCCTTGGCATTATGAAGCCGGATAAATCTGGCACCAAAAATGGTACAAAGAAAATATTGGACGCTCCAATTAATCTAGGCCAAATGGCGGCAAATTTAGAAACTGAATCTATTGAAAGTAAATCGATTTGGGTTGTGTCGCGGGACGATAGTTTAAAAGTTGATTCTAGAAAGCTAGAAAAAGCAGAACAAAAACTACAACAGAAGTTGGAAAAGCGACAGGAGGTGTCGAAAGCTCCACTTCAACAATTACAGTTGCAATCTGCTTCAGCATCTCAGGTTATTAGCAAAAAGGATAATAAATTGGAGGCTAAAGGTACCAATCGGGCGATGGATGTACGAATTGAAAACTTTGATGTATCATTTGGAGATCGGGTACTACTACAGAATGCCGACTTAGTCATTGCACAAGGCAGACGGTACGGTTTAGTAGGACGAAATGGTCTTGGAAAAACAACACTGCTTAGAATGATTTCTCAGAAACAATTAAAAATTCCAACTCACATTTCCATTTTGCATGTTGAACAAGAAGTTCACGGAGATGATACACCAGCTTTGCAGAGTGTATTAGAGTGCGATGAAATAAGAGAAACACTACTGAAGCGGGAAAAGGAGATTACGAGTGCAATTCAAACTGGCACGGCCGATCCAATTATGTCAACTGAACTGTCTGAAGTGTATGCCCAACTTCAACATATTGAATCTGATAAGGCACCAGCCCGCGCATCTATCATATTGAACGGACTGGGATTTAATAAAATAATGCAGACTCGGGCAACTAAAACATTCTCTGGTGGATGGAGAATGAGATTAGCGTTGGCACGAGCTTTGTTTTCCAAACCGGATCTATTACTTCTTGATGAACCTACAAACATGTTAGACATTAAAGCCATAATTTGGTTAGAAAATTATTTGCAAAATTGGCCGACAACTCTGCTGGTAGTTTCCCACGATCGTAATTTTCTTGAAACAGTTCCAACTGACATTCTATACTTGCATGCACAACGCATTGAATCGTATCGTGGCAATTATGAACAATTTGAAAAAACTAAAACCGAGAAACATAAATCTCAACGCCGTGAGTATGAAGCCCAAATGGCTCATCGTTCTCATGTTCAAGAATTTATTGATCGTTTCCGATATAATGCAAATCGGGCGGCAAGTGTACAATCCAAAATCAAAATGTTAGAAAAATTACCAGAATTAACACCGGTCGAAAAGGAAGTTGAGGTAACTTTAAAATTTCCCGATGTGGAGCCATTGAATCCGCCGATTCTCGTGTTAAACGAAATTGCGTTCAAGTACAATGAAGAAAAAGTTATTTTCAATTTAGTAAATTTGAGTGCAGATCTACAATCTCGTATTTGTATTGTGGGTGAAAATGGTGCCGGTAAAACAACACTGCTTAAATTAATAATGGGAATGCATTCCCCGACCGATGGTATGATAACATCTCACCGAGGATTACGTTTCGGTTATTTTTCGCAACATCATGTTGATCAGCTTGAAATGAATGTGTCATGTGTCGAACTTTTGCAGCAAGCATACCCCGGTAAACCAATTGAAGAATACCGACGGCAATTAGGTAGTTTTGGAGTATCTGGCGACTTAGCTTTACAAATTGTTGCGAGTTTGTCTGGAGGACAAAAGTCTCGTGTAGCTTTCGCGAAAATGTGTATGGGACGACCGAATTTCTTAATTCTGGATGAACCGACAAATCATTTAGACATTGAAACAATTGAAGCTCTTGGCAAAGCGATAAATAAATTCAATGGTGGTTTGATCTTAGTATCTCACGATGAGCGTCTCATACGAATGGTGTGCAAAGAATTGTGGGTGTGCGGAAACGGAACAGTACAGAGCATAGACGGTGGGTTCGATGAGTATCGACGAATAGTTCTTAAAGAATTGGAAGCTGCCGCAGCATCAAAATGATAAAATTTTAGTTTTGTTGATTTATAAAATTTTTAAGTTTCGTTTTAATTTCTGTAGCACCAACGGTATACCAATTTGGGTATTTAAAACAATTATTTAACTTATTATTATCTGAACTATATTATTAAAATGAGCATAAAATTAAGAAATAAATTGTTATACGAAATTTAATTTATTTTAAATATTTCATTGTGGACAAAAATACATTTTAACGGCGATCATAGGAATCCGAGAAAAATTATTGTACATAGAAGGTGAGACAAAGGAATTCGTATACTTTGGAGATTCCACGTTACTTAACTAGTCAATAACCTGGGCCGCCAAGACATTAAAACCTGACCTTACTAACATACACATTAGTGTATGGAGGTCTTAAATTGAAGAAATTTTTTTCTGTTTGAAAAAGGGATATGCGATAACTTCCATATGGGAGGCGATCAATAAGTTCGGTAAATCCGTATGAAATAACGGAAAATTTTTTTTTAAATCTATCTCTGCTACGCACCCCAAGTATTTTTATTTCCGAAAATTTCTGCATTTTTGTGACATTTTGATGAAATCATCACCGATATTCACTATATTTTAAAATACCAATAAAATTTCCACTTCCGTGCAGCATACTTCAATAGTAAATTCGAGATTCTTGATTTTTAATTACTTTTCGGGCATGAAACATTTAATGCTGGTAAGAGTCTCAAATGACAGCAAAGTTCAATAATTTTTCACTTCATCTAGGTGAGTTTAGAATCGATTATCATCCGTATGTTACTTCAGAACTCTCCAAAGGATTATTTAACGTCCAAATTGGTTCGCTTGAAACCCATCTTCATTGGAATTTTCTTTAACTACAAACTACAAAAAATAATTACGCATATCGGTCCTTACAGCTTGCAACGTACCAGTAATAACAATGCAAATACAAATTGGAATGTGCAGGAAAACCTCCAAGAACACGATTAATTCGTTCCGTGTTCTTTAAAACCGTGTTGATCGAAACTACAAAAAATAAAAGAAAAAACTATTTTTTTTGTTATGGTATACAAAAAACAAAATAAAAGAGAATAACGAAAATCGTGTTACTTGAAAACGTGTAATTTGAGGGAATGGGTATTCGTGTTCTTCGAAACCGTGTTCTTCGAATACCGTGTTCTTGGAGGGTTACCTGTATATGCTATAAAAGATCAAGTATCACTGTTGAGTTATTAATCAGTTGACACTGACTAGGGAAGCTCTACTACATATAAGTATTTCCGACTAAACAAGCACGAACATATGAGGATATGCATCGAAAACTTCAGCGTCACAAGTATAGCCGTCGAAGCCGAGAATGGAGAGTTGAGAACAAACGTCGCTAATGTTCCCTCAGTAAGGCAAGCATATTTGCAAAATCTGCTAAATCGGACTGACGAAGTGACCCCTAGAGAGCAATTGCCCTGCCGAATGAGGAGGTCTTCGACGAATATCCCACATTAGAAAAAGTAAAAGCAGCTTATTAGTTGTTTGAAAAATGGGAAGGCACCCTGTCTCGGTAGCATCTTTCAGAATTATTTAAACAAGGAGATATTATTCTTGAATCAAATCTATACGATTGCATCGTCACTATTTTGGACCAAAAAGAGCTGTCGGATAATTGGAAGACCGCGCTCATATGTCTGCTGCACAAAAAAGACGACAATCTAAAGTACGAAATCTCGTGGCATAGCTTTATTGAACCCTACTTACGAAGTGTTGGCTATTATCATACTTACCAGACTCGCCCCGCTCGCCAAAAACATCACCGTTGACTATCATTGTGGTTTCCGTCCCAACCGATCAACCATCGGCTAGTACTTCACCATAAAGAAGATTCTGTAAAAATGTTGGGAATACAATATACCATACATCAACTACTATAACTACATCTACATATGTCTAGGAATACCAGAGAAATTCGTTTCTATAGAAATGAATATGTGTATGTGTAAATTAACAACGTCAAAGATGCTACACTCGCGCCTGTGCTTTTCAATCTGGCGCTTGATGACGTTGTAAGCAAAAGCAACATCGAAACTTATATATCTATTAAGTGCAGAAACAAATTCTAGGAATTGCTTCTTGGCCTAAGACTTAACGATATCAACGAGAGCTTCCTACCGCTCGATTGCATCGCAAGAAGCCTTGGTTTGCAAGTGAACAGCAGTTAAACAAATCTCGTATTAACACGCATCTTTATGGCAAATATCGGAATCGGTGAGCATAATTTTGATAGCGTGGAAGACTTCAAATACCTCGGGACATTAATAACATCTTCAAATAATATGCAGGCAGATTAAACGCCTGAATTGCCATCGGATTTCGAATTTTGTACACCCAATCAAGGTTATTACGATCTAACCCTATCTTTCGCCGTCGTGCTTGCTCGCAATTTATAAAGCACCCATTCATAAGACCTGTGGATTTCGAACGCGAGAGCACCGCTCTAACGACTGTAGAATGTCGTGGAAAACGAATATACCCAAGTATCGCTACTTCCAACTTATTTCGATTTTTATGGAATAATTGATGGAACTAAGTTCCACGGTCAAGTTCCATTTTATGTGCCAGTAAAGAATGTATTGCCACTACCGTAAAGCATGGAGGTTTTTCAGTGATGATTTGGGACTATTTTGCTGGTCCTAGTGTAGGCGATATTGTGAAAATTGACGGAATACTAAGAAAAGAAGGGTACCGTCAAATTTTGGAGCACCACTCAATACCTTCAGGAATTCGACTTTTGAGTCAAAATTTTATCTTTCATCAAGATAATGATCCAAAAAATTCATGTAAATTATATAAAGGCTATCTTCACCATTTGGAGGATGAAGGAACAATTAAAATTATGAATAGCTTCTCCAGAGCATTGACTTGAACCCTATTGAGTTACTATAGGAAGAATTGGACCGGGAAGACAGCAATCAGCTCCAACAACATCTACTGTTATGTGGAACAAACTTCAAACAAAGTGGAACTCAATAACGCCAGAAACTCTGGCAAAAGTTATTGCAGGAATGCCTTGATTGTGCGTTGCGATTGTTCAATCAAGAAGCGGCCACATAAATGAAAGTAAAATTTAAATTGAGCATTTTAATTTAGTATAATGCCATTAATATATGTGTGTATGATACCTAAAAAATAAATATTATCACATTTTTACTGAGTTTTTATATGTTTCATGCTGTTCTTGACAGTGTCTAAACACTTTTGAGCGGTAGTATATATATATATATATATATATATATATATATATATATATATATATATATATATATATATATATACAAAAAAATAAGCGGTGCTAATAGATTTTTTATCCTAATAACTAGTTTATTTTTATCCAATCGGATAATTATTTTAGAATCTAACACCGCATCATCGGATAAATATTTAACTTTATCCGATGGGATAACTATTTTTGTAAATAAAATTTGTTACCTCTTTTGGTGTTAAAGAATATTAACCGTCTCTGAATATGTTGTATATTACATGGGAAACCCCCCAAAACTCAAGGAAACTCCTTTTGGATAAAATTTAATCCTTTTTTGGTGTTTCTTGTTAAAAAGAATTTCAAGGATTTACGATTTTAAATATTACATTTCAGTCTTCATTTGGATTTTGTGGATATCACTTCAAAATTGCATTACATTTTTGTAAATTTAAAGTAAAAAGTTGTAGTACTGTGTATTCAATTTGTGAATTGTGAAAATATTCATGTGAGATTTTAATTCTTAAGAATTAATTAAAATGGTAAACAAACAAATTAATGAAAAAATGATAAACACAATGTAATTAATTTTAATTTGGGTTCTTTTAATTTATTTAGAATTTGATGACAATATCAGTGTGCAGCTTGTATTGAAACATCTTTGCGGTACTTGCAGGAACAAAATGTATCAACGTCACCAGATATTCCAGTGGCCAATGTTTGGATAAGTAAGTGTACTAGTAATTCACAATTATAAATTAAAACCTTCGTTTTAATAAAACAATAACATATATTTTCAGACTGAAACAACTATGACAGATGTAATTACGCAGCCACATCTTATTGTTCGAGCACATCTGATTCTTCGAGCGAGGTTCCTCCAAAAATCAAATTTTGTTGTTCAAACTTTGATGATTTTACAACGTTGTTCAAGGCATTTTATGTATCCTGTCAATATCCTTTTGTCACGATTCGTTTTATTTATTTATACAGGAGACATTTCTAAGGATGAATAAAGTTCAGTTCACGGCAAGTTAAATGGAGTTAAAAAATAGTTTAAGTTCCAAATTTTTTAAGCTACTTTGAATTTAATTTTAATAATTAATTATACTTTGAACTTAATTTTTATTTTGATTGATTAATTTAACTTTGAGCTTAATTTTGGGTGTGTTAATAAAACCTGTTTATTAAAAACTAAATTGTAGGTACTCAAAGTAAGAAAGAAATAAATTAGAACCAAATTGTAAACTATATTATTTACTAAATAAAATTAAAAAAATTATAAAATAAAATTTATTTATTTCAAAAATACCCAATTTGGGTCTGTAAAAATGCCCAAGAGGATATTTGCAAAATATAAGAGAGGTGTTACGAAGTTCATCAATTCGGTGTGATTATATAACTTTGATCGGTGCTGTTATTAGAATAAAATCGGTGTTAAAATATATAAGCTCCGAAAAATATAAAAATATATTTTGTATTCGGTGTAAAAGTTTTTATCCAATAGTATTTTTTGTCATTTTTATTATAACATCCGATAGGATTCAAATTATAAATATCCGATCGGTGGGACACTATGTAATACCGATTCGGTGTTGTGGTAACCTTTTATTTTTTTGTGTGATATATATATATATATATATATATATATATATATATATATATATATATATATATATATATTATTATATACTTAATGAAACCACACAGTAATTATTATATAAATTTATTGTTATTAATATTCTACATGGTGTGCTTATTTATATAGTCCATTTTAGAATGCTGCCATGTTTATTTTATATATCTGTACAAAGGACGGAGAAGTATTGCCCGATATTTATTACAGTCGAAGGTCGGTAATCCAATACATAACAGTCTTCCCGGCGAAAGGAATTTCACCCATTATAAATCCATCCTATTAGGGGGTCGACACACTCGGCTTGACCGTCGGACTATAAGACTATCTGGTTCATCCATTCGTATATGCCCAGATTTAATTTCAACCTCTTTTTGTATACTACCCGTTGCTTGCCCTGAGGTTGACGTTGATGAAGCAACTTCCACCGGTTGCGACTCCCTTGATTGCCGATTAGTTAATTCATTTGTAAGTTCTTTACTTTCCATTCCGGTTGTAGTAGTTTCATCATCGTTGTTCTTCGTAGAATAAACGCCATCTGTTGTAACCATCGGTTCATCTGTATTTGGATACTTTTTTAATATATTCGAGTAACCTTCTGTATTTCCTTCAACCCCCGTTGCACGTATTTGGTCAATATGTCGGCGATGAAATTTTCCTTCGACTTCAATCAGATAGTGTAAGAAACCCTCTTTCTGTATTACCTTACCAAATTTCCATTTGATCGTTTTATTTTGGTACCAACGGATTTGAACTGTATCGCCTATGCTCAGCTCCCGTCTTGTACACTTTGATGGGTTGATATTCGTATAATCATTTACCCTCTCTGTCGGCTTAATTAAATCGATGATCGATCGTAAATTAAATCGTAGCATTTGTTCAGCTGGGCTTTTCCCTGTTGTTGAATTAATTATTTTCCTGTATTGCAGTAAAAATCGATGTAGTTTCAAATGAAGATCTCCTGGATCATTCATTGCGGCCCGTAATGCAAATTTTAATGTTTGGACACTTTTTTCTGCCTGTTCATTGGTGGATGGGTGTGCTGGAGCCGTTCGCTTATGTGTGATACCGTTGCTTCGTAAGAAATCTTGGAATTCCTTAGACGTAAAATTAGTACCATTGTCCGTTACCACTATTGGTGGCAAGCCAAAACGTGCAAAAATTTCGCGTAATGATCTAATGGTGTGGAAGCTTGTGATATTTTTCATGGGCACCACCTCTAACCATCTTGTTCTTGCATCCACTACCACCATAAAATAATGTTCCATAAATGGCCCCGCAAAACCAATATGTATTCGTTGCCAAGGCATAGTTGGAAGTTCCCACGTATGTATAGGCGCCTTGATGGTTCTTTTGCAACTCTCGCGCATTCTCTACAACTCTTCACCATTGCCTCAATATCGGAGTCTATGCCTGTCCAATAACAATAGCTCCGTGCTAGTGCTTTCATTTTGACGATACCAATATGTGCCATATGTAACTCATTAAGGATTTGTTTATGTAGTGTGATTGGAATTAAGATCCGGATACCTTTATAAATGCATCCATTTTGTAGTGTTAGTTCAGCTTCTTGCCCCTTAAATGGTGTACCTTCTAAATTACTTCCAATCTGTAGACGGTTGTATAGATCATATAGAATGTTATCACTTTTCATTGCCTTCGAAATTGTTCCACTCGTTATTGGTAGAATATCTTCCGACAATTGATACACTGTAAGTTCTTCTTTGTCGCTTGGTTGATAGGTTTCCACCACCGGATGCCGAGATAGAAAATCTACATTCATGTGGTTTTTTTGCCTCCCTGTGTACAATTTTGTATTTAAAACCGGATAGGAACTGCGCGTAACTTAGTAGTCGTTGTGATGTTAATGTCGGTAGGCTTTTATCTGGGCTCAATATCATTGCTAAAGGTTTATTATCCGTAATCAAAGTGAATTCGCGTCCATAACAATAATTGAAAAATTTTAGAAGCGCCCAGTAAATAGCTGTCGCTTCCTTATGAAGCTGGCTGTAATTTGACTCACTTCTTGATAACGTTCGAGACGCATACGCAATTGGTCGTTCCCCAGTTGGTGTTTTATGTGATAATATTGCAGAAATTCCCACAGGGGAAGCATCAGTTGCCAAAATCAACGGGAGTTTTTCTTCATACGGCATCAATACTGATTCGCTTTGTAATTCCGTCTTAATGTCAGCAAATGCTCGTTGGCACCCTTCATCCCACCTGAATTCCACATCATTTCGTAATAATTTGTAAAGCGGATTTAGCCTTGTTGCCATATCGGGGATAAAATTATTATAATATGTTACCATCCCAATGAATTGACGCAATTCCGACACGTCCTTCGGTTGTGCAATTTCAGCGATTGCTTTAGTTTTATCCGAATTCTTCTGTATGCCGGCCTCACTTATTGTATAGCGCAAGTATGTAATTTCTTCTCTGAATAATTTACACTTTTCGTAATTTAGATGCATATTATATCGGCTTTATGCAGGTGTAAATAGGCTATATGCACATCGAACACGCAATAATATTTACCATTGGCCAACTTGTGCATCATGTCTTCGATTTTAGGAATTGGGTATTTGTCATCCATTATTACCTTATTTAGTGTCACTTTGTAATCTGCACACAATCTGATCTGATTTTCCGACTTAATTATTGGCACAACTGGTGTTCCCCAGTCCGAATGTTTGACCTTTTCTAATGTTCCAGATTTTTCCAGTCTTTCAATTTCGTCTTCAATCAAATGGCGTATAGCGTACGGAACTGGCCTTGGTTTAATGTAGATTGGAGAAACCCCTTCACGAAGTTTCAATTGACCTTTAAACTGTGGAATTGTACCAATTGTTTTTTTGAATAAATCGTCATTGCTTTCAAAGATCTCTTTCTCCAGTTTGTTGACGTCTACGTTCACGGTTGTAATACTTTTGACATCCGATGGGGGTAATAGTTGTAATGCTTTTATCCATTCCCGACCAAGGATACTATCGAATCTGTCATCCACAATATATAAATTTCCTCGTATAGATTTACCGTCATGGCTAACTGATACCTTTGCTACCCCCAACGCTGGGAAGATACTACCATTGTATGCCTTTAACTTCGTATTAGTTGGCCATATGTTGACCTTTGGTAGTTTACTGTGCAATAATTTCTCGCTGATTGTCGATATGGCCGATCCCGTGTCAAATTCCATTTCAAATGGTTTGCCTTCAATTGAAACCCGTATCAGGAATTTGCTCCTCTCACCAGACTATGTAATCAGTTGCAGTGCATTTATTTCTTGACAATTATCATTATCAATGATTTTTATTGAATTCGTATAATTTGTGCTGGAACTTTTTTTGTATTTCTTCATGCATACATTTGAAGCATGACCCGCTAATTTACACTGATTGCAGTATAATTTATCCTTGCTTCTGCAATCATTCGCTTTGTGTCCTGGTTTTCCACATCTATAGCAAGTTAATTGTCTATTGTTGCTGTCGCCCTTGCCTGAGCCACCATCGTTAAAACTCTTCGACGTATTTTCATTTCGTTTTGGCCACCGTTCATTCTGATATATCTCGGCGCTCTCCTTGACTTGGTGTACCTTCTGCATTGATTGACTTTGAATTGTTGATGCTTCCATTGCTAATGCCGTTTTCACAATTCTATCCATACTGGGTTGAATTTCTTCTAGCAAACGCTGGCGAGTATCCGCGTCACTAATGCCTCGTATAAACTGAGATCTTAAATGAGTTTCTGCTGTACTCTTAATGCAGGATGTATATGTAAAATTGCAGAAAACACTTAAACGTTTCAACTCTGACACGTATGTTGCCACTGATTCACCTTCGTGTTGTGTTCTAAGCAGAAATTTATGCTGCTCTGTAATTTCATTTGGTTTCGGGCACAAATGATTCTCCAACATTCCAGTTAACTCCTCATATGATTTTGTGTTCGGTAAGTCGGGCGCAGTTAAACTACTAAGCAATTGATAATGCTTAGTGCCGATGCAGTTAATTAATATTTGTACTTTGCGTTCCTCTGTTGTAACAGACCGCATTTGTAAATAATTTTCCAAACGCTGCTTGTAAATTGAAAATGTTTCCTCATTTTCATTAAATGTACCGAATTGTATATTTGTATCCCGATTGCCATTTTGTAATTCTTGTAGCAATAGCAACTTTAACAACGCCGCCACATCGATTTGGTTTTCATCCGCCATATTGTAATATGCGGTAATTAATTTTTATTATTTTATTCACTTTTATATGTGCGTATATATATTTAGACACACGCGTAATTTCGCCTTCTCGTCGCCAATTATTATATACTTAATGAAACCACACAGTAATTATTATATACATTTATTGTTATTAATATTCTACATGGTGTGCTTATTTATATAGTCCATTTTAGAATGCTGCCATGTTTATTTTATATATCTGTACAAAGGACAGAGAAGTATTGCCCGATATTTATTACAGTCGAAGGTCGGTAATCCAATACATAACATATATATATATATATATATATATATATATATATATATATATATATATATATATATATATATATATATATATATATAAATATATATATATATTTATATATATATATATATATATATATATATATATATATATATATATATATATATATATATATATATATATAAATATATATATATATTTATATATATATATATATATATATATATATATATATATATATATATATATATATATATATACCCATGTAGCAATTTGGAGTTCGACAACGGTTCGTAAACCGTAATTTAACTTAAGTTGAAATAATGCAGAAGTTTAAAAATGGTTTTTTTTCCGTTAATCTAACGTTTCACTAACCGTCGATCGACAGGCGTTTTGACAGGTAATTGTTAACCTTAGTTGGATTGCTATGGTTGAACAACCGTTTACAACCAACTTGGGTGTAACATACTAGTTTCAAAAAGGTTATTGTTTAACCGTTAACCGCAGAAGCATAGTAGGGTTGGAAATAATTCATGGTTTTTCCTAAACCCATATTCAACATTGAATTTATTCACTTTTCGAGTTAGGGATGTACATGAAATCAACTAATAAGTTGGAATCTACGGGCTATGCAACCGTTGCTTTAACAATTAAATTGAACGTTATTTACCGGTTGCAATCCAACTTTTGCAGAGCAACAGGGTGTTGTATATTTGCGTGTTTATGAGACTGTTTGTTAGGTTGTTTAGTCTTTTCAACACGCCAATAGCAACACTTTGGTTAATATATTTAAATTAACCTGTGAACAGAGAGGATCATACATTTACTCTATAATTAGTTTATATCAATTTGAATTTTGTTGAGGGTGATGCCAAAGTGAAATGTTGTCGAGGTGAAGTTGACGTCTTGAGTTAACTGAGATACGAGACCCAATGCAAGGTGAAAATGGGACAGAAGCGAAATTATACTAACGGTATTGTTGAGAGAAGTGCACCTCTATGGGTGGAACCTATAGTTTATTGTTAGTAAGAATAGTACTAGCTAAGCGTCATTTACACGAGTGTGGATACTCAGACAAAGTTGCTTTCACAACAATGTCACTTCTTCCCCTCACCCTCTCGCTTTGCCGTGCGAGATTAAGAAATAACGAATAACTAGGACGGTGCCCAGTGGTTAGTTGTTGAGATACTTACCAATATATGTTAATTGAAGCGATGATACTCACCAATTTTTTGTCTGCTATCTGGATGGATGTAATACTCTCGTTGATGATTTTTGTTTTTTGAACACAGATACGATTTATGATTATAAAATTTATTCACTTATTATTGACTTTAAAAACAAATACAATTTATGATTATAAAATTTATTCACTTATTATTGACTTTAAAAACAAATACAATTTATGATTATAAAATTTATTCACTTTTCAAAATTTGGTTAATATAATTTGGATTCCGGACGATGTTAAAAACTGGACTGAACTGATTGAACTGCACTGGTAATTAAAAATCTAAATCTTATATACTAAAATTGTTGTATTGATTCCAACAACAATTCGAATTCTGAAAACTCGTCAATATTAACACGCGTAAAATTCGATCGACGGTTCATTGCATTTTCTTGTGCGTGAATTGCTTATTTTACCGAAATTTGATAATATATTAACATATGTGTAAAATCAATATGCATAAAATTGGGAAATGTATTTATCGAATTCCCGAATCATCAAAAGAAAACCATAGGTCATTGTTTTGTTTGTGATTTGCCCGATATATATATGTATGTACACACGGGTTGCATGAATACCATAGTTTTGTTGTTGCTTTTCTTTTAATTTTCTTTTGATTAGTAACGTACGATGTTCTTATTTTTATTACTCTTTTCCTAGTATATGGGAATACCGAAAAGAGAATATAAATATGTAAAGTAATTCAAGTGTGTCGTAGTCATTTGTAGATATCATACAGTTTTTGTTGTTGTTCTTTGCTTTCTTTGATATTACGTGAGAAAGCGAAATGTACAGTATGTGTGACGTATGTGGATATCTCTCTATATGTTATTTTGTTGTTGTTCTGTGTGTTTACATTTTGTGTGTAGCGCGCCGCTCGCACTTTTGTGTATTTGTTTTCGTACGTACGTAAAAGAAATGTATGTCAATGGTATTATGTGGTGTCGTTTGAATATTGCAGCGACTTATGTTTTGGATTTTGGTTTGATTATTGATGATGCGTTTGATTCGCGGTATTTTGAACAGGTGAGGTTGTGAATATCACAACACATCCTTCTGCCGGGGAAGAAAAATAAAATTCCAGAAGGGGATTTTATTTTTTGTATTGACGAATTTTCTTTTGACTGTTGTAGATTATGGAATTCTATACACTATGAGTACATGTTAAGCTTCGTTTTACTTTATTTTATTTTTACAGATTGCTATTTAAATTGTAACTAATAGTAATTTGAAGGTCGTATGAACGTCTTCAATCGTATTTAATGATTTAATGACTATTTTGGAAATTTGAATAATTGAGACTCTTGTGCTTAAACATTATTTTACTCTCTAAATGTATCTAAATTATATTTAAAACTACTTTTTTTTTTTTTTTTTTTTTTTTTTTTTTTTTTTTTTTTTTTTTTTTTATATATATAAAGGAAAAGTATTTTTAGAGCTTTTTTAATTTTTTGTATATGTACTAGAAAGTTTGTAATTACTTGCAAAGAAAATTGTGAAGTTAAAGGTATGTTTGAATTTTGCTTAGGTACTACTTATTACTACTTATTGCGCATTTGTGCTTCTAATTCTGACATCGTTTTTTCGTCCCATTGAGGCCATGGGTATATTGGTTTCCCTTTAGCTTCCAACCATTTCAGCTTTCGTTCGCACAGCTGAACTTCCTTTTGGTACTCTGCCTTCTCCTTTGGGTCGCCCATGCGGTACCATCTGGTTAGATGAGGTTCTGGTGTCGTTTTGATTCGGTTTATTGCGCCGAATACTGGTGGGTGTGTTTTGGGTCCTGCGGTGGACATTTCCCGCCGCAGTTCTGTCAGCATTCTTTCGTGAGCTTCTTTAAAGGTTATTCGATTTTCCGTAGAGGTTGTTCGTATTTTTCTTTTGTTTTTCAGAGTTTGCCTTATTTCGTTAATTTGGTTGTTGATGAGCCTCTTGTCGGTCGGTCTTACGCAGATTTGCTGGATTCTTCTGAGCTGTTTTAGCTCGTATCGCTTGCGTTTCTTCATGCGCCCTGTTTTGCTGCTTTCTTGCTCTGCCGTAGTTCTTGCTTCTGCTGGCTCGCTTGCTTTTCTTCTCCTATACTCTTCTATGGTGATTGTCTTTCTTGGGGTGTTCTCCATTTTCTGTGGACAATGAGATAATTTATTTTTACTACATCGCGTATTTGACTACTGTTTTGTTGTGGTCGTTCGTCTCGTTATTGTGGTTGTTATTAGCGTGCTAGTTGTTACTTTTTTTTTTTTTTTTTTTTTTTTTTTTTTTTTTTTTTTTTTTTTTTTTATTCGTCGTTGCTGTTATTATTTGTCTTGGTTATTGTTATCGTTTTCTGTTATTTTTCGTTACTGTTATTTGATTATTGTTATTATTTGATTGTTATTATTATTTTGAGTTTGTTGTTATTATTTTTAGATTATTGCTGTTATATATATTTTTTATGTCTATTAGATTATCCTGAATCTGTTGTTCTCTCTTCCGCTTCCGATGATTGTTGAGTCTTTCTGGTGTGCTGGTTGACAATTGTTGTTGTGTGATGCTGGCTGCACGGTAGTTAGATTTATTGTTGGTGCTGCTTCCCTTATTTTGTCTCTGCATCTGCATGTTATTAACTTGAGTTTTATAGCTAAGACGCCTATTACTGTTAACATTGCTATTGTTCCTATCCCTATTGTTGGTGGCCTCCAGTCACTTATTTTCCACGTTGTTCTTTCTGTGTGTATTAATTTTTCTTCTATGTATGCTAATGTTTGTAGTCTTTCCAGTTTTTCCTTTTCTTGTTTTATGTTTTCGTTGTGTTCTGAGAAATGGCTGATTTTTGCCGCCGTTGAACTTTCTTCCTTCTTTTTATTGTGTTCTGGTAACTTGATGTTTATTTCGGGCATTTCTTTTTGTTGTGTGGGTTGATGAATCTTTACTTCTGTTGTCTTGGACCCGTACGTTGGTAATATAAAGTTTTCAGTATGTATTTTACAGTCTGTTTTGAACGTTATGATTCCTGTGTCTTCTAGTTTAATTACTGATATATTTCTGTTGCAGTTAATTGTGGCTGTTATCGGCGTGTATAAAAGGAATAACCACGCGTTCTCTGTTACCATTTTGGTTATCATATTCTGCTCCTTCATTTTTCTTAATTTGCAGTGATTTATCTCATCTAGTGGGTTTCTGAACAGGTTTAAACAGCAATCTTCGTGGCTGTTTGTAATAATGCTGCTTTCATGTTTACATATTAATTTTTCTCTTCTGTTTTCTAGAAGCACATTCTTGCATAATGCCATGTTTTGTTCTGTCAGTTTTAGGAATTTGGTCCTTGCTTGGTTTGCAGCTATTATTTCAGTTTCGATGTCATATGCTAACCATCTTTCATTTGTTATTATAGGGACTATAAATGGTTTGTACAGTTCGTAGTTTTCTTCTTCTGGTAACGGAATTTCGATTCGGATTACAATTGTGCCGTTTAGTTCTAGATGATCTATTTTGGCGATTTGGTTTATGTGTGTTTGTGTTATAAACTCTGCATTTGTCTCTATTATTTGATTCTTTATTAGTTTCTGGATTTCTGTTATTATTTCTTGGGTAGATAGTATCATTGGGTGTAATTTGTTTGCCCTAATTGAGTTTATGATGCCTAATAGCTTGTTCTGTTCCTTGTTTATCATTATGCATTTTAACATTAGCAAGTTTGACATTTCTAGGAATTTTTCTTCCATATACAGTATGAAATTTGTTCTGTTCTGGTTGTTCAGTGCTGCTAACGATTCTCTGTTGATCGCTTCAATTTCTTGTTGTACTGCTTTTATATCCGCTATTATTGCTTCTGTTGGTTTTCTTAGTGTGTCAAAGTTGGATTTCATCACCACTATTTGCTCCTTTATTACTTTAAAGATATGTTTTTCGTTTTCATGGAGGTTTTGTAGGTCGTTGTATATCTTCCTAGAGTCTTCCTCGTCCATTGTCCCGAAAAGGTGTTTGGATATCGTGCCGATGCTGCCTGATAATATCGCTCGTTTCGCTCGTCCTGACGCATGAGTTATTATTTCGTTGTGCTCTTCTATGTCCGTGATGTGTGTCTTGAGTTCGTCCAAAAAATGTGAGCAGGTGTTGTCCGTCTCTATTTCTCTCAATTCCGTACATAGTTGTTTGAGTTTCGTCCTTCCGTTTCTTAGATATTCTATAGTTGTTGTCATGTCTGGTGGTTTGATTGAAGTGATTATTGTTTGGGTCGTTGAGTAGAACGTGGCGTCGTGCGTTTTTTCGAATATTACTCCTGAGTTGTTTAATCTGGTTATGGTAAATCCCTTATCTTGTAGACCGTAGTTCTTGTTGATTGTCATCGCTATTATGGTTATGGTTAATCTAATCATGGTTACTAAAAGTATATGTAAGTGGTTAGTGTAATTGTATAAATTCATGTTTCAGTCTGGTCGTCTTCTGGTTAGTCGTTAGTCTTTTTTCAGTAAGTTGTTGTGTACTTTTTTTAGTTTTCTTTTCACGTTGATTATAGTATTTGTTTGGGAATATGCGTTCTCTACTTTGAAAGGACCTAACCATAAGGCCGCTTGTTTGTTTCTCCTCATTTTGTTTCGGACCCATACTAAGTCTCCTGGATGTAAGTCTATTGTTTTCGTGTTTCTGTCGTACGTTTTTTTGGTTGCTTCTTTTTTTTTTAGAGTGTTTGCCCTAGCTATATAATGTGCTGTTCTGAGTCGGTTTTTCAGTTCGAAAACGTAGTCCTCGTAATTATACACTGGTTCAGGGTCTTTTTTTACGCTAGTTGGTATTAAAGCTTGTCTTCCGAATACTAGTTCGTATGGGGTGAATTTTGTCGCGCTATGTGGTGTCGTGTTGTAAACGAACATTGCATAATGTATCATTTCGTCCCAGTTCTGTCTGTCTACGTCTGCGAAGTTCCTCAAGTATTCTTTCAAGGTATTGTGTGATTTTTCTAGCGCTCCGTTTGTTTGTGGGTGAAAGCTTGTTGTCGTTATGTGTTTTATTTTCAGGAGTTTGCATACCTCCTCGAAGATTTTGCTTAGAAAGTTTGCTCCCATGTCTGTCAAGATTTTCTCAGGTGCCCCCAGTTTGGTTATGTACTGTTCGCACATAGCTTTGGCTATTGTCGATGCTTTGTCGTTCGGTATTGCTATTGCACCAGAGTATTTTGTTAAGTCGTCTTGAAACGTCAAGATGTGGGTATTAAAATTGTCTGTTATTGGTAGTGGTCCTACAATGTCTAATGCTACACGTTGAAATGGATATTTTGAGGTATCGGTTAATACTAGTGGTACTTTCGTCCCTCTGCTGCTTTTATTTGCTTTGCATTTTCTGCAACTTTCTATGAATTTTCTCACGTCTCTAAGCATGTTTGGCCAATAGTATTTCAATCTTATTCTGTTGAAAGTTCTGGAGATGCCTTGGTGTCCTCCCAGTGGTAGGTTATGTTTCTCGTGTAGTATTAATTGTTTAGTTTTCTCGTCTGTTATTATCTGGGCTTTAGTTGGGATTTCTTCTGTATTCTCTATGATGTCTTTTGTCCTATCTGCTTTGTTTTTCTCAGTTGTTTCCGTCGTTTGGTTGTCCGGTTCGCTGTTCGTTGAATTCTTTTCAGCTAATTCCTTTGCTTTCGCTCTAGTGATTATGTTTATTTCTTCGTGCCTTATTCTGCTCAATGCATCTGCTACCAAATTTTGTTTTCCCGGTGTGTGCACTATGTTGTAATCGTATTCGGCCAATTCTACTCTCCATTTGATTATCCTTTTGGAAGCATTCCTCAGATCACCTATTAGTGGTTTGTGGTCTGTTTTAATCGTGAATTTCCTGCCGAATAAATATGGTCTGAATAGTTCGACTGCCCATTTGGTGGCAAGCATTTCTTTCTCGATTGTTGAGTAGTTCCGTTCAGCTGCTTTTAGTGATCTGCTCGCGTATGCAACTGGTAAATCTTCTTTGTTTTGGATTTGACTTAAAACAGCTCCTAGTCCGTATTCACTCGCGTCTGTTGTTACTATGAATTGCCTCTCGTAGTCGGGATATTGTAATATGGGTGGTGATATCAATTTTTGTTTTATATTGTTAAACGCTTCTTCTGCTTCAGATGACCATGTGAATTTTTGATTCTTTTTCGTTAATTTGTGCAGTGGTTCTGCGATTGTTGAAAAGTTGGGTACAAATTTTCTGTAGTAGCTTGTTAATCCTATGAATCCTCTCATTTCTTTAATGCCTTTTGGTTGCGGATATTTCATGATTGTTTCTATTGTTTTGGGGTTAGGCTTGATTCCTGATGTTGTTATTATGTGTCCAAGATATTGAATTTCCTTACGCAGGAACTGGCATTTCTCGGTTTGTACCTTTAGATTATGCCTCCGTAACGTATTGAATATGTCCATTAGCTTAATGTTGTGGTCTTGTAAGCTTCTTCCGTAGATGATTACATCATCTAGGTAAACAAAACATTTAATTCCTTGCTGTCCCAGTAGTGCGTTGTTGATCATTCTCTGGAATGTGCTTTGTGAGTTCTTCATACCGAATGGCATTCTTAGAAATTCGTAGTGACCGTAGTCAGTACTAAATGCGGTTTTGTGTCTATCTTCTGGATGCACTTGTATTTGGTGATAACCACTTGCCATGTCCAATGTTGTGAAGTATTGTGATCGGCCTAGTTGATCGAAAATGTCGCTGATTTGCGGTAGCGGAAATGCGTCGCTGATGGTTGCATCATTTAACTTTCTAAAATCGACTACTACTCGCCATTGAGGTTTTCCTTCTTTATCAGGTTTCTTTGGTACAACGAGTAATGGGCTATTGAATGGACTGATGCTATGGCTAATAATTTTGTTTTCAAGCATTTCTTGTACTTGGTTGTTTACTTCCTGTTTGAGTGTTTGGGGCAATCTGTATTGTCTCACATTTATAGGTTTTGTGTTTGAGTGCAAGGTTATTGTGTGATTTACTTCTGGTACGCTAGATAGCTTATCGCCTTTTAAATAGAATACGTCTTGGTATTCCTGCACTATGTTTATTATGGATTCCATTTCTTCAACGTTTAAATTTTCGTCCAGTGTGTTGATCACTTGTTCTATGATTTTTTCGCTCCTGTTCTGGTGTGATTCTTCTGTTGTTATCTTTGATTCTAGTTTCATGATATTGTATTCCGACAAGGGTTTTAAAACTGGTTGTACTCTTTCTATTCTAACTTGGTGTGGGTTGATATTTACTATGTTTATATTTATGTTGTTGTTTCGTTTATTTACTAGACAGTTTCCTATAAATACTCCTTCGGCTATCTTTTGGGCTTCACATAAGTAGGTTCCTTCATCTCCTGAGTTGTTTGTTTTTATCTGGATGACTTGTTCCATTCTTGGTGGTATTGTGATGGGTTCTAATCGGTTGTTAAAGTTAAGTAGATGTCCGTTGATTAGTAATTGATTCGAACTGTAAAGTATGTCGACTTTATTTTTACTTAGGAAGTCTCTTCCTAGTACGCCTTGCTCTGTGATGGGGAAATTATTGTCTACTACTTGGAATTGTTGTTTTATTTGAAATGTTGTTGTAAGGTGGATGTCGGTCTCGTAACTTCCCAGTGACTTGATTACGCCTTTCCCGATTCCTTTTAAGATCGCTCTGTCGGCAGTGTTTATTGCTTGTGTATCCCTTATGTTGTTTATTTTAAGTATGGATACTGAAGCTCCAGAGTCAATTAGAAATTCAGTCTTGTTTTGTCTTGTTTTGCCGATGGCTATTCTGATTGTGTCTTGTGAGAATTTGTTTTTCGAGATTAAGCTTATTTTGTGTTCTGCTTCTTTTGTTTTGGTGTATTTGGGTATACGGTGGATTTGTGCTTTTGTTGTGATTATACCGGACGGTGGCCAATCTTCCTCCTTGTCTTGAAAATTTTTGGTGATAACGTCTTGTTTTAATGTGTGCGCGTCTGAGCTCGTTTTGTTTGTTATATCTGGATTAATTTGCGAGGGCTGGTTCTGTCTTTGTTCGATGAGAGTATCTGGACTGTTTGTTTGTTGAGTTGCTGGACTCGTTGTTATTTGTTGATGGGCGTCTTGGTTTTTTGTATTTAATTGTTGAGTGACTGGACTCGTTTTGCTTGATTGTTGAGTGGCTGGACTCGTTTTGCTTGATTGTTGAGTGGCTGGACTCGTTTTGTTTGATTGTTGAGTGGCTGGACTCGTTTTGTTTGATTGTTGAGTGGCTGGACTCGTTTTGTTTGATTGTTGAGTGGCTGGACTCGTTTTGTTTGATTGTTGAGTGGCTGGACTCGTTTCGTTTGATTGTTGAGTGGCTGGACTCGTTTTGTTTGATTGTTGAGTGGCTGGACTCGTTTCGTTTGATTGTTGAGTGGCTGGACTCGTTTCGTTTGATTGTTGAGTGGCTGGACTCGTTTTGTTTGATTGTTGAGTGGCTGGACTCGTTTTGTTTGATTGTTGAGTGGCTGGACTCGTTTTGTTTGATTGTTGAGTGGCTGGACTCGTTTTGTTTTGAGAGTTGTTTGTATAGACGCTTTGTGGTTTAATTGATTTTTCAAGAATTTTTTTGGGATCCAACGACAGTGACTCTCTTACTACTGGTTGGACCCAGTAGCGTTTCCCTGTTGTTGTTCTTCGTTGCATTGCTGCGCATTAATTAGATTTATTTTTAGTTTTTGGAATTGCTCTTCCAGATTTTGGTTTGGTTGAGGTGGTAGGTTGTTTGTATCGAACCTCTTTTTGAAGAATTTGCTTCTACATTCCTCGAATGTGTGGCCTGTTGTCGTCTTGCAGAATGAACAGAACTTTGGTGGTCTTGGTTGATTATAGTTTGTTGTATTGTTTCGCATGTACGTGTCAGTTTGTTGCGGTTGCCTGTAGAAGTTATTTGCATAGTTGCCTGTGTTTTCTGCTCTGTATGATTGCTGTCTGTTTCCACCATGGTTCATTTGTTGTGTGTTGGTGAATTGCTGATTATTGAACTGGTTTGTGTTGTATCTTGGCCTTCTTTGTGCCCTTATTTCATCGAATATTCTTGTTCGACATACGTCCCAGGTGTGGTTTGGTTTTTGACAGTAATTACAGGTTATTTGACTTTGTTTCTTTTGTTTTGGTAGTTCATGTGTTTGTCTGTGATCGTCACTGTTCGTGTCTACGGCTGCGCTTAACATACGTTCTGTTTCTGTGGTTTCTGCGATAATGTCTTTAATTGATTCTGCCCTGCTTGTGGCAATTTTCTCCCTTAGTATCGTGTTATTGATGCCGCGTTTGAATGTCTGTATTGTGCTAGTTTCTAAGTGTTTGTTGTATGTTTCGTCTATCTTTCTTAGATTGTATTTGCTTCGGAACCCTTGCTTGTATTCTTCGAGTGCTTCTGTGATTCGATATCCGTAGTTGTTTATTGACTCATTGTATTTTTGTTTGGTGTTTGATAATCTTTTTTCTAACTCGTCTAGCGAATATGTCGGGAGGAACATACTTTGAAGAATCTGTTTAAATTCTTCATATGTACTTATGTCCCTGTGACAAATTCTTGCGTATGTTTCACCGTTCAGCTTGAATTTAATTAGTTTTGTGAAGATTTTTTGTTCTTCGTCGGTTGTTAGATTGTCATAGATTAGGTCGGCTGTATCGAGGAATTTTGTTAATTCACTCTCGGTATTTTTGATGCCTTCCGTATCAAACTCCTTTACAATGCTAGTGATAAGTTCTTGTATTTTTTTTTGATCCATTTTAACGTGAGCTTCTGGATTTGTAACTGTTTTTGTATTTATGTGTGTTTCTGTTTTTGGAATTGTTTCTGTGTTTGTTGTCGTGACTGTAATCTTCTGTTTGTCAGTTGTTTTTAAAAAGTTTCGTGTTTGACTGCGTGTGCGTCCAACTGGTGAGTCGTGATCGATAGTCTCAATTTTTCCTTTTGCGAAATGTACGCTAAGGGGTGAGTTTTTACTCATAAATGTGTTTTAATTTTTTTTTGTTTGTATCTTTTGAGTTTACCTCACGTTCGATCTCTGTTTAATCACGTTGATAAACAGAATTTCTACAGCGCCAATTTATGTTGTATATTTGCGTGTTTATGAGACTGTTTGTTAGGTTGTTTAGTCTTTTCAACACGCCAATAGCAACACTTTGGTTAATATATTTAAATTAACCTGTGAACAGAGAGGATCATACATTTACTCTATAATTAGTTTATATCAATTTGAATTTTGTTGAGGGTGATGCCAAAGTGAAATGTTGTCGAGGTGAAGTTGACGTCTTGAGTTAACTGAGATACGAGACCCAATGCAAGGTGAAAATGGGACAGAAGCGAAATTATACTAACGGTATTGTTGAGAGAAGTGCACCTCTATGGGTGGAACCTATAGTTTATTGTTAGTAAGAATAGTACTAGCTAAGCGTCATTTACACGAGTGTGGATACTCAGACAAAGTTGCTTTCACAACAATGTCACTTCTTCCCCTCACCCTCTCGCTTTGCCGTGCGAGATTAAGAAATAACGAATAACTAGGACGGTGCCCAGTGGTTAGTTGTTGAGATACTTACCAATATATGTTAATTGAAGCGATGATACTCACCAATTTTTTGTCTGCTATCTGGATGGATGTAATACTCTCGTTGATGATTTTTGTTTTTTGAACACAGATACGATTTATGATTATAAAATTTATTCACTTATTATTGACTTTAAAAACAAATACAATTTATGATTATAAAATTTATTCACTTATTATTGACTTTAAAAACAAATACAATTTATGATTATAAAATTTATTCACTTTTCAAAATTTGGTTAATATAATTTGGATTCCGGACGATGTTAAAAACTGGACTGAACTGATTGAACTGCACTGGTAATTAAAAATCTAAATCTTATATACTAAAATTGTTGTATTGATTCCAACAACAATTCGAATTCTGAAAACTCGTCAATATTAACACGCGTAAAATTCGATCGACGGTTCATTGCATTTTCTTGTGCGTGAATTGCTTATTTTACCGAAATTTGATAATATATTAACATATGTGTAAAATCAATATGCATAAAATTGGGAAATGTATTTATCGAATTCCCGAATCATCAAAAGAAAACCATAGGTCATTGTTTTGTTTGTGATTTGCCCGATATATATATGTATGTACACACGGGTTGCATGAATACCATAGTTTTGTTGTTGCTTTTCTTTTAATTTTCTTTTGATTAGTAACGTACGATGTTCTTATTTTTATTACTCTTTTCCTAGTATATGGGAATACCGAAAAGAGAATATAAATATGTAAAGTAATTCAAGTGTGTCGTAGTCATTTGTAGATATCATACAGTTTTTGTTGTTGTTCTTTGCTTTCTTTGATATTACGTGAGAAAGCGAAATGTACAGTATGTGTGACGTATGTGGATATCTCTCTATATGTTATTTTGTTGTTGTTCTGTGTGTTTACATTTTGTGTGTAGCGCGCCGCTCGCACTTTTGTGTATTTGTTTTCGTACGTACGTAAAAGAAATGTATGTCAATGGTATTATGTGGTGTCGTTTGAATATTGCAGCGACTTATGTTTTGGATTTTGGTTTGATTATTGATGATGCGTTTGATTCGCGGTATTTTGAACAGGTGAGGTTGTGAATATCACAACAAGGGTGTTCCAGTTATGAATACCATAAATTCATTAGCTGAATCCGGATTCAAAAATAAGTCGAAAATATCTTAACAAGATTTTCCTATCTTCCAGTACCGTAGTTGAAATAATCGTTTCCCCGCTTAATCTGTGTAATGTTCGATTAGTAGTTTTTATGGTATGCTTGAAATAAATTTAATTCTATTTCTAATCTAATTTTATACTAAATCGTCGATTATTTCAACTACTAAATTATAGCATAAAGGAAATGATTTTAAGCTATTTTCTACTATTTTTCGCTTAATAATCAGCTGGTCAACATAAAGCACATATTCATAATTGGCACACCCAGGAACTGGATTTTAAACATGGGTAAATAATAAAACTAAAAATTAAAACAACAATTTTTGAATAAATTTATGATCAAAAAGTATATAATTTATATTTCATTAAATAAAATTTAAAATAAAAACATAATCACAGAGTCTCACGTTGAATAGTTACAAAGTTCTGTAATATAAAAATAAAAATGTTCACCAATTCAAATAAAAGAGAATATATCAAATATAAAAAAGTGATATAAAAATAATTGTTAGCATATAATACACCCAATTTATGCCGGATCTGCATTCGGTTTACCTCCGTTAGTGGATGTTACAACCTTGTCAAGTTTTGATTTGTTTCTAAAAATATAAAAGATTCTTAATATAAAAATGAACCCTATTGAGAGAACGCTCAATTTAACTTACTTAGGTCGCTGTCTAAATTTGGTTGAACTTAGGTTTAATAATGGTTGAAATCAAACGTAAAAGTAAATTGTTAACTCATAATTAACACGAATGTATCTTTGGTTGAAACAGGGATCAAAAAAGGTTTATTTCAAATCAACAGGAATCCACGATTGTATTCAAAATCCAAGAAGATTTGAAATGACGTATTTCAGGCATATCGTGCCTAAGTAAAATAGTCACAAGATCATTTAACACAGTATGTGCCACTTTTGATTTATTGCTTATGACTTCAAATCACTTTTAATTATTTTTACACTATTAATTTCGTGTAACACTGGATCACATTAACCTAATTATTTGCCAAAAAATAAAACAGCAAATACAAATGTAGATACACTAATTGTGTATCTATAGTACATTTGTATTTGCTGTTTTATTTTTTGCCAAATAAGAGCGCCACGTCTTTTAAATGTATCCCGAGTAACAAATTATTCCGCGTTTTAATAAATTAAATTTAGTACTAGCACTTAATTAACTTCACAGTGAGAAACTTACAAGTACTATGATTAAAAACTTAAAAAAGTTAGCGTTACTGGTTAGAAGAAGAGTTGAAATGGTGATAGTATATAACCAGTTAGTCAAACATAAACTATTTTCCAACTAAAATTCCACTTTGGTTGAACTTAGTAATAATTAAAGTCAAAAATCAAACCTAAAAATAAATTGTTAACCTTAAATTAACATGAATGTCTCTGGTTGGAACCGAAAAAGTTCAAAAAAGGTTTATTTTAAACTAAAAGGCACCCGCACGCTTGTATCCAAAATCCAACTACAGTTGAAGTAAGGTCTAACTGAAGTTGAAATCAAACTTAAAAGTAAGTTATTGACTTCAAATTAACTATAGTTAAAAGGGATTAAGTAAAGGTTTATTTCAAACCAATAGAATTTCTCGCTTGGATCCAAAATTCAATTTTCGTTAATAAGCAAGTAAATGAAGGTTGAAAATAAACCCAAAAGTAAATTTCTAACTCCAAAATAACTCAAATGCAACTTTCGAAGGTATGGGTTTACTAGAGGTTAATTTCAACCAAAAAAAAGAAAATACTAAAGGAAAACATTAACCTAAATTTAACTTAGGTTATGCAAAGTTCAAAATTGGTTTGCATTAAACGAATAAGTAAAATATGGAGGGTTTTGCAACTGAATTTATAGGTTTGAGAATCCCGGTTTGACAAAAACTCAAATATAACTTAAAAGTTGATAAAGTGGTAAGTTATATTCTAACCTCGGTTAAGAATTGCTACATGGGTATATATATATATATATATATATATATATATATATATATATATATATATATATATATATATTTATTTATTTATTTATTTAAAGAAATCTATTTTGTAATTTACATGTATGATTTCAGATTATGTACAGTAGTTTAAACAAAAATTATATTAAAACAATAAAAAACTTTAAAACAGAAAAAATTTAAACAAAATTTTGGTTTAAACATTTAAAAATTTAAACAATAGTCCTTCAGGACATTTTTGAAGTTGCCCTTTGAGAAATTGAAGTCAAATAGGTCGTCGATTATGTTAAATGATTTAGGCATCGTATTAATGGGGTTGTTATCTCCATAGTTAGTAGAATGGTGTTCAAGTGCTAAAAATTCATGGTTTCGAAATGTTCTGCATGGCACGTGAATTGATATGTTTTCCAAGATGTTAGCTGAATCAACGTGACCAAGCAAAACGTTACCAAGAAAAGCCGCGCCCAAGAGAAGTCGTCTACTTTCAAGAGTGCATATTTTGTAATCCGTGCATCTTGTTGTGTATGGAGGTAAGCGAGCCACATTTTCATGGAATGGTAAGTTGTGGTCGTAATCCCAGTCACTTTTCTTTGACAAAAAAAAAATCAGGAACTTCTTTTGAATGCTTTCAATTCTTTTTATGTGCACAGAATAGTATGGATTCCAGACCGTTACAGCGTATTCCAGTTGAGATCGAACATAAGCAAAATAGAGTGAACATAAGGTTTGAATATCCTTAAATTCACTTGTCCATCTTTTAACAAATCCGAACATGGCATTCGCTTTCGCAATACAATTTTCAATATGCCTATTGAAACTGACATTTTCGACAAATGTAACACCTAAGTCTATAATCTCATTGACTCTTTGCAGTACTTCGTTGTTGACTTTGTATGAATTAATTACCGGATTTCTTTTACGATGGAAAGACATGATTTTGCATTTTTTATTATTTAAGTATAGTGAGTTTCGATCACACCACTCACTTAATCTATCTAAGTCTTCTTGAAGTTTCTCCGTATCTAACAATCCATTAATAGTACGAACAATTTTCACATCATCTGCAAATATGAGCACGTCTGAGTGTTTGATTATCTCGGTTATTCGGTCTATGAAAACAATAAAAATCCAAGGCCCGAAGTGTGATCCTTAGGGAACACCAGATGTAACTTTAATAACGTTTAATTTCTCATTTCCCATTATTACAAATTGTCGCCGGTTTGATAGATATGACTTAAACCAATTTATGTAATCGAGAGAGAACCCAAAATTAAATAAACTCTGGAGTGCTTTATGATGACAGATAGAATCAAATGCTTTACTAAAATCCGTGTACGCTACATCAACTTGACGGTGTTTTTCTATCTCGTTAATTAGTTTACTGGTGAATTCAACCAGATTAGTCGATGTGGATCGGCCAGGCATAAACTCATGCTGGTTTATTGATATATGACGTGCAATTGTGGATTTAAAGCTGTTGTATACTACTAACTCAAATAATTTCGGAATTGATGATGTAGTTGATATTGCTCTGTAGCATGAGATATCATCACGTTTACCCGATTTAAAAATTGTATAGTAATTTTTGAAATTTTTCGGGAAACACGCTGGTGCTTAAGGAATGATTGAATAGATAACATAATGGAATTGTTCAAATTTCTACATACTCCTTCAGAATAGAAGAGGGTATATCGTCAAGACTGCAACCATCTCCAAACCCCCTTAAAGCCGATAAAATGTTGTCCTCAAAAATAATAGGAGGAGTTATTGATGTGTTGTTGTTGTTGCTGGGTTGTTCGTACATTCCACTAGTAACGCTTGGTCTATAGACTGATTGGAAAAATAACGCGAACAT
The DNA here is from genome assembly GCA_947310385.1 of Nephrotoma appendiculata. Classification (NCBI taxonomy): domain Eukaryota; kingdom Metazoa; phylum Arthropoda; class Insecta; order Diptera; family Tipulidae; genus Nephrotoma; species Nephrotoma appendiculata. The sequence continues at coordinate 182,166,628 of OX371223.1, read as the reverse complement.
GTTAGCTATATCTTTGGCGTTCGCAGAGCAGGTATTGTTGTACGTCATATTAGCAGGGTAAGGATACCCTGCTAATATGACGTACAACAATACCTGCTCTTCAATTTCGCGTTTATTCCTAAAGTATTTCCAAGATTGTGTTGGACTTACTTTGACTTTGTCTTGAATTTGATCAAGATACGACCTGTATTTTGATTTGAAATAAATTTCAAATTCATTACTATGTTGTAGAAACGTAGTTTTGTCTGCTTCTAACCCGCTTTTCAACATTTTGGCATACGCTTTCGACTTCCGATTTTTTAATTTAATTAGTCTATCATCAAACCAATAAGGGTGAACATTTTGTGGTTTACAGCGCATAGGTACATACAGTTCGAAGCCTAGTTCGAGATATATATATATAGTGTGCTATGAAAAAAAAATTGGGCAAACATATTTTATTGCAAGTTGGATTATTTTTTTGCTAAAATTACAAAACTTTTGAACGCAATTTGCTAATTTTTTCATTTTAAATACATGTATGACGTAATTTTTTGAAAAAAAAAAAATTACCTGCAATTTAGGGGAAAAACCCCGAAAAATGCCATAATATTTAAAATACGGTGATTGGAGTTAAAGTAATGGAATAAATTAAACACTTATTTTTTAATTTTTTTTTTGTTTTTTATTGATTTATAGAAGCTCTATTTTTAATATTAATATATTATTTTGTTTAACCGCCTTTTGTTTTCTTTACATCGGTATTACCCGCAACTGATGTGCAAAAAAATTGGTCAAGCAATTATTTTATTTTACGCCTACCGGTCTTGGTCGACATTAGGGTGCAGATGTTTTATTGCGTGTATTTTTTTTTGTTTGAGTATAAATAGTGCATATTTTGTAAGATTAAGTTATTCTGTAAGTGATCCTAGTCAAATAAAGAATAAAGTGCAATTTTAGTTAAAAAAATGGGAAAAGTTAGTAAGCAGTGTAAAAGCAATATGTTGATTTGGGCGCGAGAAAATTTAACCACGCGTGAAATAGCAGAAAGATTAAACATTCCTACAAGTACTGCCGCGTGGAATATTAAAAAATTGCGAGAGATGGGCAGTACACAAAGAAAGAAAGGCTCTGGAAGGCCCAGAAAGACAACGCCAGTAGAAGATCGTTTCATAATATTACAATGTCGTCAGAACCGTTTTAAAACTTCATCGGACATAAGACGGGATGTTGAGCGAGCAACGGGAAAAGAAATTTCCGCCAGCTTAGTGGGAAAAAGACTTGTTAAAGCTGGTTTGAGAGCACTTAAACCAGTCCAGAAGCCTGAGTTCACATTACTAGTGAAAAAACAATTTTTGCTATGGGCTCAGGAGCATATTTCTTGAACTCCAGAGATGTGGAATGATGCGATTTTCCTCGATGAATCAAAATTCAAGCTGTATGTTGGGGATTGAAGAATTTTGGTAAGAAGAAAACCGGGCGAGAGGCTTGGCAACGAATGTCTTTTAAGACTTTCACCGAAAAAGGAAGGAATTATGGTCTGGGAATGCTTTTCTGGAAAACCGGTCGATCTTAGTTCCAGCATTACAGCATCTGTTCATCTGCAGGTCCTACACAACGAATTTGAGCCTTCTGTTTTAAAGCTTTTTGGCGAGACTTGCAAATTTATTTTTCAACAGGACAACGCTCCGTGCCATACCGCCAAAGTTGTGAGTTATTAATTTTGAATTGTAGATAGAAAAATTAGCTTTCAGATAAACATAAATATTTTGTTAAAAACTTGATTTTTTTTTCTTATCTCTTCATTTAAAGGAAAAAAATTACTCCGAAGAAAGAAGTATCGATGTGTTGAGCTGGCCCCTGTATAGTCCAGACTTAAATCCCATTGAAAATATTTAGTCTATAATGCAGCTAAAAGTAGCAAGAAAGCGTCCAGATCGATTCAAGCTTTAAAAAGTTTGTTGATGACGATTTGAGAATCCATACCTCCTACGACTTTGAAAAATTTATCAAATTCAATGAATCGGAGGTATATTGCTGTAATAAAAGCAAATGGCGGTCAACTAAAACTTTAATATTAAAGATAGAACTTCTATCTATATATATAAAACAAAGTCGGGTTAGTTACACCATTTATAACTGAAGAACGGCTGGACCGATTTTTATGATCTTTGTTTTGTTTTATTTGAGTCCGTTCCGAATAGCATAATAACTATTAAAACATTGGAAAAATTCACAAAAACAAATGTATCAAGAAAATTCATTTTCTCATACATTTAGTACATTTTGTTTTTTTTTATTTTATTCGTCTCAATACAGTGGTGGTTTAGGAAAAAAGAAAAGTCAGAAAAACTCAAAAGGGAAGCCCCAAAATTCTAATAAAAAAACCTTTTTTTATATGATTTTTGTATGATTTTTTTTATATTGATGTTCTGTTTTAAAGCTTTTTGGCGAGACTTGCAAATTTATTTTTCAACAGGACAACGCTCCGTGCCATACCGCCAAAGTTGTGAGTTATTAATTTTGAATTGTAGATAGAAAAATTAGCTTTCAGATAAACATAAATATTTTGTTAAAAACTTGATTTTTTTTTCTTATCTCTTCATTTAAAGGAAAAAAAGTACTCCGAAGAAAGAAGTATCGATGTGTTGAGCTGGCCCCTGTATAGTCCAGACTTAAATCCCATTGAAAATATTTAGTCTATAATGCAGCTAAAAGTAGCAAGAAAGCGTCCAGATCGATTCAAGCTTTAAAAAGTTTGTTGATGACGATTTGAGAATCCATACCTCCTACGACTTTGAAAAATTTATCAAATTCAATGAATCGGAGGTATATTGCTGTAATAAAAGCAAATGGCGGTCAACTAAAACTTTAATATTAAAGATAGAACTTCTATCTATATATATAAAACAAAGTCGGGTTAGTTACACCATTTATAACTCAAGAACGGCTGGACCGATTTTTATGATCTTTGTTTTGTTGGATTTGAGTCCGTTCCGAATAGCATAATAACTATTAAAACATTGGAAAAATTCACAAAAAAAAATGTATCAAGAAAATTCATTTTCTCATACATTTAGTACATTTTGTTTTTTTTTATTTTATTCGTCTCAATACAGTGGTGGTTTAGGAAAAAAGAAAAGTCAGAAAAACTCAAAAGGGAAGCCCCAAAATTCTAATAAAAAAACCTTTTTTTATATGAATTTTGTAGGTGTAGTTTCTATGTGACGAGTGGTGCAGTGGTTAAAGCTTCGGCGCTTGGACCGCAAGGTACTGGATACGAATCCGAGCAGGCTGCATGTACATTTCTATTTTATTTTTATCCAATTTTTTTTTATTTTATCTACTTAGCTATATAATTCATGATGGAAATGGTGGATTACAAGGCGCATTACAATGGCGCATTTGAAGCATTCAATCGAACTATGAAAGATCTACGCAATGACTCAAGATGTTTTGGAGGCGCAATAATTCAACTGTCCGGCGATTTCCATCAAAAAATACCAGTGATTCCAAGATTGCCCACTGTCGATGAAATAAACGCTTACCTCAAATCATTGACTCTGCATGGCGCTATGTGATGAAACTTCAGCTGACGACAAACATGCGAGTTGCATTGTTAAACCAGAGACAACCTAACAGAGATATTTCATTCTATGTAAACGTAAAAATTTAAACTGCGAGTTCATTTTCTGTAAATAGCCGCAAACAACCAAAAATATTTTGTTTTCTTGCGTAAACGTATACGCAGTTTAACGAAAAATGACAGATACAACGTAGACATTGGAATTATCAGAAATATATTTTGTTTTCATTTTTTAGCTCGAACGAAAAATTTAATTTGATTGTCTGTGGTTAAACGATCCATCTGCCGAATATTTCTCCAAGCAATTGCTGACTATCGGTAATGGCCGTGTTCCGGTCGACGAATCGAACAGATTGATTTCGTTTCCTCAGAACTTTTGCAATTTTGTCTCAACGAAGGACGAGCTCATCAACAAAGTGTTCCCGAAAAATATTACTAACCACAAAAATCACAATTGGGTGAGTGAACGAGTAATTCTTGCGGCAAAGAACAAAAATGGGGATCACTTAAATTTCACAATTCAAAATCTAATCGTCGGTCCACTTCATTCCTTCAAATCTATCGACTGTGTGACAAACAAAGACGAATCAACCAACTGTCCAACTGAATTTTTAAACTCATTGGATCTGGATGGCTTGCCCCCGCACAATTTACAACTGAAAGTTGGTGTGTTGCCGGTAATCATCATGCTACGAAACCTGAATCAACCAAAACTATATAACAGAACGCTTCTTATTTTGAGAAATCTCAAGGAAAGTTCAAAGGTGAGGAAGTTCTCATTCCGAGAATTCTGATGATCCCAACCGATATGCCATTCGAGTTTAAACGAATTCAATTTCCGATTCGTCTTGCATTCGCCATGACGATCAACAAATCACAAGGCCTATACTTGAGTGTTTGTGGCCTGAATCTAGAAAATGAATGTTTCTCTCACGGCCAATTGTACATAGCATGTTCACGTGTCGGCAAACGATCCGCTTTGTTCGTTCTCGCACCTGACAATAAAACAAAAAAATGTCGTATATCACAAGATGTTTTACTGAAGGGAATCGACCCTATTGTAACCTACTCAGGAAATAGTTCAAAAGAAAGTAGTGCAACAATGCTACGCGAATCATTTCGAATCAATTCAATAAAACGAAAACCTTGCTGCCCCGTGAATTACATTCATTTCAATGTAATTAAAATATATTTCATTTTGATTGAATTTAATTAATTTGGAGTATTCATTTTATCCGCCCCGGAGGTCTCGGGTTCAATTCCCGGTAGTGACAAGGAAAAAATTGCACGGCTGGTTTAGGATCAATGATTTAATCACTCATTAGTCATTATCCGAAATGAGATAATGAGATAATTTGAGAGAAATTCATTTTATCTTAATAAAAAACTCAATTTAATTAAGCTATAATAACTTTAAAAAACCTTTATTGATTTTGAGGCGGTACGAAGTTCGCCGGGTCAGCTAGTAAATCAATAAAAAACAAAAAAAAAAAAAATTAAAAATAAGTGTTTAATTTATTCCATTACTTTAACTCCAATCACCGTATTTTGAATATTTTGGCATTTTTCGGCGTTTTTCCCCTAAATTGCAGGTAATTTTTTTTTTTCAAAAAATTACGTCATACATGTATTTAAAATGAAAAAATAAGCAAATTGCGTTCAAAAGTTTTGTAATTTTAGCAAAAAAATAATCCAATTTGCAATAAAATATGTTTGCCCATTTTTTTTTTCACAGCACTGTATATATATATATATATATATATATATATATATATATATATATATATATATATATATATATATATCGTAAGTGTTTAAGTTGATGAATATCTGAAAATTATAATTATGATGCGATGCAGTAACCATTTTACGTGAAATTATCTATTTCGTAAAAAAAGCTTTCAAACAGATCAAAACAAGATAGCCAAAATTTAAAAAGCCAACATCATACGAACCGCAGAATGTTATGATTATCGTATTTGACAGAAAAACTTAAAAAGCTCACAATTTTATGTCTATTAAAACGAAATATTTGCTTTCCTAGAAAAACCTTTTTAAAAAGTTGATTGCCTTCTTTATTGTAAGTATAAAACAATTAATCTAAAAATTGCTAGAACTTGTTACTTATTCGTATGTATTACAAATTATCCATCCATTTCCTTTTATAAATACAACAAACATTCCGACATTAACATATAATTAATTAGGTAATGGTTTCATTAGGTTGGCGATAAGCGATAACAGTCACCATTTCATTTATTTAATAAAAATACAAATACAATGTTATTAATCTAAGACACACTAGTCGATTAGCTACTGCGATGAACCAATTACACAAACAGCTTTATCCGAGTCAATACATAATTCTAGATTAACATCCCATGATTTAAACATTGGACACGTTTGAATATAACGATTTCCAACTAAGCAAAATATAAAATGACTACACTTATGCGGATGTGGCATATAATACATCTCCGTATTTTTATCACAAAGAGGAATTCCATTTTGATCAATTTCCCCATTGCCAGTATCCAACACACATTTAGCCAATTCAGGATAGTCACATTGATTTGTAGTACGATTAAAATGTAGTCCTTCTCGGCACCGCAATGGATAAATTTTTTCGTTACTGCAAATATAGTATCGTTCACAATCAATTTTACTTGGAATGAAAATGATTTCGCCAGTCATATCCTCGGGACATTCGATTCCATCTTCTACTTCCGGATTTGGTTCAGGAGTTTCTGGCAAGTCTGTTGTTCCTGACGTACTATCATCTATGATGGTTTCAGTTTCTGTTGTGCTTTGTTCGCTGGTACTTGTATCCTCGGTCGTTGTTGTTGATTCCGCTGTTGTTGTGATGGTTGTACTTTTTTCAGGGGTAGTTTGTTCCTCAGTGGTAGTAGTAGGTTCTAATGTAGTTGTAGTTTCTTCAGTAGTTGTTGTTTCTTCCGTACTGGTTGTCCGTTCCGTAGTTGTTGTGTCTTGGTTGGTAGTGGTTGGGTTTTCCATAGTCGTTGTGTCTTCGGTAGTTGTTGTGACTTCCGTAGTTGTTGTTTCTTCCGTTGTTGTTGTCTCTTCCGTTGTTGTTGTCTCTTCCGTTGTTGTTGTCTCTTCCGTTGTTGTTGTCTCTTCCGTTGTTGTTGTCTCTTCCGTAGTTGTTGAATCGATGGTGGTGGTGGTTGATTGATCTGTAGTTGTTGTTGTGTTTTCTTCCGTAGTAGTAGTAGTAGTATCATCAGTTGTACTTGTTATTTCGTCGGTTGTTGAAGTTGTGCTATCGTTCGGGGTTGAACTTGAATTATTTTCACATTCCCCTACTATGCAATTATTATAAAACGGATCAAAATACATTGAAGCTGGACATTGTGATTCAAGGGGCACCATATTATTGCAAACGATAAATGAACGACAATCAGTTGGGTGTGGATGTAATGATGTTGCTCCTTCGACACATTCAAAATCTATTCCAATAACTGATTGGAATATTGAGCATCCAATTATAAATACTAATAATTTAAACATTCTACTTTTTGAATTAATTATTAAAAAACTTCACTATATAAACTATTCATAGGTCTAAAGTCAATATTCTACTGAGGCTTAAGTTTAATTTAAGTACCTATAACAAACGTTCATCTAATTGTTACCAGAAATTTTGTTATCGCCAGATAATAATAAGTAAAAAACTGTTTTCAGAAACTACTTGACAATTACTCAAACTAATTAAAAATTATGTTTATGTGATTAATCAGAATGATTAAAAATGTATTGAAAATCAAATTGATTGTAAATAGATATACGATTTAATTGTTACAAACATTGGATACGTATTTAAAGGAATATTTGGAAGAACACATGCCATATATGAACCAATTTACCATTATGAGTAAAGTGTTCAAAATAAAAATTAATGATCTTATAATTTTAATTTATTTCTGTGCCATAGAATTAATTAAAACTCGTGTAACAATAACTCCAAATATAATCTGTATATTGCAAAAATAGTTTGGTTGTTTATTTATTTTTAAACTTTCAATCTGTTTTGGAGCCGAAGAATTCCCAACTCTTTCGCGAGTGGCTTTTATGTCCTATCTTACGCAGCAGTCAAATCGAGGTAGCGCGGCTGTAGATCCAATTTACGTAGAAGCATCTGCACATTGTATAGGTCTATGCCAACCTAGTTTTTTTCTGAGATAATTTTTTTGCGCCATTAACATACAATTTTGAAAGATTGAACCATGGAATCACTTCGTAAAGTATTAGCATCCCAAACCTAGACTACACGCATAGTACTTGTCAAAACAAAAAGTTTATTGAGATTAAAATGAAGCATAAATTAGAATTTAGCTGTTAAAGTAGTGCGGCAATATAGCGGCTAGTGAAGTGACAATAAACCGTGCATTATTGCACGATGGATTGGTACTTAGTTCTTAGTTCTTAGTACTTAGTTCTTTAGGATCGTAAAGCTTTTGTGCAACAAAAACGATACGTATACGTAACCTTTTGCTACGAATTCAAAACGAGCCATATGCAAATGGCTTTTCTCCTATTGGACATAGGCACACATTTACGATATGACCACCACTGTGTTGTTTATTTATAAAATAAATAAAATATATAACTTAGTGTTGTGAAATATCTTTGAGTAATTGGAGGTACCCAAGATTTATAATTGATAAAAGGTACATATTTATAATGCTATATAAGGAAATTTTTTTTCGCTAAATTTTAATATTATTGGCAAGTTACAGAAACAACAATTTGAATATACGCAATTTTTCCGATACGGGTATAATAAAAAAATCCATTTGCATATTAATGTTTCGCTTAGCTATGTTTCATTTTGAACGCAAAATTGTTTCTCTTCGCCTTCGTTAACGTTTCCGTTTCGACGATAGTCGAGCGATAGACAAGCGAACTCCAACGAATCAAAAGATCACTTTCATCAACATCGTTGTTGATTCACCTAGGTGTTACATTTTCGTAGTCTTTCACATAAACAATTGATTGCTGCGATTCATTTGCTTTTCTATTTAGAGGGTAGGTCCAATTTGATTCATATGACGTAATGTATTTGCACAGTTTTTTGTTGAACATTTGCCAATCACTTGGACTTCGCTACTGCATGTCGAATCCATATTATTTTCTTAAAATTTTAATTTACACGTAACTAATTTACACACATTTATCACTTAAGGATTATTAAGTTACCAGGGATATTTAAACAAAATCACTTAAAATATTTCATATCATACTTTATATTTAAGTAATCCAAAATGGCTGACTTTTAATTTTTTTTTAAAATTTTCTTAAAACATATTTGCAATACAAAATTGCCGATAACTTCTTATCTTAGCTAACTTTTGTCTCTTTTTTGTAATCTATATAATTATAAAGAACCGCATAACTGTAAATTAACTCAGTGTATAACATTCGTTCCAAAAATTGCAAAATCTTTAAATAAAGTATTTACAAGTTATTAACAGTATAAAATTATATTGTGAAATGCATCCGCCTAAATTGATACTTGTGTTGGGATTTTATCTGTTAAGTGCAGTTAAGGCGATAAACTTCGAGTGTGCTGATGTTCCGCAAGGCCAATTAAATGTTCATCCAACTGATTGCCGTGCTTTTATTATATGTATAAATGAAGAGCCAATGGTGTCAACCTGTCCAGGTGGAATGTATTTTAGTTTTGAAATACAGAATTGTATCAGTGGTGCTTGCGAAACTGAAACAACATCTTTCACAGCAGAAGTATCTATTGAGACTACTACGGAGAATGAAACAACAACAGAAAAATTAACTACAGAGACCACAACGGAGATTGAACCAACTACCGAGATTGAAACAACGACAGAAAATACCAGCACGGAGTGCGATGCAACAAGTGAAGGCACTACTGCTAAAAGAACAACTAATGAGGAAATCACAAGTGAGGATTCAACTACAAGTATGGAAACAACAACTACCGAGCAGACCACTACAGTAGCAGATACAACCTCTACTACAGATTCGGATAGCGGTGAAGTTGATGAAAATGGAATTCCTTTGTGCAATAATACTATAGATATGTATTATTTAGCGCATCCACACAAGTGCAATTATTTTATTTTCTGTTTGGCCGGTAATCGATACATTACATCGTGTCCGCTGTACAAGTCGTGGGATTATAAATTAGAACAATGTTTTGATTCAAGTATAGCTGTATGCGTACCAGGTGCCCAATAAATAACTACTCTAAAGTATTTTACTGAAATTTAGTGTTTTATTTTTAAATTAGCAAATCGCACAAATATTTCGTTAATTATAATTATAAACAATCTTTGCGGACTCATAATTTTAGTTTTTACCGATTAAGTCCCTGATATAATGTAAAAAAAATGTTACGCTAGATATCAAATCAATTAGTGTAGAAGCGGCGCATAACTCATATTATTAAAAGTACAATTTCTAATTAACATGTTTTTAAGTTATCTTTTATAGTCTGATAATTTCATTCATATTATGAATCAATCAAAGCGACCCGGTTGTATCGCGGTAATTCGAGGAAGTCAATACTTATTTTGTTTTCTAATCTTTATATATAAAACTGGATGTATGTTGGAAAAAGCGTATTTCACCTTCCCGATAGCTGTACCAAAATATTCATGCAAGTAGGAGTTGGAGAGAATCTAATTTTAATTACATTTGAAA